>CM052538.1:80813761-80846692 GCA_028533065.1 Trachops cirrhosus
CAATTTGCGATCTCCTATTTTCATTTATGGCGTGATAATGTTGGCTCTTTGCTCTGTACCTACGTAAAATGACTCAGATTTTTTTTCCCTGGTTGTGGGAGAGTAGAATCTGCTGCATCCTACCACGCCGCCATCTTCTCTCATATTCTCACAACCATTTAATAACCCCATATATAGCATGTTACTCTGTTAACTTCCATAACTGCATAAAGTTTACTTCTGCATATCTGTACAGCTCAAATTCATTTTAGATGTATAGGTTGTAGATGTATAGGGTTTTTTTTCTTTTTTTTAAGTATATTTTACTGATTATGCTGTTACAGTTCCAATTTTTTTCCCTTGGCCCCTCTCCACTCAGTACCCCCTCTCCTCCAGCAATCCCCACTTTAGTTCATGTCCCTGGGTCATGTGTGTACGTTCTTTGGCTTCTTCCTTTCCTATACTGTTCTTAATATCCCCTTGTCTATTTTGTTCCTACCAATTATGCTTCTTGGTCTCTGCAGCCTTTCCCCCTTTCTCTCCCTTCCCCTACCAGTTGATAACCCTCCAAATGATCCCCATACCTGTGATTCTGTTCCTGTACTGGTTCTTTGCTTAGTTTGTTCTTGTTTTTGTTTATTTTTTAGATTCTGTTACTGATAACTATGAGTTTGTTGTCATTTTAATGTTCATAGTTTTGATCTTCTTTTTCTTCAATAAGTTCCTTTAACACTTCATGTAATAATGGCTTGGTGATGATGAACTCCTTTAGCTTTGCCTTGTTTGGGAAGCACTTTATCTGCCCTTCAATTCTAAGTGATAGCTTTGCTGAATAGAGTCATCTTGGGTGTAGGTCCTTGCTTTTTATCACTTTGAATACTTCTTGCCAGACCCTTCTTGCCTTCTAAGTTTCTTTTGAGAAATCAGCTGAAAGTCTTAACGGAACTCCTTTGTAGGCAATTCTCTGCTTTTCTCTTGCTGCATGTAAGATTCTCCCTTTTTCTTTAACTTTTGGCAATTTAATTATGATGTGTCTTGGTGTGGTCCTCTTTGGGTCCAACTTGATTGGGGTTCTCTGTGTTTCCTGGACTTACATGTCTATTTCCTTCACCAAATTAAGGAAGTTTTCTTTCATTATTTTTTTCAAATAGATTTCCAATATCTTGCTCTTGCTCTTCTCCTTCTAGCACCCCATGATATGAATGCTGGAACTCTTGAAGTTGTCCCAGAGAATACCCTCATTTTTTGTTTTTTGTTTTTTTTCTTTTTGTTGTTCTGGTTGGTTGTTTTTTGCTTCCTTATGTTCCAAATCATTGATTTGATTCTCAGCTTCATCCACTCTACTGTTGTTTCCCTGTAAATTGTTATTTATTTCAATTAGTGTATCCTTTGTTTCTGACTGGATCTTTTTCATGCTGTTGAGGTTCTCACTAAATTCCTTCAGTATCCCTATAACCAGTGTTTTGACCTCTGCATCTGATAGGTAGCTTATCTCCATTTTGTTTGGCTCTTTTTCTGGAGCTTTGATATGTTCTTTCATTTGGGCCATGTTTCTTTGTTTCCTCATTTTGGCAGCCTCCTTGTGTTTCTTTCTATATATTAAGTACAGCTGCATTGGCTCTGTGTCTTTGTAGTGTGCCCTAACATAGTAGGTGTCCAGTAAGGTCCAGTGGCATAGCCTCTTCTATTACCCAAGCTGGATATTCAAGGTGCACCCTTTGTGTGGGCTGAGGTCACCCTCCTCTTGTAGTTGAGTTTGGGCTGCTGTTGGCAGATCAATGGGAGGGATTTACCCAGGCCAGTCAGCTGCAAGGATTGGCTGTGGCCGCTGACCACCAACCTCTGCCCACCTTGGAGGATGAATCATGCCAGAGCAGAATGGAGGTGTTCCAAAGTGGTCTGTAGCTGTCCACTTGGTGCGTTGGACCTGGGGTGTCCTAGGTTGTTTTGGCCAAGGTCAAAACATGTGTTTTGCCTGGGGTCACCCTTCCTGAGCTATAAAGCAATATAAGATGGCTTTTTCTTGTGCTGGGCTTGGAGATTCCCAGGTGAAGCCAAGCTGTGAAACTAACCTGGCGCTGCTAGTGCTGGGCCTGAAGCTCACTGAGGCCAGCTGTTATTTGTTTGATAGGCTTTAGAAAATTTGAAGCAGGAGCCAAGACTAGCCATTCATTTAGGAAAGCAGGTTGGGTGGGCCCATAAATTGGGTGGGGTAGGGTCTCTGGGGATCTCCAAGGCAGGTCAAACAGTGTTGGTCAGGTTGATGGAGTCTCAAATATGGCAGAGGCCTGTTGGCTCCATGGTTCCATGGGGAGAAGGCTCAGAAAAGGGACAATGGCCTCTGCTTGCCCTGATGTCAGACACCTCAGCCTCTCCCAGTATGCCACTGGTGCCCTTCAATCTGCCACCCTGGCGCTGGAGCTCAGAGGGAGTGAGTCTGAGTAGGTGACTCCATGGGTTCTCTAAAGAGTCCAGTGTGGGTTCTTTAAGAGGAACTTCTTGGAGCTCCAGCAGTTTTTCCTACCAACTCAATCCCCACAGATTTTGCAGCCTGAAGTTACAGAGACTTATCTTCCTGGCACTGGAACCCTGGGCTGGGTGACCTGGTGTGGGGTTGGGACTCCTTACTCCTGAAATATCCCTCCAGAATTTTTATCCATCATACATCGGTGACAGACCAGCTTGTTTCATGTCTGCGCCCCTCCTACCAGTCTCAATGGTTGTGGTTTCTTTAAATCCGTAGTTGTCAGACTTCCATTCAACTCATTTTCTGATGGTTCTGAGTGACGGTCATTCTATATTTTAGTTGTAATTTTGATGTGGTTGTGCAAAGAGGTGAGCCATGTTTACCTTGGCTGTCATCCTGACTGGAAGTTTCAATATGTATAGGTCTTAAATGTGTCATACGAATTTACCAAATGAGGGTATCAAGCATTTAGACTCAGATGTCACTAGCTTATTATTCCTTGTGTGCATAATTGGTGTATTATTTTCTTTCTCTCTTTCTTTCTCTTTTTTTGGGTCCCACTCCAATATCTAGCTAGATGTTATTTTTTGTAGCCTTTCCTTTTATTGTACAGAAAGGCAGTGTAGTAGGGTAAAAAACAAACAAACAAAACCCCAAAAAACTATCATACATATGAAGACCTGGGTTTGAATTCTGACTTTTTCACTAGCCATGTAAACTTTTGGGGCTGCAACTTCCTTATTCATAAAAATTGGGAAAAATTATCTTCTTTGTGTTCCTACAGATGAAATGGCTCAAAATTATAGAGGTGGCAGTTGTCATCATCCTTGTCTTCCCTATAGCTGTGCAGAAGTCAGGGCATTGTCATTGTGTCTACTGCCTAAGTGTCAGTGCACACTGGGTATGCTGAATACCTGGTGTTGCTAGATTTTAGTTTTCCCTTATTCATCTTGTCTGGTTTCAGACAGCTTTCTAAGAAGCTACTCTTCTTCTAGCAAGACACTGATGGCCTGGCAGAGGTCAGAGTTTGTGGGTTTAGCTCTTAACCCTTATCTGCTCTATATTTCATTTCTGCATCATTTTCTTGACATTCTTTTTTGAGGACTCCTGTGTGTGTCTATAGCCTCATCCTTTCAGTTCATGTGCCATCCTGCCTCCCTGGTACTCTCCCAGTCCTCCTTGTCCCAGCACTTTCATGATGGTGACTACTTCTGATGTGAACAATCATAGGAGATCTTCCATCTTGGATACTGCCTGAGTTGGTACATCCTCCCACCCGATAGCTGTTTCAGCCTCGCAATTCCTATCTTAAGAACTCCTAAGAATCCCTGCGGCTCCAGGGCTAGGCCATGAGCTTCCCCTCCCTTTTGAGGTTATGGTCCTGCTCCTTAACCCTATCTTAGTTCCTGCTACTGGATTGCCACTGCATTCTTACTTTTTGCTATCCTCAGTGTTGCATGCTTATCTCTAGACACTCTTTTAGTTGCTATGGGGGAACTTGTTTTATCTTGCTCCAGGGTTATTCTTGTTCCATGTGCTATCCTGTCAGTCAAGAATACTCTCTGTCTCCCTGTCTTTCACCTACCAATTCCCTTTTAAGCTTGGTTCCAATATCACTTCCTCCTTGAGCCTCTGTTGACCTCTCAATTCTTGGTCAAATATTCCTCTTATGAAATCCCTACCATCCCACACTTTTCCTGTCAGAACTCATCACATTATAGCATCATTAACTTTTTACTTACACACAATCCCTCGTAGATTCCAAGCTTCATGATGACAGGCAGTCCATCTTCCCACTGTATCTTTAGTGTCCAGTGCACTGTAGTTGCTCAGTAAATATCTACTAAATAAGTGAATAATAAGGAGGATTGAAGGTGGTGGTAGATCAGGTGGAAGCTCCACTAACCTCCTCCTAGGATCAAACTGGAATTACAATTAAATTATAGAAAAATCTGCCTGAATAATCAACTGAAGACTAGCTGGAGAGAAGCCTTATAACTAAGGACTTACAGGCGAAGCCACACTGAGACTAGTAGAAATTGTGGAGGTATGAGAGGGCTGGCTGGACCCTTAAGGGCAGCAGCTGAATTCCAAAGGCATATCACAGCTTTGGGAGAAGGGGTTCCCATAAGAAGAGCGGTGTCTGAACTCCAAGCCAGGAACCCTGGCCTAGAACACCAGAACCAAAAAAGGCACCCACAAAACATCCACCTATGAAAAGCACCAGGGTATCTGTCTGCCAGGGAATGATGGCCAGAAATGCAGCCATCCTCTTAAAGGGTCAACACATAAAACTTTGTTTGTAGCCACTTACCCTGGACTCCAGTGGAGGGAGGGGAGAGTGACTGGAGCCACATAAGGAGAGTCTGAAGTAGGTGGCTCTGAGGAGAGCTGAAGAGTCAGCTGCTAGGGTCCCTGTGCTCAGTCATCCACCATACTGTAGAAGCCATCTTTCTCTGGCAGAGCACTCTCCTCCATGCAACATCAACCTGGAGTTAAGTAACAGCCCCCACTGACAGGAATCCCTTTCACACACCTTGTGGAGCTTAAACCCTGCTGATGAGTACAGCCAGAGGCTCTTTCAGTGACTAAGCCTAACAGGCAGCCTGGAGGCTAATGTGGATCTCTAGGTGCTTTGAGGCTTTTTCTGATGTGCCCCAAGACCAGAGCTGCTGAAAGCTGGTGTTGGTGCACAGCTTGGTCCTTTCTACATGTATCCAGGCCCAGCAGAGGGAGCACAAGCTGTGTATCACTGATAGCTCCTAACAGTTTGCCCAGGGCCGGTCACAGGCAGTGTCTGACATAAGCATGCATCAGATTTTTTGCAAATCTTCTTAACACCTAAAACAAGAAGGACCAGTCAGAAATAAATAATTCAGTATCTGAAATAAATAATACACTGGAAGGAATAAAGAGTAAGTTAAATGAAGCAGAGGATCAAATAAGCAATTTGGAAGACAGAGTAGAAAAAAACATCCAAGCAGAGCAGCGGCAAAAAAATAAATGAGAATAGTTAGGGGAACTTTGGGACAAAATGAAGTATGACAACATCTGCATCATAAGGATAGCAGAAGAAAAAGAGATAGAGCAAGGGATCAAGAAGCTATTTGAGGAAATAATGATCAAAAACTTCCCTAACTTGATGAAGGAAAAAGACTCACAAATCCAAAAAGCACAGACAGTCCCAAACAAGATGGACCCAAAGAGGCCCACATCAAGACACATCATAATTAAACAGCAAAGCTTAAAGACAAGGAGAGAGTCTTAAAGGCCATAAGAGAAAGGCAGTTAGTTAACTACAAGGGAGCTCCTATAAGACTGTCATCTGATTCCTCAACAGAAAAATTCAGGCCAAAAGGGATTGGCATGAAATATTCAAAGAGATGAAAAGCAAGGACCTACAACCAAGGCTACTTTACCCAGCAATGATATCATTTAAAATTGAAGGAGAAATAAAGAGCTTCCCAGACCAGTAAAGCTAAAGAAGTTTGTTTCTACCAAACCAGTATTACAACAAATGTTAAAGGGTTTGCTTGAAGAAGGAGAAGAAGAAAAAGATAAAGAAGAGGAATATAGTTAAACATGTCAATAAATATGTATCTATCAATATTCACTTTAAATATAAATGGCTTAAATGCAGGGTAGCTGAATGGACGAGAAAATAAGATCTCTATATATGCTGTCTATAAGAGACCCACCTCAGAATAAAAGATACACACAGACTAAAAGTAAAAGGATAGAAATGAGAATGGAGCAACCCAAAATCTGTGGGACATAAGAAAAGCAATCTTAATTGGGAAATTCATAGATTTACAGGCCTATCTCAAGAAACAAGAAAAAGCTTAAATACACAATCTAACTTCACATTTAAAGGAGCTGGAAAAGGAACAACAAACAAAGCCCAAAGTGAGTATAAGGAAGGAAATAATACAGCAGAAATAAATAATATAGAGTCTAAAAAATACAAAATATCAATGAATTCAAGAGGTTGTTCTTTAAAAAGAGCAAGATAGACAAATCTTTACCAGACTCATCAAGAAAAAAAGAGGACCCAAATAAATAGAATAAGAAATAAAAGAGAAGTAACAACTGACACCAAAAAAATACAAAGGATTGTAAGAAAGTATTACAAACAATTATATGCCAATAAATTGTACTATCCAGACAAACATGGGTAAATTCCTAGAAACATACAATCTTCCAAAACTAAATCAGGAAGGATCAGGAATCTAAATAGACAAACTACAACTAGTGAAATTGAAGCAGTAATAACAAACAAACAAAAAAACTCCTAACAAACAAATGCCCTGGACTAGATAGCTGCACAGGTGAATTTTGCCAAACATTCAGTGAAGACCTAACACTTCTCCTTTTCAAACTATTCCAAAAATTTAAGATAGAGGAAGATTCCAGAAATCATTTTATGAGGCCAGCATTTTCTAATTCAAAACCAGATAATGATACTATAAAAAAGAGAAAAAATCATAAGCCAATATACCTGATGAACATAAAAGCTAAAATCATCAACAAAATATTAGTAAACTGAATACAGCAATACTTCAAAAAGATCATACACTATGACCAAGTGGGATTTATTCTGGGGATGCAATGTTGGTACAATATCCACAAATCAATAAACATGACATACCACGTACAATAAATGAAGGACAAAAACCACATGATCATATCATAGATGAAGAAAAAGCACTTGATAAAATCTAGCACCGATTTATGTTAAAAATGCATGGCAAAGTGGGAATAGAGGGAACATACCTCAGTGTAATAAAGGACATATATGACAAACCAACAGCCAACATCATACTCAATGGCAAAAGCTACAAGCATTCACCTTAAGATTGGAAATAAGACCAAGATGTTTGCTTTCACCACCCTTATTCAAAATTGTAGTGGAAGTCTTAGTCACAGCAATCAGAAAAGAAGAAATAAAAGGCATCCAAATTGGAAAAGAAGTAAAACTGTCATTTTTGCAAGATGACATGGTGCTGTATATAGAGAACCCTAAAAATTCCACCAAAAAACTACTAGAACTGATATATGAATTCAGTAAACTAGCAGGATACAAAATTAATATCCAAATATCAGCTGCATTTTTATATGCCAATAATGAACTATCAGAAAGAGAGATTAAGAAAACAATCCCATTCACAATTGTTTCAAAAAGAATAATATACCTAGGAATAAATTTAACCAAGAATGTAAAAGATCTGTACTCAGAAAAATGTAAGACATTAAAGAAGATGCAAATAAGTGGAAGCATGTACTATGTTCATGGATAGGAAGGTTAACATCATTAAAATGTCCATACTATTCCAAGCAACCTATAGATTCAATACAATTACTATCATGGTACCAATGGCATATCTCATAGAACTAGAACAAATACACCAATATTTTATATGAAACCACAAACGACCCCAAATAGCAACAGCAGTCTTGAGAAAGAAGAACAAAGTTGGAGGAATCATACTACCTACCTAATATCAAACTATACTATAAGACCATAGTAATCAAAACAGCATGGTACTGGCATAAAAACAGACACAAAGGTCAATGGAACAGAATAAAGATCCCAGAAATAAATTATACTTTTATAATCAAATAATATTTGACAAAGGAGGCAAAAACATACAAGGGGCTAAAGATAGTCTATTCAATAAATGGTGTTGGGAAAATTGGACAGATACATACAAAAAATAAAATTAGACCACTTTCTTATGCCACACACACAAAAATAAACTAAAAATGAATTAAAGATTTAAATGTTAGACTTGAAACTATAAAAATTCTAGAGAAAAACACAGGCAGTAAAACATTGAATGTTTTTTGTAGCAATATTTTTTCTGATATAGCTCCTTGGGCAAGGGAAACAAAAGAAAAAATAAACAAATGGACCAACATCAAACTAAAAAGTTTTTACACAGGAAAAAACCATGACAAAATGAAAAGACAACCTACTGAATGGGAGAACATATTTGCCAATACATCTGATAAGGGGTTAATATGCAAATTTATAAAGAACTTTGAAAGCTCAACACCAAAAAACCCCCCAAAAAATCCAATTAAAAGATGGGCAAAGGACCTGAATAGATACTTCTCCAAAGCGGACATACAGATGGCCAATAGACATATGAAAAGATGCTCAATATCATTAATCATCAGAGAAATGCAAATTAAAACCTCAATGAGATATCATCTCACACCTGTCAGAATGACTATCATCAATAAATTAACAAACAATACATGTTGGGGAGGATGTGGAGAAAAGGGAACCCTCTATACTGTAGGTAAGAATGCAGACTGGTGTAGCCACTGTGGAAAGCAGCATGGAGATACCTTAAAACATTAAAAATGGATCTGCCTTACTACCCACCAATTACGCTTCTGGGAATTTACATGAAGAAACCTGAAACATTAATTTGGAAGAATATATGTACTCCTATGGTCATTGCAGCATTATTTACAATTATCAGGATTTTGATGCAGCCCGAGTGCCCATCAGTAGATAAATAGATAAAACAGCTATGGTACATTTACACAAGGGCGTACTACTCATCCAGAAAAAAGAAGAAAATTTTACCCTTTGTGGCAGCATGGATGGATCTGGAGAACATTATGCTAAGTGAAATAAGCCAGTCAGAGATAGACAATTACCGTATGATTTACTCATGTGTGGAATCTATGATCAAACTGAACTAACAAGGAAAATATAGGCAGACTTATAGATGAGAGCATGCTGTCAGGTCTGGGAGCCTGGGGCACTCAGGGGAGAGTGGTGGGATCAAGGCAAAAAGGGAAAAAAAGAAGAGAAAGAATTTGTGGACATGGACAACAGTGTGGTGATGAGGGGTCTTGGGTCGGAGTCGGGGGAAGGTGTCAGTGAAAGAACTTACGGGAGAATAAATGGTAATGGAAAAATACAATTAAATAAATGTAATACATATACTAAAAACAAACAAACAAACATTTTCCCAGATGCTGGCTGAGTATCTGAATTAGAATACCTCCCACTCTCACATGAGTCAGTGCTGTGTTCTGATGCTTGGGCCACACCCTTGTAAACTTTGCTGGGCCCTCTTCCTTCCAGCAGTGGCATTTTTTGCTACATTTTTATTTGCTGCATCTGGCCAGTGGGACTTCCCCAGAGGAAAAACAGTTGGTCCTTGTCATGGTGTGTGTCTGTTTCTATGGCCTTCTCCTTCCAACCTGTCCCTCCCTGTTCCAATTCCCATCCTGGAATAGGAAGCCTCCAAGATGGTTCTCAATGTATCCACCTCATGGTATTCATGCCTGGGTGTACACTGAATAGAGGTGAACTGTGTAACCAATAGGATGTTGCAGAAATGATGGAATATAAGTTCCAAGGTTGTGGCTTCTACCTCATTTTCGCTTGGATTCCTGGTTCTGGGGGGAGCCAGCTGCCATGTCATGAGGACATAAAGTCATCCCTGTGAAGGAACTGAGGCCTCCTGCCAAGAGCCAGCTTCGATTTGTGAGCATGGGAACAAGCCATCCAGAAGCCGACCTTTTAGCTCCATTTAGGCTTTCAGATGACTGTGGCCCTAACAGACATTTGATGGCAACTTCATGAGAGATCCTGAGCTGGAACCAACCTGCTAAGATACTCCTGATTTCCTGCACTATGGAAACTGTGAGATAATAAATATTTATTGTTGTTATCATTTGGAAATTTGTTATGCAGAAACAGGTCACTAATTAAATCTTATGTGACCTCACTTCACCAGTGAAACTACTGAGACCACTCAGCCCACTATGAAAGCAGTCTTAACAGAATGACAAAAGTTGATACAGATATTTGAAAACCTGGCTAAAAGTTTGACGATATGTTGATTAAAGGCACACACACAAGAACACAACAACCACAGGGTCCAACTCCCTTTACCTTATAGTTCCTAGTTAAAACAAATTGCTCACCCATTTAAGCATAATACAGATGACCAAAAAAGGATGTTGCTCTAAAAGAAACAAAGTAAAACACAGTATTTATGTTTGGCTCTTCAGGTGCAGTGCTAATTCTACATCTCAAAAAATACCCACTGGTCAGCATGGAAAAAAGAGCGGTAGAGGACCTAAAATAGGTCTGATAATCAAGGGGCATTACATGAGACAAATATTTTCAACCTAGGAAGACAAAGGTTGAAAGGAAATATAATTTAAGTCTCTAATATCCTACAGGATGTGGTCAAGTTAAAGAGGACTTGTTCATCTGATGTCAGTGTGAATGCTTAGGTCTTTTTGAATGTCTGGTCTATATTTAGATTATAAAAAGAGGTGTCCAAACCAGGAAATGGATACTTATTGTTAATCATGTAGACATTATAGGTTGAAATCTGGACAGATACGTGTAAAACAGAAACATCATAAGCTTCAAAGATGACATGAAAAGGTAATATCTTAACCTCTCATTAACTAGCCCTTAGTGTTAGTGTGTCAAGGCATTCTTAAAATTCTTGCAATAGCTTCATCCACATCAGCCTTCTAACTAGTGTTCTCACTTCCGCAGGTGCCCTTTCCCAAGCCTTTCTTCACAGGCAGTTGTCATGTTTGGTTTAAAATATAAAACAGATTATTTCTCTTTTGCTTAAGGCCTTGGGGGCTTCTCATCATCCTTGCCATAAAGTACATCTTCCTCAACATGACTCAACAGCCCTTGCCCCTGGATCCTGCCTCTTCTCTCACTCACTCCCCTCAGTCCTGTCTCTTCCAGAGGACTTCCAAGCCCCTTCCTGTCTCTGGCTTTGGCTCTGGGAGTGTCTCCTATGACTGACTCATGCTCCTCCTTCAGGTGGCAGTCTAACTCTCACCTTCTCGAAAGGCCTTCACCGACAGTCTCATCAGAAGTGTTCTACACAAACTACTTGTCGTTCGATGACGTGGTTGCTTTCCTTCACAGCATGTTTCATGTCTGCAGTTGCATCTATTTCCTTACTTGCTTGTTGTCTGATTATATTGCTCATCTGTCAGTTTCAAATGTCTTTTAAATCATTGTTTCACAATACCTAGCACAGTGACTGACATTATTATTTTCTTCTTTTTCTTCATTATCATTGTAATGAATGAGACAAAATGGACAACTGAACTGCTGGATGTTACATAAAAAATTTCCATGACCTATACCATTTCACAAACTTTCCCCTCTGAGGTCTTTTCTTTCCTCATTCCATCCCTCTCCCAATCCCTTCTCTCTTGATTTCTCTATGGCTTTAAATATACTTTGCTGCTCACACAGTGTAAACAATTGTATTCTGTCCTTAGCTCCTGACTTTAACTCCTGGCTCACTATTTCCCTTAGATTTCTTTTCAGTGTGGTGAGCATGCATTTTCTATTTGGTTTTAGCATATTTAGCTTAATGGTGTTTTTCTGTTGAGGGTTATTATTAATGTGTGACAGAAAAAGCTGAGGGAGTGAAGAAAAGTGCTGTGGTTGGCAGCACTATTAATAGC
Organism: Trachops cirrhosus; assembly: GCA_028533065.1. Taxonomy (NCBI): domain Eukaryota; kingdom Metazoa; phylum Chordata; class Mammalia; order Chiroptera; family Phyllostomidae; genus Trachops; species Trachops cirrhosus. The sequence goes on from CM052538.1 coordinate 80,825,691, forward strand.
AACTTGGGAAACTGAGATCTGCAGGAGTAGGACTCAAGTACAGCTCAAGAACTTGATGCCTGTGCTAGCCAGAAATGACCAGAGCTGTGTGGTAGCATTGTCCTATAAACAATATTTATTGAATTTGTTCCCCTTTTTATTTCATCAAACTACAGGTCAACATGACCCTAATTAATATAAAAGAAAACAATAATAATACTTTATTTGTTAGATCGTTTTATGTTATATTTATTTTGATAAGTTTCAAATAACTTACTATTCCCTGAAATGTGTGATATGTTTTTACATTAAGATAAAGAATTCATTTAACTTTTATTTTCACTCATATCCCCCCACATACACATGCGTTACTTGGAATAATAATTTTTGGCATAATGGTGAAATATTAGAATAAAAGTCAGGGCCTGAGAGACAGTTTATTGTGTTAGCCTTGAAATTTGGAAACTAAGAGAATAAATATTATGAAAGGCTTTTCATATTTTTAATGACACCATCTCCAAAGGGTTAAAAAATATACCCTGGGCTTATTTAGCAAGCCTTACTTATTTGTAGCAAGATTTATAAATCAATTACCAATAATCCAAATTGAGTGCACATCCACAATTATGAAGTTTAAAGTAGTCTGAAAACCAAAAGCATTTTTGTTTATTTGCTTGTGTAGTAACCTCAAAACAGCCACAAAATCTAACCAGAACTGATGCAAGGCTGTTGATTAACTTTATTTACTTTACTGAGTGTGAACAGCCACATATTTTACTGCAGAGATATTAATGTATTTGATTCCAGGGTGTTGTCTCAGCCCCATTGGAAGTGTTGTAAAAAATAGTTTATGCACTTTATTACCTTTGAAAGAATGTAAAAAGTGTGGTGTTAGTAACATACACAATCTTGAGGTTTTTGAATGGGGGATTGAGGATTGGTATCATAAAATCATAAATAAATGTTCAAGTTGGAAGATTCTTAAGAAATAATACGCATATTCCAACCTCCTTGTTTTATGAATGAGGACGCTGAGGCCAGAAAGGTGCAGTGAGCTGCCAAAGGTCTTACTACTCGGTTAGTAGCAGAGATAGAAATAGACTCCAGTCCCCAGGTGCTCAGTTCCTGGGCTTCTTCTACGTACAGCCTATAACGAGCTCTCTCCAGTGGTTGCGGTTTCTAAACAAGTAAAATGGACCTGACTGCATCCTTTACTCAAGACTCACTGTTTCAGTGTGGAAGGAGACACAAAACTGTGCACATATCTACTTCTGAAAGAAACAGAGTCCCTTTTTTTCCCTAATTGATCCTTATAAAACCATCCTGCTGATCAGCACGAGGACAGTCACAATCCCAGTCTCCCCAGTTTGTTAGGCGCTGTTTCAAACACTAAAAAGGCAAAGTCCTAGACCTCATACTCAAACTTAAATTCATATTTTGATTAGTTTCTATTTGAATCACTTCAGAATGTATATTGGTTTTCAATTAATCACCATGAGTTTCTGTGTTCCCAGGATGATGAAGTGACTAAATCAGTGATTTTCAACCAGGGTCAGTTTTGTCTTGCAGGGGATAACTGGCAAAGACTGACAGCATATTTATCTGTCACAACTTAGGGCATACTACTGGCACTTAGTGGGTAGAAGCCAGGAGTGCTACTAAACACCCTGCAATGCACAAGATAACCCCTGGCCCAAAAGGTCAATAATGCTAAGGTTGAATACACTGGTACTAAATATATACCACCATCTTCTTCTTCAGGGATTATATACTCTAATCGCAAAACCACAGCATAACCAACATTCATGAAATTAGGAAGAGTAAGTACTAAACTTAGTGGTCTAATGATTTAGAGTCAGAAGACCAAAGTTCAAGCCCCACCCTGCTACCTATTTCCCCTGTGACCTTTGGAAAATCACTTCAGCACTTGGGGCCTCAGTTCCCTTATCTCTACAACATGGTTAATAATAATTAACCGATATATTTTATTGGGTGGCTGTGAGTATCAAAGGAAATTGTGTTTTTGAAAATACTTTGAGAACTATAACATATTATACAATATATAAATAAATATAGGGTTGCCATTCATTTATAACAGTGTCTTTCACAAAATACAGAGAGGTGTGTTCTGCATCCATCAACCTGGCACTAAACTTGTTGTAGAAGTATCCACCCTGATCTCAGTAAATAACACCATTACCCACCAGTGATCCAAGTGAGGAACACAACATCCTCCTTGATCTTTTTCTTTCTCTCCCTTCCAATCAGTCACTGGGGAAACTACTTTTTTTTTTTCTAAAGGGGGTAAATGTAGGAATAGAAATTTAAATTAGGGAGTTCCAGCCAAGATGGAGGCACAGGCAGAAACACTCTGCCTCCTTGCACAATCAGAAGGATAACAACCAATTTAAAAACAAAGAATAACCAGAACTGCCAGAAAAACATTTAGATGGAAGTCCAACAACAAAGGAGTTAAAGAAACATTCATCCAGACAGGCGGAGATGGGCAGCTGAGGCAGAGAGGACCAGCAAGGCAGCAGACCAGCAGAACACGTGGGAGATCCCACACTCGTGCACAAAAAACCAGGAGGAACATCGGAGGATCGAGACAGACCACAAAATCCAAGGCTATAAAAAAATCTGTGGGGGTTGTGGTGGAGGGAGAGACTCCCAGCCTCACTAAACAATTCATTGGAGAGACCCATAGGGTCCTAAAATGTACACAAACCCACCCACCTGCAAATCAACACCTGAAAGGGCACAGTCTGCTTGTGGGAAGCGAGGGAAGTGGTGGAAAGTGAGACGAGAATGGAGCAAGTAACATTGTTCCCTCTCTGACCCCTCTCTCACACACAGCACCACAATACAGCAAAGGGGGTTGCCCTGTCCTGGCAAATACCTAAGGCTTCACCCCTTACCACATAACAGGTGCACCAAGACAAAGAAATATGCCCCAAATGAAAGAAGAGAACAAAACTCCAGAAAAAGAACAAAATGGCAAGGAGATATACAACCTATCTGATGTAGAGTTCAAAGCACTGGTAATCAGGATGCTCACAAAATTGATTGAGCTCAGTTACAAAATGAAAGAAGAAATGAAGACTACACAAAGTGAAATAAAGCAAAATTTACAGGGAACCAACAGTGAAGGGAAGGAAACTGAGACTCACCTCAGTGAGTTGAAACAAAAGGAAGAAATAAGCACCCAACCAGAACAGAATGAAGAAACAAGATTGCAAAAAAACTGGGAGAGGCTTAGGAACTTCTGGGACAACTTTAAATGTTCCAGTATCTGAATCATAGGGGTGCCAGGAGGAGAAGAGGAAAAGCAAGATATTGAAAATATATTTGAACAAATAATGAAGGAAAACTTCCCCAATCTGGTGAAAGAGATAGACTTCCAGGAAATCCAGGAAGCTCAGAGAGTCCCAAAGAAGTTGGACCCAAGGAGGAACATGACAAGGTGCATCATAATTACATTACCCAAGATCAAAGATAAGGAAAGAATCTTAAAAGCAGCAAGGGGAAAGGAGACAGTTACCTACAAAGGAGTTCCCATCAAACTGTCAGCTGATTTCTTTTTTTTTAAATTTTTTTATTTTAGTTTATTCAGTACAGTTTCTATCCTTTATTCCCATTCCAGCCCACCCACCCATTTCTCCCCTCCTCCCTCCCCTTTCCAACCCCCCTAGTTTTGTCCATGTGTCCTCTATATTTGTTCCTGTAAACCCTTCCCTTCTCCCCTGAAATTCCCTCGCCCCTCCCCTCTGGTCATTAACTACCTGTCCTCTATTTCAGTGTCTTTTGTTATATTTTACTTTGGTTCTTTGTTTTGTTGTTTAGGTTCCTGTTAAAGGCGAGATCATATGGTATTTGTCTTTCACTGCCTGGCTTATTTCGCTTAGCATAATGCTTTCCAACTCCATCCATTCAGCTGATTTCTTAAAAGAAACCTTATAGGCAAGAAGGGGCTGGAAAGAGTATTCAAAATCATGAAAAAAAAAAAGGCAAGGACCTGTGTCCATTATTACTCTAGAGTAAATCCAGCTTAAATCCAGGAAAGCTATCATTTAGAATAGAAGGGCAGATAAAGTGCTTCCCAGATGAGGTAAAGTTACAGCGCTTCATCATCATCAAGCCCTTATTATATGAAATGTTGAAAGGACTTATCTAAGAAATAGAAGATCAAAACTATGAACAGTAAAATGACAACAAACTTACAACTATCAACAACTGAACCTAAAAAACAAAAACAAAAACTAAGCAAACAACTAGAACAGGAAGAGAATCACAGAAATGGGGATCAAAGGAAGGATTATCAGTGGGGAGGGGGAGAGGGAGAATGGGGAGAAAAGGTATAGGGAATAAGAAGCATAATGGGTAGGCACACAATAGACAGGAGGAGGTTAAGAATAGTGTAGGAAATGGAGAAGCCAAAGAACTTATATGTACAACCCATGGACATGAACTGTGGGGGAGGTATGCTGGTCATTGGGGGAGTGGTGCAGGGAGGGGGGAATAAAGAAGAGAAAAATACTGGGACAACTGTAATAGTATAATCAATAAAATATACTTAAAAATTAAATTAATATTCCACCTATGCACTCACTAATGAGTCACAGACTGATGTCATGATACTGTTTAATTGTGTGATGTTGTCCTCTACCTTTTCTTGCTTCTTGCCCTCTTATCCCTCGGGACTTTTCCCCTTATTTTGGGGGATAAAAAAATCTTCCTGGAGACTCAGTAATGAGTCCATTGGTTCCTGATACCTTACTGCCTTTGTTTTGGAAATAAAGAGACTCAAGACTAGGTGAACAGTCATTTTCAGAATGGAAATTTGGACATAAGCAAAGGTGTGTGAGGTCATCATCTGAAATCTAGTAGAGGAGCTCAGATCTTCAGAACCTCTGAGTACCTTGGGACAACTTTCTGGAAAGTATGAGCTAATTGGCCAAACTGAGAACATTGGGCATATGTGTAGATGGTACCACAATTGACTACTTTGTGTGGGGTATTTTGCATTATGCACACTTAGTATATGAAATCCCATTTATGTGAAAAAGATTTATTATGGTTTAAAAATTTACTCTCTAAAAGATGTTTTATTTGTGAAATTATTCCTAATACTGTAACAAAGACCGTCTCAATGCAATTAAAACATATTTTGATTTACACACAAATATTTTGGAGGCACATCTCTTCTAATGTGTCAAGTAATGTACATGGGGTAGAGAGGAAAAGACAAATTGCAATTGCTGCATTGATGGAAGAATTGTACCAGTACAATTAGAAAGAGAGGGAAAATCAATTCTTTCAAAATTTGATTGGTACAGATCATTTACTAGAACCAAATTCACTTCTTAAATCCATAGTCTCTTCATTGTTTATAGCATACAAATCTCACACTATGGTATAATGTGGGTATAAATTAATACAGATAAATGATTTATTTTTATTTCCTTTACCTTGATGTTTTGAGCTCTATGGTAATATAGACCTCAGCACGCAGAAGTTCTTAATGAAACATTCTCATAGATTCCTAGTGTTACTTAATGGAGCTTAAATGTTTATATTTTTATACAATTAAATGATATTATTGCTGGGTGTTAACAAAAATTTTCAATTTTGTCTTCCCCATGACTCTCAGAAGAGTTGTATTTTTCCCATGACACATACATTTCCACCCATTATACAGGGTCATGCACATTCTTACTTGACCTTACCCATAAGCAAACAAGACCACAGTCTTGTCTGGCTGTGGCAGTTGGCTAGCCCATCACACCCCCATCACCCAAAGCCAGACCAGACACTTCCTTTGGACCATAAACACTAATTTGCCCTTTTCTTCCCAGGCCATTCACCTCTTTGACACTAGCCTTCCCCATGTATGAACAGCAAAAAGTCTCCTGGTGGTGGGGATGATTCAGGAGCAGAAAAATGCAAACAAGATAGATCTCATTTTAAAAATTATAAGGAAATTTGGTTTGCTTTGTGTACTCTAAATTCTAACATGCTATAAATTATATTATTCTATTTGATTTTGGTATCATTTCCTAGAACCTTATGTTTCACACTTGCCAGGTTCCTCTCTGACATTCATGCTTAGGGGTTTGCACAGATAATAGCAATGTCTGCAGGATGTCTGCTGGATTTATATGGAGGCTTACTCTGTAAAATCACGTAAACTTGCCCCTTTAAAGTTCCAATAGACTTTCCAGGAGAAACTTCTTTCTAATCCAGAAAAAGCCAATTTTCTATTCTTTCTTTCATCGAGCTCCATCTAACGGCAATTCCATGCTTTATTAAAGGGAGGAAATTCATGGTGTCCAGGTAAAGGGTAAACTCCCCCAGGGGCCTCCAGGGAGCTGAGTTTGGGTTTTTCTCAGTAACAGAAGTAAGCCCTTGGGTTTATCATTTGCTGCATCAGGATTTTACTGATTGGATTGATTTCAGTCCTGGGCACAGAGAAAGTCAATGAAACAGAAAGTGTGTGCTTTCACTTAATCAAATCACAAAGCAACACACCCCCAGTGCATGGATCCAAGGAGCATTTGGCAGGGGTTGGAGCCATCCAGCTGTTCTAAATGCCAAGTCAGATAAGAAAATTGCAGGCTTGCGACTGAAGACTGCAGGAGGCCTCTCTAGCAGCCCTTTACTGCATTACTTTTTAATACTGAAGGAATGCAGAAAATGCACAGTGATAGGCATGCATTTCAACATGGAAATAGCAAGAGCAAAAATATAATGCCTCATTGGTCACCATGTTGCTCACAGGGTGGAGAAACCCACAGGAAGTGCTCTGAGTGTGTCACTCAGTGGCTGTTGGTTGCATGCTTTGCTGAGTCACTGGCCTTGGCAGGATGAGTTGGCTGGGACCTTTCAGGCAGGTGATAGAGGGAGAAAAAAACCTGTTCTTCAAACTCAACAGCAAGTCCCTATCCTAAGACTCACTTTTTGATTTAGTCCAATCCCTTCTATTCCACATATCTTGTATTTGAGCCACTTACACAGTACTGTAAGTATATTTACTTATAAATGTCTTGAGTAATTGCAAATATCTTAGTCTACAGGGGGAAGGATGCTCTTTCACCCCTCTCAATTTCCCTTCTTTCCAAACATATGCAGGCATACACACACACTTATGGTTGTGTGTGGATACACACACACACACACACATGCACACACACTTATGGTTGCCTGGGGAGTATTTATGGTTATGGCTTGGAGAAACTAAAGAACCTAGTACCAGAAATGATAATAGAAATGAATGAGAGGACCCATGCTAGGCACCCATCCTATCTATGTCTGTGACTAAAGGAAGCTGATGTGCACAGAACCACCATGGACTCAGCTGGACTCAGGCTGCCATTCGAGGTGGGATCCACGAGGAAACTTTGCCAGCTCCCCACCTTGTGCCTTTATACCAACTTGCTTAACTGGAAAGAGTTTCTATTCCATGAGTGAGCCAGTAAATATTTCCGCTGAAAGGCTGTGAAAGGTGGGAATGATACGTCCGGAAGCAGCTGTTTGAGTTCCAGAACACCCATCAGGCCAGCTGGAGGTCCCTTTATTATCTCTTTGTTCTCGAGATGAGGCTGCTGCCTATAGAGGAGCCCAGCTTCTCAAAGCCATTGCATTTTGAGTGTCTTACTATATTTATTTACCCATGACCAATCGGGGTGAATGATTACTACAAAAGATGATCCGAGGACTGAAGTGACTCTGAAGGACGGACAGGAAACGCAGGAACACATCTCCAGTTCAATTCATTTAGCATCACCCCCTCTCGCCAAACCAAACATTCCTCTGCTGTTTGTTTTGACTTTTTGTCACAATTTGTTTGGTAGTAACAAAATTCTTGTCCTGGATTGACTTCTCTTTGAGGGCATAAAATGGCAGTGTCTGTAAGGAAATCTGAATTTACAGAACAGAAAACGCCTTCTGTGCCTGCCTATCATGACCATCTGCCTCCCTCGGAATGGCCAGATTGCTGCCCAGGAGGACTTTGATAGCCCATGGGAATGGATCCTTCACTTCTCTTACAACTTTGCTTTTTACCCCTCTACAGAGGACAAATCCAAAGGGATTCATTAGCATGCATGCTACCTTACAGCCCAACCCACACCGCATCTTAGGCCTAATGGTAATAACCTGGGTATGTAATCCTCTTCCTTCCTTAAAACAGGGGAAAGTGTGTTTCCTCCATTCTTCTCATTCATCCACCCACTGAGAAAATTTCAGATTGGTGTGGAAATAAAAAGTTCAGTACATTTAAGCCCTGTCATTCCTCTGGCAGATCACTGCTAAATTTCAGTGGTACTTGGGTTTGCCTTTTGCTGTATTGTCAGAGATTCATTCAGCTGTAAGTAACAGAACACTCTTTCAAGAATGGCTTACACTCATAAGAAAGATTTCTGAAAAGCCCTCGTTTGTATTTTGTTGTCCCCAGTGGTGTCTCTTTGCCACTTCCAACACTGAGAGAGTCTAGGAACTTGAGATTTGTAGCCCAGCACATTGTTATCTTGAACAAAATTAACAAGGAAGTTGTGGGGAGGGGGCAGGGATTCAGTCTTGGGTAGAAAACCAGTCATGACTGCTACAGTTCCAGCATGTAACACTGTAAATTATACATTATTTGTTGAACAAGGTCCTAAAATGTTAAGGCAAGATATGATCAAATCCTAAAATTAAGACATAGTTCAAACGGAGGTAAAAAGCACTGTGACAAAAATCTTCAGGCTAAAATTCAGGCCCTTCCAGGAGGAAACAGCTGCTTCTATGACAGACAGAGAAGCAATTCTTGCCCCTCCAAATCCACTCTCATCCCTTTCCCTGGCTAACCTCAGGGGAGCAGAGAGTGGAGCTCAGAGGTCCCATGGAGGTTGATGTTCTAGGAGATGTTACAAAGGAGGGTTGTAGATGAATGACTACATCGGGCTTTAAAGTGGTGACATTGATGCAAGGCTTTGTCACTGTGTGGACACTAGTTAAACAGCATTTTATTTCTTCCTAGATACTCTGTGTTGCTTTTTTTCTCCTGGGTTTTTGAAACCTCTGTAAGCCAGGATGTCTTAAGATTTTGTTTTTCAAAGCTCTCTGTTCCACATGAGAAAGATCCGAAGTTATCATGACTTTTTCTGGAGAGAGGGTGTTTCCAGTGGTTTATAGCCTATTTGCTGTGGTGTTATTTTGTTTCGGTTGTGACTGTAACTTAGCTTGAGAAGATTGCCTATTTTTTAATGTAATGTAATTTAATTATTTTATTTTATTTTATTTTACCTCTCCTGTCTCTTTGGAGGAAATTACACCTAAGCAGGCTGATAGTTGGTACCTGAGTGAGAGTTCGTTCACTCTGGGAATGTAGGAAATTGAGCAACCTCAGTCTCTTTCAAAACCAGCCAGGCATTGGTAGAGAACTCGTGTCTGTTAAGGGATGGCAGGACATTTCTGTGATTCCAGTCAAAAGGTAAAGGCTACAACGTCAACTCATTACACTATGAGGTCCTTTTCTTTTGATGGCCCTCCCTTAACTGGGTGCTTTTATTACAAGCTGCCCTATCACAGGCATGACAGATTCAAGACATGGCTTCTCCTGGCCCTCTCCAGTGGTTTCCTGGATGGAGGACCCCACGGTGTGGACAGTGATGCCCTGGAGCTCATCAGCACCAGAAGATTCCCAATCATCCCAGTGGCTGGGATATGGACCCAGAACTGAAGATGATGGGTGGGCAAGAGGGAATCCTTGACAACAGCCATTTCCTCTAAGAGGCACTTTACTGCTTGGCTGGCTATGACAGCATTTTCTCATGGAGTGTGTAGACAGCTCTCTGAAATACTCATTTTTGTATTGTTGACATTAAAAAATCAAGTGTTCATGAAAAAATATGAATATGTTTTGAGTAGGTGATTTTAGGATTTATAGAGTTCAAAAAGTAATTTTAGTCACGTCTTTGGAAACTCACTAATCTGAACCATTTAAACATTTTGTTGCTACAGAGCAGATCTCTTGAATAGAAACATTTTGCATGATATTTTCTTATTTATGTATGAGAATCAGATGTAGATTAAATCAAGCATTAATCAACCAATTAGCAGTTGGTAATATGTTACTACTCTATTTCAATTTATTTTATTAAATTAGAATGTTATCATCTTAAGATGGTATATTAGATTGCTCAGAGTGTTATAAAAATGTACTAAGACTAATTTCTGTTGCTTAAACAACAGAAATTTTCCCAAGATTGTGGAGACTAGGATTCTGGAATCAAGATGTTGGCAAGGTGGTTGTCTTTCAAGGCCTCTCTCCTTGACTGGTAGGTGGCCGTCTGGTCCCTCACATCATCTTCCCTCTGTACTTGTGTGTGTCCTACTTTCCTCTTTTTATAGAACACCACTCATACTAAATAAAGCCCCACTCTGATGACCTCATTTTAACTTAATCACCTCTTTAAAGGCCTCGTCTTCGAATACTCATCCTAAGGCACTGAGGGATGGCACTTCAACTTATTTGTGAGGGGTGGGGGGGCAGTGACAGGCCCAATTCAACTCATAACAGAAGGCTTAGCAAGAAAAACATATTTTCAGAGTGTATAAATTTATTGAAGCATATTATATACCAGCAATATAATAATAATTTCACATACATTATTTCACATATTTCCTATAATAATCCTAAAAGCTAGATTATTAGAATCTTTATTTTACAAATGAGAACATTTGGGCTCAAAAATTAAGTAACTTTCCCAAGGCTCTAGAGAACAAATTGTCAAAACCAACACCGTAAACAGCCTTCAGAAAGTACACGCTACCTCTGTGCTCTTCTGCAACCCACCCAAGGTCACAGTCTGTTGGCAGCACGTGCAGGCTCCCTAACCCCCAGTGCAGCGTTCTATTGTACAAGTATGCAAATGTATTAAATGAATGTCATTTTCACTACTTTGCTTATTAAAATGAGGGCATCATTTTACCTTGGGTTGATTAAGCAGTTTTACTTGCTAAAGGATGAGGAATATTTAACATAATTAGATCTTAATAACCATCAATGCTTTGCTTGTTAACTCAGTTAACTGGGACTATTGAAAGGATATATACATATATACACATATATATGTATGTATGTGTATGTATATATATACATACACACACATACACACACATACATACATAATCTTTGCCTGGAACTAAGGGCTGTCTCAGGATATGGGAGTTTTTGTGTTAAAATGGAGACAATCACAGTTTTAGGAACAGAAGCAGAAAATATAGGAAAACAGTCTGCACAACCACAGAGTCAGGCCCTATGGAGTACAGGATAGTCACCCTATCCTCATTGTCACCAATTTTAGAAAATTACTTCATCTCTTAGTTCACCTGAGGCAGGGTTAGTCTTTGACTCTAGCATAGAATTGGCTGACACAGAAAGCATTGATTTCTTCGCCTAATCTGACTCAACCTAATCACATGTATCTTAACAAGACAATCCACCTTGGTTCCTTCTTAGTGATCCCACTCTGTGTTTTCTAGACTAAACTAAGTAGATTTGGATGAGCACTGTTAAAAAATATGGTAACAGGCTCACCCAAAATAGATTCTAAATATCATCTCCAAATCTGAGCTCCAGGCTGCTCAGTCACCGTGTCCTGAGTTCTGCCCCCCTCACTGGCCCCTAGGGAGAAAGCCATTTCTCAATGTGTCTGTGTGTCCTCAGTCTTTCTATTTTGAGCCATCACCATTTCATTAACTCCATTCCTGGAGGGCTCTCTGACATTGGGGCCCTGCATGTTCAGCCTTAAGCCCTTAGCCATTTCTGTCCAACTTGTATGATTTACTTGACACATGTTCACTAGCTAGCTAGATACTAAGGTTCATTTCAACCTCAAAATAAGCTTAGCTTCCTTACCTACTATTCCAACTTAGCATCAGAGTTTAATCTTATCATTATTTATCTGTCTTTGATGACAGATCCCATCTATCCCCATTATAATCTCTATCCATTACTTCTAACTATGAGAATCAGAATTTCAGTCTTTTCTTTTGGAAAGTATTCATTTTCATCTGGGTCTCCCACTGAGTTCCTCTCTGAAAGAGACCTTTAAATATTAACTCATCCTCAGAACAGAGAGGCCCTTAGTGAGTAGCCAAACTCATGTAAACAGCTTCTCTCTGCAAAAGCTCCACTCAGTGACTCACCCATTAGGAAACTCTAAGATGCCATTTTCTGGAACCCCATATCCCCCACTTGTTTTACAACAGCAAAACTATTTTTTACTGACTATACATGCAACAGATATGGTCTCTGCCAAGGGGGAAAAAAAGAGTTAGTAATGGACAAATCTGAAGTGTCAATTACCCCTAAGATTGATATTGGAAAGAGCCCACATTCTCTATTTTGAAAGTGACTTTCTTGCTTCACAAAACACATCAGTGTGGTTGGCCTCCATAAGGTGTTTTAAAAATTATAGACTACATGTAATATGTATGTAGCTCAGGTAATATGAACAATTAAAGTCATCATACCATGATTCTGGAAAAGTAAGAAGTTATATCAGAATAGGTCAGACCTCTGGCACACATTGTAGGCATCAGTTAGACAGACATTGCACCTGATTCAGTCTACAGGGTTTTAATTCTCCCATAAGCATTCTATATACTTCTTAGATATATTTAATTGGAAAACTTATTTCCATAATTTCTTATGTGTTTGGAATTGTTTTAACCAAAAAACATTCTGTTTACTATTATATTATTTTCTTAAGAAAAATTAGAGGATTTGTTTTTATAAATCAACATGGCCAGCTGGCCAGTCAAAAAGGATTCTGTGTCCATCACTGTCAGTTGTGACAAGTTTTCATGTCAAAGGACAACCATGAGCATTTATGGGCATAATATTAATCAAAGAAAATGTGTGGCATACAAAGGGCTAGGGTATGCCTTTTAATGACATGTTACATGAGTAGTTTTTTTATTTTTCCTACAAGATATTATAGCTGATTGGCAATACAATCAGAATAATCCTTTAGTTTAACTAAAGGAAATAGTAGTAATAATCCTTTAGGTCTACTGCCTATCTTGGTTTAGCATTTGAATTTTCTTCTTCAGAAACACGGTATAAACCAAACTGATTGTAATTGAAGATAAAGGTACATGGTCTGTTAAAGCTAAGGCATGGCACAGAGTTTAAATTCTCTTTCTTCTGTTCCTTTTCAAACTTATTATTTTCCCTTTACAATTTTAAAAATTATATTTCATGAGGAAGCAATATACTTCAATAGGTAGTCTTGGGAAAACTCTTTTCCATGTTATAAAATAAGAAGAAGAAAAAGAAGAGAGCCCTGGCTGTTGTGGTTCAGTGTATTGAGTGCTGGCCTGCAAGCTGAAAGGTCACTGGTTTGATTCCCAGTCAGGGCACATGCCTGGGTTGCAGGCCAGGTACCCTGCTGGGGGTATGTGAGAGTCAATACAAAAGGCACCCCATAGATGTTTCTCTTGCACATCATTGATGTGTCTCCCCTCTGCTTCTCCCTTCCTCCCCCCGCTAAAAACAAATAAATAAAATCTTTTTTTAAAAAAGAGAAGAAGAAAAGATATTGAATGCTAACCACATAACACAAAAATCAACACCAACTAAAGAGTTAAATGAGGAAGAAAAACTTATAAAATTTTTAGAGTGATATATATATTATAATATCTTTATAAAGTTGAAATAAGGAAGAATTTCTTAGATAAAAGAAATCCAAACCATGAAGGAAAATGTTGATAAATTCAACTACATTAAATACAAGAACTTTTCCTCCTTCCCTCCCTTCCTCCCACCCTTCTTTTCCCCTTCCAGCCATCCCTTCCTTCCATACTAATGCATCCCCAAAGTTGGTAGGAACAGAAGCCTGGGACAGGAAGGTCTGTCTTGCAAAGGTGGTAGCCTCTCAGAGATGTGTTGGGGTTTCTCGTGAGAAAGGTGCACCTGGTTACCTAGTTGTGTGGCAGCCAGGCAAGGTCAGTAGATTGATTTCACGTGAGGGCTGACCACATAGGTAAGTATATCAAGGATAATGGGAGCCAGATTTCTCAAAGTTGGAGAAAGAAGTTACAACTATGGAAAGGGAGACTACTGAAATAAACCTTGTAGTTTGCAATATGAAAAGAAGACACTAAAAATAAAGATATGTATATGTGTGCATGTGGATGTGTGCATGTCTCTCTCTCTCTGTGTGTGTGCATACAACGTCTGTCCAGAAAGTACGCAGCTATGTACTAGGAAAAATAGACATTTACTGAAGAAGATACAAGGTACAAGAAACATTAGGACAATAATGTCTCAGTCCCCCTCAGAGTAGGAACTGTGGGACTTCACACAGTTCTCCCAGTGTCTCTTCCACTGTTCAAAACACTCTGCAAAATCCTTTGTTGGAATTCCTATCAGCTGCCTGATCCATTGTATTTTCCTGAATCTCATCGATGATCTGAAACCTCTTCCCCTTCGAAAGTGATTTTAGTTTTGTGAAAAGCCAGAAGTTGCAGAGCACCAAAATCTGAGCTACAGGGGGCTGAGTCACCTGGGTGATTTGATGTTTCACAAAAAAACTCTGCACAAGACATGATGTATGAATGGGCACGTTGTGGTGATGAAGCTGCCAATCACCAATTGTCCATAGCTGTGACATTCTGAATCATCCAAATAGTTTCTTTGGAGGAATATTCAAGCTTAATGCAAAATTTGATGCAGACTTGTTGCTCTATTCACTCATTTTGAATGTGACAGCCACAGTACACATGTTCACTCAGCAATGTCTACCGCCCCCACTGACTAGTACAGTGAAGTCATCATTGTTCACACGTGCACCTTTCAGTCCACTCTCCTAAGCTGCCAAGTTACATCGATGTCATGCAAACCATTCTTGTTATATTAACAATAGCTGGACTTTTTCTAGACAGACCCTTGTATATTTATTTTGCCAATAGCAACAAGCACACCCAATATGCACATCTTAGTTTATAAATACCACTAACCATTAAAAAGAATTGGGATTATTGGAGAAATGACTGATTCCAATACTGGCTCAGGGAAACTACAATGTTAATCTCATTGGGAAGTAAGGAAGAGCTCAATGAATGATAAACACATGTAAAAAAGACAAAGAATCTAGCCTGAAGGGTCTCCTATTGGCCAAATATGAAACAATTTAAGCATCCAATAAATAATAATAGTAATGAATTACAGCCTACTGATTTAAGTTGGAATCTGTAAGTACATACTGACATAAATAAATAAATGGATAAATAAATTAAGAGAAGAGAGAAATTCTTCTAGTGTTACCTACAATAACATGACACCTAATTAAGGATGAAATTAAAATATCATTTGTTAGCAGACATATAGTAATAATTCAGGCAAGAAACTTTAATGGAGGCAAAAGTTTGATGAAGAACGGGGTGTTTACATAGCATCGAGATATTTTTCCACAAAATGTTTATTGAATACAAAGACAAAAGAGTAAACTTAGAGTAAAGATAACTGGTAACATCAGCTTAATCAACTGCTCAACATGTCTTATATAATTAGTGCTTTTTGTATCACCTCTAAAAAATCTTTGCCTTCCATGTTTCCAAAAAGATTCTTCTACACTTTCTTCTAGAAGCTTTATAATTTGAGTCTTTGCATTTAGCTCCATGATTCATCTTAAATTAATTTTTATGCAAGGTGTGAGGTAAAGATTGAGTTCATTTCCCCATATATTTATTCTAATTTTCCCAGCTCTATTTGCTTAAAACACTTTTCTTTACCTATTGGTTTTGACACCTTTGCAGAAAGTCAATTGACTATATTTGTGTGGTTTCTTCCATCAATTTGTTTGTTTATACTTATGAGAATTTCACATTATATTGAGTACTGTATCTTTATAATGTCTTGAAATCACCTTAAAACTTATGAGTTCTCCACATTTTTGTGAAATAATGCTGGATTCATATTGGAGTCAGTTTCTAAAAAAAGTTAGTGTTTTGCCCTGGCTGGTGTAGCTTAGTGGATTAAGCGTGGGCCTGTGAACCAAGAGATCACGGTTCGATTCCCAGTCAGGGCACATGCCTGGGTTGCAGGCCAGTTCCCAGCAGGGAATGGACAGGAAGCAACCATACATTGATATTTCTCTCCCTCTCTCCTTCCCTTCCCCTCTGAAGATAAATAAATAAAATCTTTAAAAAAAATAAAAAAATAAAAAAAGTTAGTGTTTTGATTAGGATTATATTTAACATATAGATGAATTTGGGGAAATTGACATTATAACAATATTGTGTCTGCTGATCCATATACATTCTATATCTTTCTATTTACTTAGGACTTTTTAATTTCTTTCAGTAATGTTTGTAGTTTTCAATGTAAATGAAATTTTGCATGTCTTATGTTTATTCTGAAATAGTTATGATTTAAAAATTATTTCCTAATTGTTTTCTGCAATACATACAAATAAAAAAATTTTGGTATATTGACCTCATATCGTATGACCTTTATAAATTCACTTATTAGTTGTAATAGTACTTTTAGATTCCTTAGGATTTTCTACATTAGCAATCATGTCATCTGAGAATAATGATAGTTTTACTTTTTTCTTTCCATCTTTTATGATATTTTACTTAGTTTTTACGCTTTGTTGGGGGGTTTCCCAGCCTTGACATCACTGACAAGTAGGGTCTGTCCTGTGCATTGTAAAATGTTTAAAAGATAGAAACTGTATTGAATAATCTAAAATAAAACAATTAAAAATTTAAAAAAAATGTTTAGTTAGCATCCTTGGTCTCTACCCTCTAGGTGCCGCTAGCACCCCCTTCCCATCCCCCTCCCCGCCCCCAGGCCAATCTCTCTGCCCTTCTAGGTGACTTGCAGGCAGGGGAAACCAGTAAAGTTTACAGGAGGCAGAGACTGTGAGACAGCTGGAAAAGAAGGGGAGAAAAAACGCATGAGCTTGGGAGACTGAAGACAAGAGACAGGCAAAGAGCGAAGAGGAGTGCTCAGGAGACAGAGCTGTAGCCAGTGTGAGGGGAGTCAACGTGTTCAAGGACAGCAGTTGTGTCACACAGTTGTGTCACACGGCCTGTTGGGAAACGTTTCCGAAGTTTCAGAAATGCCAGATTTATGAAGTTCAGTTTCTCTTCTTTAGGCCAATTGTTTTTAATGTTTCCCCTTCCTTCTTCCCTCCTGATTTTAATCTTTTCCTTTCTTTCTCTTATTTTTTCCTCCCAGTATCAGAATAAAGCCTTAAAGAAATCAAATTAAATCTTATATGGCTGACTAGTATTGAAAATAGAGGAAATCAGAGAAACTTCATAAAAATATCCGCTGCTGGGAGCAATCCTGGAACTTGCCACCCAGTAGATATTCCAAGGGCTCCTGAGTTCACTCTATCGCACCCCCTTTGAAACATAGATCGAATGGCAATCTTAGGTAATGCGGAGTCATTAAAGAATTTCTGAGCTGAGAAGGAAAGCCTTTCCTTAGCTGGGAGTCCTGAGAAAGTTATTTAGCCTCTCTGGGGCTCATTTCATCATTTGTAACGTGGAAATAATAATACCTTCTAGGGGGTTTGTAATGATTGGAAACAAAGTATTGGTGTAGTGCCTTATGTGTAGGTGTTCAAATAAATGTAATTGCAAAGTTAATGATCACAACATTGATAATGGAAACAGGTTGTCACCAGGCACCGAGTTCCAAATTTCGAAACTCATGAAATTTTATTTTTGCAATTGGATTCCTGGCTGCCTCAACACCAGATTCAGAAAACCTCTGACACTCTGTAGCCGAGAGGAGTTACTGCCTCCCTACCTGTGTACCTCTGACTGGTCTTGGCTATCTAGGGAACACCTTTGTACCTGAAGCTCTCCTGAGTCATGAGATAAACTGAATCTGAGGCTGACTCTCTGCTGTGGCTGTGTCCCTGGCATACCACCAACACTGAGTGAAGTAGATATTGAAAATACACTGACAGACCAGCCTGCAAAGTAAATATTATATAAAAATGCTAGTGGAGTTATACACACACACACATGCACACATCAATGATGTGGAAAGTCAAAGCCAACTTTTAAATATATTTGTGTCTTTGCAGGGTGACTTATGTGGTGCTGCCAATGCCATCTGCTCTAGAGTAGAAAGGCTACTTAGTAGGCAAAAGCAGCTGCCAGCTTAGGCTCCAATGAACTCTTTTTGTTCCCTCCAGGATGACCTGATGTGACCACCCTTTCTAGGTAAAGAGGATTCTATCTCCATTTGACAATAAATCCTCAACCTGATGAAAGAGAGGTCACGTCAGCCTGGCTGACTAAGTCACAGGAGGTGAAAGTTTTATAACTTATTCCCATCTCTCAAAGGCCAGAGAGTTGACTGCTCAGGCGGGGGAGTCCAGGTTAATTTGGTTTGGAGTCTGATGGTTTCAGTACTACCGATGTGAGGAAGAATAATATTCTAAAATACTAACACACGTGGCTTTTTCCCTGGTATGTTGAGGTGCAACGGAACACTGTGGCTGACTCCGCAGGAAGGAGGTGGAGGTGGGCTTGGAAAGAAGGGGGAGTGAAATGTAAAGAGAACAAAATTTTTCCATTCTTGAAAAATAGAGATTTGAAGCAAAAATTCTTTATAGAAAACAATTTTTAAAATCTCTTTCACCTGACCCTGTGCTAAGAGTTGAAATTGCCTCAGATACTCTTTGGGGATTTGGTCTGAAATTAAAGTGTCTCAATGCTAACTGCTCTACAGTAGGCAACTTGGGAAAATTGCTCAATAATAAAAGCAAATACAAGGTAATTGCAAGATATTTGGAAATGCAAAACTGCCTAAATACAGAGAGCATAGACTCATTTAAACATTTGTAGCAATTACTTTCTAGTATATTCTCTCTTTTAGAAAGCAATTGAAATTACACAGTATAAAAATTTATCTTACTGGTATTTGACAATGCTGTAATAAAGAAAATTTTTTCTTATTTAAAATATTTACATATATTTTTAAATTAATTATTATTTATTGTAAAATTAACCCATGTTCATTGCAGCAAATTTAAAGAGAGAGAGAGAGAGACAGTAAATAGTCCTAATTGGAGAAGGTTACTATAGTTAGTCCTGGGCCACAGGCAAGTGTTTTGCCATTAAAAGCTTTATTTTCCTTACCTTTAAGATGAGGCTAATAACAGTATCATCCTTATAGAACTGTTATTAAATAGTTCATACAAGTATGAAATATCTTCCATAGTTATTTACCTGCCATAAGCACATATTTATAATTTTATATTAATTTAAACAAAGTAAATCAACCTCTACAAATTGTTTTATAACCAGCTTTTCTTTCCCTGAAAAAAATCATGAATAGTTTTCATCTGTCTTTAATGACTGCCTGCCATGGCTTAGCATGTGTCCAGCCTTAGGAAATGCAGCACAGTGCCTAACCCATAGGGTCACATAGGTACCTGGCTCTGAGTACACATATTACTTTATTTACTTCTCCCAGTAACCCTATAGTAAAGGGATTAATATATTTCATCTTACACATGAAGAAATAGAGGCTTGGAGGGTTAAGTCATGTCTTGGTGAGATGGCAAATCTATAGTAGGCCATGGATTTGAACCCAACCACATGGTCAGACTCCAAAGCCAATACCCTTCTTGAAGGACTTTATGACCCCCTCCCCACTGATGGAAGCTGAGGATCACAACTCTTTATCCTCTTAAGAACTGTCCTATACTTGGTACTTTCAGTTTGGGAGATTCCATTAAGCTCACTTAGCTTCCCCCCACAAAGAACTAAGCACAGTCCTGGATGAAAGGAAAAAGATTAACCAAGGGAGTAAAGACTTCTTATAATGGCTTGACTTTCACCAGAAAGACTGGCTTTTGAAAATTTAACTCCTGCTTAATTAGTACCTTAGTCGAGGTACTATAACTAGCAGAGATAGGTTAGGGATAATGACAATGTTGGAGGAAATTTCCTGATATTACTCAAGCTCCGTTCTGCACCCAAGGAAATTAACAAATTCTCATTAAGTCTAAGGTCAGCATTGAATTTCACAGAAGAAAGCAAGGCCCATTACCAGCAGGTCTATTCCTGCTCTCAAACTGCTAATCCTCAGATGCCAGCCCCTTCCCACCCCTCAGAGTATCTCTTGTATCTCCCAGAGATTTTCATCAGTTTTTTTAAAAAGTAAGATATCTATCTGCATTGTTTTAATGTTTTCCCCCATTATGCCCATATTCCCTGTTTAAAGTAAAATGTGAGGGCGGTCCAAGATGGCGGCGTGGTAGGATGCAGCAGATTCTACTCTCCCACAACCAGGAAAACAATCTTAGTCATTCTAGGTAGGAACAGAGCAAAGAGCCAACATTATCACGTCATAAATGAAAATAGGAGATCGCAAATTGTAGCGGACATTGAAAAACCCGAAGACAGAGCGGGTTTGGTGAAAGTCTCAGAAACCACAGCATTGAAAAAGGAAAAGGTGGGGGCGCTCCGCGGGACCTGTGAGGCCCAGGCCCTGGAGGTAGGAGAAGTGGACGCCCCTCGGGACCCAGAGAGTGCGCACCCGTGACCCGGAAAAGGAGCGGGCGCTGCGCGGGACATCGGAACACAGGGCAGTGAATTCCCAAGGACGCACACAGCTGCACCCAGACACCCCACACACAGATCCGTTCCGGGAAGCACCAGAGGAGCTTGGGGGAGAACGCACGCCTACACTATGAACAGTACGCCAGAGGCTGACTGAGTCCTGAACGGGAACAGAGAAAAACTGTCTCCAGTCACCCCTCAGTGTGCTGAAGCCAGCTAGAAAACCAGTTTGGCCAGTCTGAAAACAACAATAGGTGTTTTTTGTTTTGTTTTTTGTGTGTTTGTTTTGTTTTTGTTTTCTTTTAATTATTTTAAAGTAACCTTTCATCTTTTAATTCCTATTATTTTTTGATCTATCAATTCTTTATGCTTCTCTTTCTGTCACCCTGGTCTTGACCCTGCTCCCTTGCTTTCCAAATTTCTCTCTTCTTCCTTCCATC
>CM052538.1:80847192-80905152 GCA_028533065.1 Trachops cirrhosus
TTCCATTTGTTGCTCTTCCTCTTCCCCTTCTGGTACCCCTATAATTTGGATGTTGGAACGTTTAAAGATGTCCCAGAAGTTCCTAAGCCTCTCCTCATTTTTTTGAATTCTTATTTCTTCATTCTTTTCTGGTTGTATATTTTTTTCTTCCTTCTGGTCCACTCCAATGATGAGAGGCCAATCTTTCATTCCGTCACTATTGGTTCCCTGTGCATCTTTCTTCATTAAACTTATTGTAGCCTGCATTTTTTCATCTAATTTGCGACCAAAATCAACCAATTCTGTGAGTATCCTGATCACCAGTGCTTTGAACTGTGCATCTGATAGGTTGGCTATCTCTTGGTTGCTTAAAAGGATGGGTTCTGGGGCTTTCAATTCTTCTTCTGTTTGAGCCATCTTTTTGCTATTTTTTTTGTTTGTTTTTTGTTTTTTGGTCTTGTCGAGCTCTTGTAGTGAGGGGTGGGGCCTTAGGAGTTCATCAGGGTGGGGCACCCCAGTCACTGGGTTGTGATGCTGTATGTGGGGGTGGGGTCCGAGGAGGAACAATGGTGCTTGCTCTGCTCTCTGTAGGACCCCAGGCCCCTCCACCGCTTTCCACAAGCTAACCAGGCCCCTCTAGCACCAATCCCGGTGTGGGTGGGTCCGTGCACCCCGCGGGACCCTCCTTCCCAGTCAGTGACCCAAAGCTCTATTTCCCGGTGCTGGGACCCTGAGTTGCGTGCAGTGCCTTGCTTCACAATGACCGCCTCGCTGGGTCTGCCAGTCGCCACCCCCTGGCCACCAGCCATCACAGCTTGTGCGCCCAGGGTCTGCCTGCTGTGGACTTGCGTGTTGCCCCGGTTGCTCAGCTCTCTGCTCCTCATCCCTCACCCAGCCCGACTCCGCCCCTTCTACCAGTCTGGATGAAAGTGTCTATTTTTAAATCCTTGGGTGTCCGACTTCCATACACTTCAATTTTCTGTCAGTTCCGGTTGTTATTTTGTTTCTATATTGTTGTTGTTCCTATCTTGGTTGTGCAAGGAAGCACAGTGCAGCTACCTATGCCTCCAACTTGGCCAGAAGTCTATTTCTTTTTTTAAGTTGTAGCATAATATGTTATACCTCAACTGATAGTGAATACAGTGTCACATGAAACTTTTTGAAGGTACTGTCCTCCCTCAAGTCCTAGAGTGCTAAAATTCTTTCCATTCCTCTGGTCTCTCAATGTACAATTTAATTTCTATCTGAAAACATTTCAGAGTTCTGGACATTTTATCCCTTTACCATAGAGCTCAGTGATTCAGAAACTGGGCTTTGGAGTTCACAGACTTAGTTTAATCACTGTCCTGCCACCACTCATTAGCGGTATGACCTTAGGAAAGACGTGCCTCAGTTTTCTTGTCAGTATCATATTTATAATAAAAGCCTAATCTAAAAGACTGATGTAAGGATTAATTAGTAATATACATATAAAACACTCAGCACATTTCTGGCTCTTAAAATCTACTGATGGTGATGATGATACTGATGATATGATGATGAGGATTAGGATGATGGAGAAGGTAAAAATCTCCTTGTTTTCAACTCTCAGGTAAATTCTTTGTGAGGTAAAAGAACATTTGCACTTCTATATAGCAGTCTAAGTTATTATCCTTTACTCCTTCTGGTACATATGTAATTATATGTATAATAAACATGATTTAATTTTGCAACATATATATTTCTCTACTTTCCTCACTCCTTTTTCTATAGCCCACAATAAAGCAAGTATGTTACATGACAAAAGGACATACTACTCAGCCAATTAAGGCACAATTTAGCAGTAAATTTAATGTTGATGATTATTTATATTTCTATTGTTTATGCTTCCATAGGTAACTGGCCCGTTACTAATTCTATAATGAAAATGCTTAAATTGTTTAACTATTCAACTCTTTGTAGAGACATATAACTATAGCTTTGGCCATGTATATGAAAATTTTGTCAGGTAAGTTAAATATCCATAATAGTATTCATTTTAAAAGTTACATAGAGTTTACTTATTTAGAAGACTTTATGTTTCCATTTCATGGTTAAATGTAACTTTGGTTTTCCTTTCCTCATAGAGTTTGACAAATCAAGAAAGAAGACCAATTTGTAGTGTAGACCTACTAATAGTGACAGGTAGCTGTTACCTTGGTGCCTCCATTGTTCTCAATTTTATCAAGTTTACAACTGTAATAGCATAATCAATAAAATATATTTTTAAAAAAATAAAGTACCTGGATTGAACTAAATGACCTATAGAGCCGTTCTTTTTTTCAGATGTCTACTCATTCTCCAACAGGGGAACTCACAGACTCACCTTTCCTTCATCAAAGACTACCAAAGATGAAAAACTTGGTTGAATCTTTGTTTCTAAATGACTGGTCTTAAAGGTGAACTCTCTACCTGCCTTTCATAAATCTTTGGAATATCTTGGGTCAGTAAGTTAAAAAACTTCATTAGATGGGAATAAGATCCAAGAAGGTCTAAACTTACACCCAGGATGCCTGTTGTGGTGACACCAGCACTGGAAGCATTGTCAACAACAGTGGAAGGCCTCCATATGCTGAGCAACATTTCAAGCAAATGATGGGTGTTACTTCTTTTAATCCTCACCTTAGCCCTATTAGGTGTTGTTATTCTCAGTTTACAGTGTTGCCTGGTATCTCATTAAGAGTACTCTACAGTCTCCACTCATCTGACAAAGGGGCTTTCTTACTTTCCCCATAGAGTCATCAACATGCTCTTCTTCCTGCCAGCAACAGCGGGAGCTGAACTTCAAAAAATGCCGTTCTTCAAAGTGAGAACTGTGTTTGATGTTATTCAGAGCAGAGGGGTATGCATGATCTAGAAGTCCATTTTGAGAGGTGCAACACTTTGCTCAGAAGATGTAAAATCCAGTTCCCTCCACTCTCCACTCCCACCGCACACACACCGCACACACACAAGGCATTTGCTCCAGCCATTTAAGATAACTTAAGTTTGATTGTATGCTACAATACTAGAAATGGAATGTATTTTATGTTTTCTGGCTTTTTAAAAACCTCAAGTCTCACACTGAAACTCAAACAGGTGAACGAAACATTTTACAGAAGAAAGGCAGCAAATAACAGAATTTGAAAAGATTAGGGGTTTGTGTAGAAAAGAAAAAACTGCCTGCCTTTCCGGATATTCATATAGATCAGAGGGTGCCCAGATATGGTGGATTTCTTGTGACTGTTGGATTTATCTAATTAAAGTTGTTGATATTCATTAAAGTTTTTCCATGGAAAGAATACCTAAGGTACATAACTGGTTCTGAACGGGCTTGTTTGAAGCATAGAACAGGAAGTGAAGCTTTAAGATAGAACTTAGAGGCCAAAAGTTGCCTCTCACCTCTGAAGTAGAGAGCCTTGAATTCAATTGCATTCGATTAATACCAATGCAATCACTCCATGTTAGTGGGGGGGTTGGAAATAAAATGTTATAAAATATTATTTTGTATAATATCCTTAATTATATGCTGAATAAATGTGCACTTATACATTAGATAGTATACATAATTGTTCATATTCACATGTCATATTATAGAGGGCTATATACTCAAAACCCTGAAATTATGGGTAATTTGAGGGATTTCCAAGGGTAATTTGACCTTACTTGCTTTTTGCCTTCAGCACAGTTTTAGAAGCCCAACCAGCCTATGAGCCAGTGTGAATTAAAAAGTCCCTCAGGGAAAGAGAAGGTCCATGGGATAGATGTCTCCTGGTTCCAAGTATTAATTTGGATCTGATTATTATTAAGGTGGGGTCTTTCTGTCAGATACTGGAATTCACCAGGACTAGAGAAGGAAATGAGATCAGAGAGACTCGGGAGCGTTTTGATGTCATCCAGAACTGCACAAAGTTTGCTTTAGTCACACTAAGACAATTGGGAGAAAACTTAGGTGAGAAGATCTTTCAAAACTAGGACGTACTCTAAAGTCTGTGAGAGAGTGTTTGTGAGCTATCATATTAGAAGTGTGTTGTGTTGAGTTACAAATGGTTTTCATGCCCGAGTTTGCTTCTGTAGATGCTGAGGGCATATGGAAAGGACAGTTCACCAGAGCTAGCCAGAAAAACCTTCTGCACTTAATCTCTTCTCAGAGGCTGTGTGTGTGGTAATTATACAGAGAACAACTCAAGTCTCACAGAAGGGGACATATATTTACAAGGACTAAAATAAGAGCACATTAAAGTCAGGCAGGTGCTTGACTGGGGAATGCAAACCCATCTTTGCAAAAGAGTCTCTGGAAGTTTTTATTTAAATGTTTTCAGCAAAATAAACTGTTACTAGGAAAACATCTTGTTATAAATATAAGAAGGGTCTGCAGGCCTGAAATGTATCTGTCTGATTTCTCTTTCCTTTGTGATCCCACTAAGCCCAGAAGCTCAGCAGTGAAAGTCAGACGTCCTTGTGCCCTTCATCACCCGCAGCTGCTGGCAGAAAATGGTCCGTGTCTCAGCTTAAAGTAAACAGTCTTTCTTGACTAATGAGACCTGATCTTTTAAAGACTACATATTCAGAGACCACTTTTCACTCAGGAGGCTCTTGCATGATGTAACAGGCCAGTCTATAGAAAGCAAAGAGTTGTGTTAGAGACACATTTCACTGAAATGCTGTGGAATATGCCAAAGAGGACTGTTCTGAATTTTCCTCAATGACTATTGAGTTGAATTATAAACAAAAGTCATTGTTTTAGTATTTATTCATTCTGAAATTATATTATTTGATCACAGTGTGCAGCATTTGGAAGTCTATCTTTGAGTTATTTTTAAAAGTTTGTTACTTTATAAAATTAATGAGAAAACGGAGGAGTGGTTTGCTAACTTTTGAGTGCTAAGTTTTCCTAAGGACTTTGGATATGACCATTTATAAACAACATATTATTAATACCCATAGATCACAATGTTTTGACACATTCATTATAAATCATTTTAGCTATTCATTTAAAGAGAATGCTGCCTAAACAATTATGCTAGCTTCTATCTAGTCATCCAAAAATGATAAACTATTGATTGATTTATTGATTTAATAATAAAAGCAAAATAGCATATAATGGGTCCATACCTTTCATTAAATAGTCAACAAAGATTTGCTGTGTGCTTGCTGTGTGCCTACTGTGTGGCAGGCCCTTTTGTAGGCACTGGGAATGATCCCAGAGAACAAAAGTAAAAAAGAAAGAGAAGCAAATCTCTGCCTTTATGGAGCTTATATTTTCCTAGATGTTGGAATTAAGACAATAAACAACTCAGACAAGACCTCTGCCTACAGAGTTTAAATTCTGGTGGGAAAGACAGGTACTACATCCAGATGACAATTTTATAAAGATAATTTGATTGCAATGTAATGCGACATACAGGGTGAGGGGGTACATGGTCATTCTGAGACCTACTTTAGACACAGTGTTCAGGGAAGATCTCCTGAGGAAATGAGATTAAGCTAAAACAGGAAGGATAATAAGCCAGGTATTTAAGACCCAGAGGAAGGGCAGAGGAGGTTTACCAGACAGATTGATAGCCAAAGGCAAGGAATAGGTTGCTGCTGGTGTGTGTGTGTGTGTGTGTGTGTGTGTGTGTGTGTGTGTGTGAGAGAGAGAGAGAGAGAGAGAGAGAGAGAGAGAGAGAGGGAGAGCCTGTTCTGACCAGAGTTTACTGTGAGCAGTCCCAGAGTCACAGGTAGGAGCAAGGTCATGCACGGTTTAGATTTTAAGTGCAAAGGAAAAGGTTTTAAGAAAGGGAGTGGCAAAACTAATTTGTACTTACAAAAAATATCATTCTGACAACTTGAGAATGGAGGGCACAGGAGCAAAGACAGAGAAAGGAGAGCAATTTGAAGGCTGTGTAAAAGTGGTGAGGGTTTGGGCCATGGTGGTGGCTCAGGAGATGGAAAATAAGCAATGGCTTGGGGATATATTTTGGAGGTGGATTTGAAAAGACTTATTTAAGAATGGGATGGGCATGAGCAGAGTAAAAGGAAGGAACCAGATCTCAGCTGATGGAAGTGCCAAATATTGAGATGGAAAAGATGGGGATAGAAATAAATTTGGATGGAGAAAGGGAAGGGTGTTGTGAATAGCCATAAGTTCACTTCTTGACATGTTGTATCTGTGACGTCTATTGGACATGCACATGAACGTGTCATTAAGCCCCTGTGATATTGGTGATTTTCAAGCTTTTTCATCTCAGACACACATAAACTAATTACAAAAATTCTGCAGCACACACAAAAAATTTTTTTTCTGATCTGACAAAAAATAGATATGATTTTGATTCATTCACACCAGATGGCTCTTGTCATGTTGGCTGTTGTCATTTTTTAAATTTGACAGTCTAAAGGAAAAGAGGTCAATGCCCCTGACTATCTAGTCAGGTATTGCATATTTTAAAAATTCTTGCAGCACACCAGTGTGCTGTGGCACACCGGCTGAATATCTTTGGGATATATGAATCTGTAATTGAGGCTGAAGGCATAATGTTGGCACAACCAGCAAATGTAAAAAGTTTAAAACGATAGGCCAGGATGAGATCACCTGAGACTACAGATGATAAGGGCACAGTTAGTCAACACATTTTTTTATTGTGGACTCCCTATGTACACAGCATACTGCTTAGTCATAGGCAAACAGATGTGTAAGTCAAAGTCTACGTATCCTCAAGGTCCTTAAATTTTGGGTGTGAGGGAAAAACACATGAAAGTGAAATTAAATGTCAAAGAAGGACACTTTATTAATTCAGACAGGAATTACTGTGAGCATTGACAATGAGCCACTTTGTCATGGTGATGGTAGTCTAAGACCATAGTGGGGGCACTGACCAAGATTCATGGGGACTGTGAAACCTTCAAAAGGGATGGTTTGTATATATGTACCTACTTTTTTTCTAAGAGAGAAAATTGTCAAATTTAAATTGTTAAATTCTTTAAGGGTATTGTGAATCAAAAAAGATTGGAAATATTGCTATAGGAGATCAATTTAATCACTGTTTTAAAAATACTGGTTACATTATAGAAGTACAGAGAATGAGGAAAGATATTTCTGGAAGTGGGGAGAGTGAAAGACATAAGCATAGAAACATTATGAGAAAGAAAAATGCAAGGCATGCTTGGAGATGGTTTTAGATTTGTGTGATTGGGGCTGGCATTAATATAGAACAGTTAAGGAACTGAAGCTGGAAAATAGGAGAGGACTGAAATACGGGGCAAACTTAAATGCAAACTAAGGAGATAGACTTTCTCTTCTAGACCATGAGGAATCATTGGATTCAATTCAAGTTAAAAAATACTGAACATCTGATACATATAAAACAACGCGTAGTACCCTGTTTGCAGGGGTGGGGATGGAAGATGCATATGTAAGGGGAGAGGGTTAAAATTTCCACATAAAATAACAATAGTTAGCAATAATTAACATTTGTTCCTTGATTACTATGGGCCGGCCCTGTGCTAAGTGCTTTAAATGGATTATCCAATTTAATCCTGCAACCCCAATGAGTTGAAGCCTATTGGAGTAAAGGGGAGTTAAATTACTGGTCCTCAGTTATACAACTAGGAAAAGTGGAGTCATCATTCAAACTCCTGCAGTGTACGTGCAACTCCAGTGCCCAAGCTCTGGAACGCTCTGTTGACCACCCTGGAATATCCTGACTTACTGCCGCAGCCAGAGATGGCCTTGACACCATGCTTCTCATCCCAACCAGGGCTGGATACCTCTGGAGTTCACGCAGTGGTACGTGAAGTGACAAAGTAAATACTGTATATTTTAATAAATTATCAACTTTATTTCAAGATTTGAAAAATGGACATGAAAATAGACATGGGTATTCATGTTATAAGGTTCACATTAATTTTAATGAATATATTTTATAACATGTGTCCAAAAAAGTGAACAATTCTAAGCATACAGCTTGACTTACTTTTACAAAGTGAACATATCCATGTGATCAGCACTGAGATGAAGACACAGAACATTTCTGCACTGCACAGCCCCCATTGCCCCTTCTCTGACACCATCACCAAGAGTAACCGCTGTCCTCCCTTCCAACACTGGTGATTAGTTTGTCTTCTTTCATGTTTTTATACAAAGAGAATCATGTAGTATGCTCTCTTTGCAGCTATCTTCGTTTTCCAAACATTAATTTATGAGATTCATCTACGTTGTTGTATGTGGCAGTAGTTTGTTTATTTAATTCACATTAGTTTATAAGGCAAAACATAATGCCACAACAAAATTATTTGCTTTTTTAGAGAGTACATCCACATTTTTGAGAAAACAATTTAGTCTCCTTTTCCCTTTGGTCAATATGATGACAAAGTTTGAGTGACACAGGAGCAAGCACTGAATTTGGGGTCAGGAGAAAAGAATTCTTGTCCTCCTCTGCCACTCATAGCTGTGTGGCCTACGTTAACAAAACAAGGAAGCAAAGTTAAAAGTTCTCTTTGGTCTACCCCAGTATGAGTTATCTTTGCTTCAATTCTAAGCTGAATAGGCTTCACTTAAGGCAAGTTTATAGAGGAAATAATTTTCCAAAATAAAATAATTTTCTTTATTATAAAAGAAAAACATGTTTACTGTAACAGTTCAAACAACACCTCACAGCATAAAGGAAAATATGATAACAATTGTTCAATCTTACTTTTCCACATATACAAATACAATGTTAGTTTGGTGTTTATACTATGCTTCTGTATATTTTCTGTTGATACAACTATATGTTCACTTAATGAGCTTTATTATTGTTGTTTTTGAAATGCAATCATACTAATACATTTTATTATGTAATTTTCTTTCTTCATAGGAATTCTTTCAGATTGGAATACATGTTCCTGTTCATTTGATGTCCGCAGAGTTAATGTGGCATAGCATCCACGCACTCTAACCAATCAGCACTCCTCAACTGATCGATATTTGGGTGGTTTCTAATTTCTGCTATCACAACATGCTGTAATAAACATCCCTTTATGTATATTATCAAACCCTAGTGTTCTTCTGTATGCTAGATAGAAACTGTTGGATTGTTTCCTAAAAAGTTGCTTAATATTCATCTTAGTATTTGAGTTTTGAGCAGATTTGAACATGAGATTTGAAGCAAGAAAAGAAACAGGATCTTAAACAATTTACATAATTATTCCAAATATTTATAGAAAATAGAAAGCTGTAAAATAAAATATTGAGTATATCTTTAAAGGTTAATGTTTGAAATTGCTGAAGTCTGAAATCAGAAATGTGGAAGAAATATTTTCCCAAGTAACAAAATGGAAACATGATTTTATGCCCCAAAATGCAATATCAAGAATTAAAAAGGCAAAGAAAATTTTCCCCTAAAATCACAGAAATAATTCATTTGTGTTATTGCATTTTTATAAAATTTTTACTCTATAAAATTTTTTTTCTAAAATCACAGAAATAATTCATTTGTCTTATTCTATAGAAAAGCAACTGAGTTGACTGCTTATTTAAATTCTGTTTCAACACCAACCTGGAAAATCTTACAATATCTTGTTAAAGCCTACTGAGGCATCTCTTCTGACCTGCTATCCCAGACCAAGGAGGTACCCTTCCCCACACCCCTCTCAGGACCTGGTCTGGAAGGGGTAATTATCCTTTACCCAGTAAGATCTAAAACACCAAAACCTCCACTGCTCTCTCTCTCAAGAGAACCAGATGAAAACTATCAACAAGAGGAAGAAGAGGAGGAATAGGGGTGGGGAAAGGGAGAACAAAAAGCCTAGGAGACCGTTGAGAGAGAGGAAAAGAGGGAGGAATGGAGACCAGAGAGAGGAATGCCTTCACACACATCCTGACTTCAGGGGGAAAAGTAAAGAACATTTTATGCACCACCTTTTCCCTCTGTGTGTGCAGGCTTGAGTGTCAAAGTTTTATTTCTGGTGGTGAACTGTTCCTTCCTGTCCTTCCAAGCTTAAGGGCATAGCTAAGGGGTTGTGTCTGCAATGCACATGGCATGATTCTACAGTAGCGTGCTCTTCTTTGCACTAGAAGATAGCGTTACTTATTCGTCTTCATGGTACATGCTGTTTTCTATTCACGGAGATAGTTTTACACTAATCCTGCCACTCCATTTCCTTGGATTCCATGGTGACCAGCTGGTCCCATGTGCATGCAGCTGGTTAAGACGGAGGAACAGCTAATTGGCCAGCAGCGGGAATGAGCCTATGACCTCCGCCTCATGGACTGAGTGCTCAATCATCAACCATTAAATGAGTGTGGGCTCCAGTCACTCAGAACTGAACAGAAGGGCTCCAGGACTGATTAATTTTGAAAAGTCATGAACAGTGCATGTGTCACTTAACCTAAAATTTTTATCCATAAAATAGAAATAATAATTGCTCTCTCAAGTGTTTTTGAGATGATTAGATAAGCTAAAATATTTGAAGCATTTACCTCATTAACTAAATTGACACTCTTTGGCACCCTCAGACAAAAAATAAATAATATGGTGTCTTTCTTTTGGATGTAATTCTGGGTGTGTCTACCTAAGAAGTAGCTGGTCACACTCTGAGTATGATGTCATGGCCAACAGAAAGGCCGCCTTCACATCAGTGTGTGAAAATAGGTGTGCAGGTGTTTATGGAAAGCCTTACACAAAATTTAAAGCAATCAGAGAATACCTCCAATTGTATCCCAGAGAATCCTGAGACTGTCTGTGTTTGATACAAATTTTTGTCTGACTCCTAGTTTGAGTCAGAATTTAAATACATCTCTTCATTGCTAGTCTGGTTGTATACCTCTGATAAACTATTCTTCCTTTTGAATGATATATTTGTCTGTCATACTGGCCACTGTCAGAGACCTGAGATATAACCATATCCTTTTACTGGTTGGTAGACCTCTGGTCTTCATTTTACATTCATTCTTAATTTCTTTAATCATGTTAAAAATTTCCATACTATGATTCCATCTCACAAAACTTTCAAAGAATGCTAAGAAACTTTCTCTGCACAGATAAAAATAATGACACTGAGTCATTTCCCTTGTTGCTCTTTGAATTCCCATATAAAGTTATCTACCAAATATACCTTGCCTGGTCTACCAACTGTGCCTGCTTACCATGGGTTAATGCTTGTGACATTAGTCACTGGTAATTGCTCAAGAGTTGAGATCAGGTAGGCAATCACTGAGCTCATCTGTAAAAAAAAAAATGACCATCATCATATTAAGGAATAAAAGGCTCCATGGCTACCAAATCACTGCAAATTATCCCAATAGAATTGAGAATATTTCATAGTAACATGCACAGCCCCGAACTCTGAAAATACCAGAGGCAGGCAGTTTGGGGTACTTGTTTTACTCTACCCTTCAGTGGGTCATTATTTCTCTGCTCGAGTTTCTTGTTTAAATATACATATACTTTACTAGAGCCTGTCCTACTACAAGTTCTCTGCTTGTTTGATTTTTAAATAGAGTTTGTGGTTTGAATTAAACCCTACATTTTGAAAATTGAAAAGGAATTCCTGACAAGTTTTTTCCTACACTGGTATTCACTGATACAGAACACAGGAAAGGAGCTACATAACTATTTTGGAGGTAAGTACCTCTTTGGGGATAACCTCTTTCTTTGTCTCCTGGGGAGCTTTGGCTAGGGCTGTGCTTTCTGGGAGAAGCACTACTCCGGAAGTAGATTTCCAGAACTTGGGTGTTAAGTAATTACACACTGTACCCAAGGGCATCTGACCTTCCAAAATGTTGCACTTTGCCAAATGCAGGGGGAAACTGCTGAAATCTGTTCAAGTTGTCATGACAGACAGGGCCATATGGAAAGTGATGGAAGAATTCCTCCTTAGACTATAATTGGACAGAAACACTGACTTATATTCAGCTATGGTATGTGTATGGCCCACAGTGCTTGAGGCAGTGTTCAGGGTTTATTGTATAAGCCTCTAAGCAACATTAAAATGGAACTTTAAAAATACTGTTTGCCTGAAGGAGAAAATTACATTTTATTTCATTTTATTTATAGTTTCAGATTCCTTAATTCCTGAGTGCATAATCTATATACAAGTTGATGATATGAAAAAGAGAAAACCAAGATATGGTTATATGATTTATTTGTGGTCTTATAGATGAAATTGTCTAGTGGTTGTATTGCTATCTTCTAGTTGAGCATCAGGGTGCCATGGAAAATATTTGAGCATGGAGGTCAGCAAGGCTCTGTAGTAGCATAAGGGTTAAAGTTCAGCTTCTGGAGCAAAACTGCCTGGGTTTGAATTCTGATCTATAATTCCTTAACATCTCTGTGCCTCAGCTCTCCTGTCTATAAAGTCACTATAATAATTGTACCTAACTCATCAAGATTATTATGAGAGTTAAATAAATTAATATACACATTTAAAAGTACTTCAAATAGTGCTTAGTCATAATTGTTATTTTTTAATTTTTATTATCATGAAGAATCTAGGATTGTGTGCCATTAAGCACACAATCCTAGATTCTTTGTAATGAAAAAGTCGATCACAAATTTGGCAAATTCTCTCTTTATTCTTTTCTTCCCTTCTTGTCTCCCTTTCTCTGTTTCTTTCTCTTGCCTTTTCTCTTTTGCTCTCTTTACCCTGTGCTCTGGCTTCTTATCCACATTGCAACATTTGATACTTCCCGTCTTTCCCTATGTAGTGTTTTTAATGGGAGTGATGCGGGCAGATCCAAGTTGTCACGGGGAGAGCGGCAGGGCTGTGCTGTCCACCTCTCAAGTATGGGAAGGTAAATGCTTCAGTTGTTAGGGGCTCCCACTCCATACCTACCCACGCCTAACAGAGGAAGGAACATTTTTCTGTGCGGGGGTGGCTTTCATGTTGGAAGGAGATGTTGATGGTGTTATTTTTGTTCCCCACAAATGTGGATGTTTAAAATAGTGCTTTATTCAATCGGCATAAGTGACACATAGACTATGTATAGTGGTGGAACTGGTCCTGGCAGGTGATGAGGGCCAGATCTCACCAAAACCAAGAGTCGTGGTTCTCCACTGATAACACCCAAGGGACCTTTCCTGAGGATGGTCAGCACAGAACCCCCATCAAGGGCTGCCTGGCAAATTCACTCACACAACCACTGAACTGTTTGAAATGGATGTAACTCAGAGCCAGTGAACTAGGACTTTGGCTTTGTTTCCACGGGGCATGCCAGCGGGTCACATTTCCTCTCTGAACCTCCCTCCAAGCAGCACTGTACTCAGAAGGGTAAGTGTGTCCGTTGTTCTTTCGTGCCTATTGACTTTGTGCCCTGCGGGTCTGGAGTTCAGCCAGCGTAACCGAATCAGGAGGCTGCGGCTCAGGCTATATTTAATTGGAGGTTTATTGTCTTCTCACGGTTTTAGAAGTTTAGGGAATGTTTTCTGAGATTGATTGGATATTGTTGACTTAAAGTAGTGTCAATTTTGACCCCAGGTGCTCCTTTTTTAGTGATCGTAACTAAAAGTTTATTTAAAGCCTTATGTTTTCAGTTTTTGAAAATTGCCCTTTTGTTCTTCCAGTCAGTCCAGTGAGCATTCTAGAAGGGACTCTCCCTATTTTGAAACAAATGGATTATGTTTCATGGAGTGTAACTGTGGGAAAAAGAGGATGAAATGTTTTATTTTCATGAAAAGTTTTATTACTAGAACTTATCTGATTTGAGTTGAAAGAGAAGAAAATACTTAGCTTTTGAGACAAATGTAAAGCTTACCATATGTCCAAGGGGATTTTGAAATCATTCTGGATTTTCCTTAAATGGATTTAAAATGCAATGCAGAATTTGGATTTTATTTGGGAATGAAGGGGAAAAAACATTTAATCAGACTTAGGAGTGAAAGTGGCAGTGAGTAAAAGATTATTTCACACATCTTAGACATGATTATAATAGATGACATAGAATATTTGGTTGATTTGAATTAGAACCCACATACCTCATCCACCCTCAACCTTCTGTTTTCATTTTAGAGTGTCCTCTGTACCTTCCAGTGTGGTTTCACTCTGACTAGGGCATAGACACTAAAAATATTTCTGGAATGACGTGACCCACTCTCGCCCCATCCAGGAAAGGGACAAGGCTTCACAAGAAACAACACACTTTCCTTTCGTTTCTGAGAATACCGGGGTCGACCTACAGATGTTGCTCCTTCCATGGCCGATGGCATTTGGACTCCAAGCTGCCAATGGTGCCAGGCAAACAACTGGACAGGGCAACTCAGCTACAGGAAGGTGGCCACAGTCTCGACCAGAGCAGCAGCCCCCAATCCACAGACCACCTCTGCCACCCCATCCAGGAGCCTTCCCACTTCCCTCAGGCTTGCCCGGGCCCCGCCACAGGGGCTGAAGAACTGGGAGGTGGTGATAGCACAGAAAGTGGTGTCTACAGCCTTGGGGACAGTCCACGCACATAGGACCCTGCTTCGGGCAACTCTGCAGCCCCTCCAGCACCAGGGAGGGACCCAGGACAGCCCCAGCACTCACCACTGTCTCTTCCTGTCGCTGATACCTAGGCAAGGGCTCAGAATGGAAGCCGCCACTCCTGAGCTGAATCCACAGACAAAACTGAAGGAGGTGGGGGACGGGTTGAGTAGAGCTCAAGATAGCCAGGAGCTAAAGCAGCAGCTGCAGCCACTGCCCAAGTCATCAGCCTCCTCCCAGCAAGAAGCAAAATATGTGGAGATGTGCACTTCAGCTGGAGTCCAGAGGGAGAGTCCGCAGACCATGAAACGGACACTGGAGTGCTCACCTGGGGATCAAAGGGCCTCTAGGAATCCCAAGGAGAAAGCCCAAGATGAACCCAGAAGTCAAGAGAGCAAGGCTCCAACCCCCCAGAAGAATCCTGCCTCCTCGGAACTCACCGGATCCCAGATCTGCAGCACGGAAGAGGGCAGCAACTTCTCCTCCTCCCCTTCCTCCTCCTCCTCCCCGGTGGGCAAAGCAGAAGGTGGCCTTTCCCAGGTGGATGGACCCACCATATCAACAGGGGCTCTGGCCACCTCCTCTTCATCTTTAGGCTTTGAAAGTGACAGCGGTGAGAGTGCAGTGAGCTGCCAGCCTGGGGGAGGAGAGGGAGGGAAAGTGGCAGGAGGAAGAGGGGGAGGAAGAGGAGGGGGAGATGAAACAGAGTGCAGGGACATTATTGCCAAGTCTCAGGGAAGTAGGGCCCCCCCCAAAAATGAGCAGGCTCACTACATCACCACTCACGAGATCCAGCTGAGTGAGGTGGAGCAGGACATGGATTTCGACGTGGGGCTGGCCTCCCGCTGGGATTTCGAGGACAACAATGTGATCTACTCATTCGTGGACTATGCCTCCTTTGGTGGCAGTGACGAGACCCCGGGGGACATCACCACTCCAACCGAAGAGGAGGACAACAGCTGCTACCTCAGCACTACTCCCAGCACCAATGACACCCGGACGCCGAGCCCCTCCAGCAGTGACCCTCCCCGCCCCAGCGCAGGCAGCAGTGGTCGCGACACCAGCAGCACGGAAGTGGGCAGTGACCCTACTGACAGTGGCCCCACTCCCCCACCCACTGGGCCTGGCACTGCCACTCGGCCTGAGCCCTTGCCGGAGCCCCCGGAGGCAGCTTCAGGGGCAGCAGCCGCAGCAAGCAGCTGTGGGAGTGCAGCAAGCCAGATCCTCCTATCAATCAAACCAACTTCCCGGGCTATAAATGAGCCTAGCAACGTGCGCGCAAAGCAAAACATTATTTATGCTGCCAAGCATGAAGGCGACATGAGCCTCCGAGTCTCTACGGCTGCTGAACACAATTCAAGTTCACTGAAGCAAGACCCGGCTGCAGCCGTGGCTCAGGACCATGCAAAGAAATTCATTGCTGTCCCTGCTCGCCTGCAAACACGGTGTGGGGCCATCCGGGCTAAGGAGCTGGTGGACTATTCCAGCGGGGCCTCCAGCGCCGTGAGTGAACTGGACGATGCGGACAAAGAGGTTCGTAACCTGACCTCCCGCGCTTTCCGGAGCCTCGCTTACCCCTACTTTGAGGCTCTGAACATCAGCTCCCGGGAGTCCTCCACACTTTCCGAAGTTGGCTTTGGGCGTTGGTCGACCTTCCTAGACCTAAAATGCGGGGGTGTTGGAGCCAGGGTGGAACAGAGCCTGCTCCGGAGCAGTGCAGCCGCGGTGGCTGCAAGTCTTAGGAAGGATGGTGGTGCCAGGACAACGGCAGACCAGCTCTACATCCACTCCAGGAAGTCCCAGACCAAGGCCTTGGAGTTTGTCGTCAGCAAGGTCGAAGGGGAAATCAAGCATGTGGAGACACCTCTGTGTTTCCAGAAGCAGGTCCAGACAGGCTCACGCGTGGTCACCCTTCTGGAGCCTCTGAATTTACGCAGTGAGAGCAAAGCCAGCTCAACCACTGGGCCCAGCAGGGCCACCAGAGGCTCCAGCAAGGGCCCCGGGTCGGTGTGCACAGATGACGGCTCCGAGACCTCTGAGAGCAGCAAGCCTGCCGCCCGTGCGGAGGGGGCCCAGAAGAAGTCCAAGTTTGCTTCCAGTCTGCTCAAAAATGTCATCTCCAAGAAAATGCAGCGGGAACAGGAGTTCAAAATGGAGAGGGGAGAAGTCACTGACACGTCCCATAACCTCTCCAGCACCTCCAAGGAGCCAGAGGGCGCCCCCGGCTCCTTGGGTGAGAAGCAGCGGGAGAGGAGCCTGCAGAGGCAGGGCTCTCGCCACTCAGAGGCCGGCTCCGAGTACACGGTGCTCAGCGTGTCTGATGGAGGTGCCGAGGGGTCCGTGGTGGGGTCTAAGTCTCCAGTTTTCAAAGCCAGTGCTCCTCGGGAGAGCAATGCAGGCTCCGGCCGAACTTTCCCTGATGGCCACACAGAGGAAGTGTGTGAAATTAAAAAGAGTGCATCAGAGACTGTCAAGGGCATCTTCCTCCGTAGTCAGAACAGTGCATTCCGGTCCTGGAAGGAGAAAGAGGCCGAGAAGCAGGAAGACAAAGCTCCCATTGGGAAGCTTCAACTCCCCAAGGAGGGTGACTGGAGGGCTGATCTTGGGGAGATCTCTGCCAGCAAGTCCACCATCATGTCGCGTCTCTTTGTCCCCAACATCCAGCAGACACCCAAGGACAAGCAGCCAGAGAAACAGGCCACTAAGTATCCTGCTGCTCAGGCCACCTCCACTGCAGTGATTAAGCCCAAGGCTCCGGAAATCAAGATTCGGCTGGGGAGTGTGCAGCAGCCAAGCTCAGACTTCAACATTGCCAAGCTGCTCACGCCCAAGCTGACCAGTGGCAGCTCCTCTAACGTCCTCAAGACCATTGAGGACAACACCAGGGTGCAACAGAAACTCTTCCGGGGGGACAACATGGAAAAAACGCCCCAATTCCAGGTGAGAGACGTCAGAGACAAGTCCAAGGCTCAGGCCCCTCTCCACCAGGTGAGAGATGTCAGGAAACTAATCAAAGGGTCAGGCGATAGCAGCGACAAGGGCAGTGTTACCCCGGAGCAGGGGCTGACCGGGCCCAAACCCAGGCAGCTGGCTGCTGCAGCTGGCGGATCCGGATCCCTGTCCCCCATGGTGATTACATGCCAGGCAGTGCTGAACCAGAGGGAGGAGAGCATGGACCGAGAGCTGAGGGAGAGCATGGGCAAAGGTGGCAGCAGCAACAGCTTGAATGCCTCCTCGCCAGAAGGGACGGTCTTGGTTCACAGGGCATCTGGCAGGCTGCCTGTGGCCACCATTGCCCCCAATAAGCCTGAACAGGGCTCATACCTGCCTGTGCTCAAGATCGTCTCCAAGGCTTCTGCTCAGAAGACCCCAGAGAAGGTCAAGGACGAGGAGGAAGGGCCAGACCCGAAGCCCTCTCGGAATGCCCTGGAGAAGCTGACTGCTGCAGTGAGGTCCATGGAAGAACTGTACAGCTTCAACAGGAACGAGTGGAAGCGAAAAAGCGACCCCTTGCCAGTGATGATGGACAGCCATGTCCTGTCCCTCATTGCTAGTGAAGAGAGAGAAGGGGGTGGGGGTCCTGAGGGGGACCCTGACAAGCTGGCCAAACGGCCTGGTGAGGTAGAACGGGGCACAGGAAGCAAAGGTGGAGTGGTCCTGCGAGGGGGCCCCACGGAGCGTCTGCAGCGCAGAAACTCCAACCCGAGCTCCGAGAGTGTGTCTGCCCGCGCTGCTGCCTTCGAAAACCTGGCCCTGGCCAAGGAAAGGCCCAGATCCCTCTATATTCCCCCAGTCCACAAAGACGTGGAGAGAACCCAGCCCCTGCAGCCCCTCCCACCACTCCCCAGCAACCGCAATGTGTTCACAGTGAGTGCCAGCAGCGCCCAGAAAACCGGGGGTGTTGCTGGCAAGTTCCCACAAGGGCTTTCTCCAGAGAGCCCTTCAGCAACAAAAAGCATCAAGTCTCAGGGACTTCGGTCCCTCAAGATCTCTCCGGCCACCCGGGCACCTCTTGATGAGGTGACCAATAGGAAAAATGGCAGCAATTTGGAAAAGAGCAATAGTGACTGTGAGAATTACTTGACCATCCCACTTAAAGGAAGCTCTGCAACTGGGGAACTTCCAGTCAGGCCTAGGGCTGGGAGGGAGGGGCCCCCAGCCTCCTCAGCGGCCACTCTCTGTAGCTTGCCCCCATTGAGTGCCCGTAGTCAGGTCCCCAGTTGCCCCAAAGGCTCCCAGATCAGTGGAACCAGGCGGTCAGCTTGGCCTACCAAACCTGAAAACCCACGGGAGTCAGTAGCTGCCCCCACAGGACCCCAGAGCCCCCAGCATCCCCCCACTGCCATCTACCACCAGCAGCCACTGCCCTTCACCTTGCAGGGGTCACAGCCCCAGGTCCTTTGTTTCTCCCCACCTGGCATGCCTGCCCCAGCACCTGCAGGCCCAGCTCCTATCCCCTCAGACCCCTTCCAGCAGCCACAGCCTCAGCAGACCCAGCGCAAGATGCTCCTGGATGTGACAACTGGCCAGTACTACCTGGTGGACACACCAGTGCAGCCCGTGACCCGGAGACTGTTTGACCCCGAGACAGGGCAGTATGTGGATGTGCCCATGACCTCCCAGCAGCAAGCTGTGGCTCCCATGTCCCTTCCTGTGCCTCCCTTGGCCCTGAGTCCCGGGGCCTATGGACCCACCTACATGATCTACCCTGGGTTTCTGCCCACAGTGCTGCCTACCAGTGCCTTGCAGCCCACACCAGTTGCTCACACCCCAGGGAGCAGCGAAGTCTCCCAGATGGCTGCAGAATCTCCCAGCAAAGAGGCAGCTGCCAAGTTAACTGAGGCCCCATACTTCATGGCCTCTGGTCAGTCTCCTGCTTCCTCTTCAGCCCCGGCAGCCACATCCCAGCTGGTGGGGGCCAAGGGCTTTGCCCAGCTGCACAGCAAACCTGTCATCAGCATCACTTCCCAGCCTCTGGGGCCGAGGATCGTTGCTCCCCCCTCCTTTGATGGCACTACAATGAGCTTTGTGGTGGAGCACAGATGATGAGCAATCACCAAGAAGCAGGATGGAGCTGGGTGAGTGTGACTTTGATCATCAGATATAAATATTAAGAGCAATCCTGTTTCTTTGTGTGTGTGTGTGTTTGAAATGTCAGATTTACAGCAGAGGAGGTTGTCTAGAAATGGGCATTTTTGAAGAATAGAACAAAACCCCATCCAAATTATTAAGGAGATAATTTTCTTGCCAAGCTTCTTCCTCTCCCCATTCCTCAATCTCCATGGTCTTTCCCCTTTGACCTTTTCACATTGCCTGAGTATTTTTCTCACCTGTTAGTAGGAGGGAAGTGAACCTTGCATCTGTCAGGTTAGACTTTGTTGAAAGTTCACAGGGGAGAGAAACAAAAACCGAGCCCGTACTTTGTGGAGTGAGCTTCTATTCCTGGCTCCCTGGTGACAAAAGGGAGAACATCCTGCGAAATCATTGGGAACACTGTTAATCGTCTTGCTCCTCAGAAGTAAGGAGGGTCAAAGACTGATATTTTCTTGTTAGAGGGTTTTCTGAATTTCCAGAAGAATTTTTTCCCTCTCTCACATCTTCCTCTTGAAGTTTCTTATTCAAGAGAATGTCTTTTTTAAGCTCTTTTTTTTCTGTTTTCAGACAATCAGAACACTTTTTGTTAGATGAGTCCCAGGTCTTTAGGGTATGTTACACACACATACACACACACACACACACACACAC
This sequence comes from Trachops cirrhosus, assembly GCA_028533065.1. Taxonomy (NCBI): domain Eukaryota; kingdom Metazoa; phylum Chordata; class Mammalia; order Chiroptera; family Phyllostomidae; genus Trachops; species Trachops cirrhosus. Next base: position 80,867,335 of record CM052538.1, read on the forward strand.
ACACACACACACAGCCAACCTCTATGAGAGCAGGATTACTGAGAGCTGTGGCTCCTTGCAGGGGCTGCTATGTTGGACCCAGTCGTTCAGACTGAATCCACTCTCTCAGCTGCCAGTCCCTACAAGGTGTTCATTTTCATATCTATCTGCACATCCTCCCTCCAGAAAAGAAGCAACTGCTACTTGCTCCCCTCTAAAGGAAATTGGATAAAGTAGATTCCTAACACCTGAATTAATCCAAACTTGTAGACAGGAATTCTTGCCGTAAATACGGTCCGTGAAACCTGATAGGAAAAGTGAGCCCAAGTCAGGGCACTTTAGGTCACACGCATGGGAAACATCGGCGTACACTTCAGATGCAAACACAAAGATGACAGCACTATGGGGGCAAATTGCCCCTCATTCTCCTGTTCTCTTCAGGTTGGAAAAGGTTGACCTTGCAAACGTTTCTTGGACTTTCACTTCTTGGTAAGGTTATACCAAACCAAGGGAGGGGATGGAAAAAAGAGAAACCCTTTCTATGCTTATGTAAGGAAATAAGCCATTTCTCTGAACTGAAAAAGAACAGAGGAACAATGTTTCATTGGCCAATGAAAGAGCCTTAAATTAGGAAGTAGGATCATTAGGTTACAGTCAAAGCTTCTTCCCACCAGTTGTGTGTTCTTGGGCTGCAAACTCTAGCACTCATGACACTCATGTGTCAATAATATCTACTCCTCAAAATGCATCTAAGCGTCAGATGATACAACAGTGTGCTGCAGATTTAAAACCCTTTTCAAATTAAGGGGTTATTACATTTATTGGAGTACATGACATTAGGCCACTGTTCAAAAATCCTTGGGTCTTTCTCAAAGAACTCAGGTAAAAGCACAAGACTCATTTTGCTTGCAACCTAGAAATAGATAATTAGAAATTTTTCTCTCCAAGGATTTGTAACAGGTACTGTGTGATGATCACACAAAAAAAAGAGGGAGGGGAAGATTAAATATAAATAGTGCATCTTTTGTCTGTTGTAAAAAATAAAGAAAATTTCAGTATACATGTAGAAGGGACTCCAGATTAGAGAATAGTCTTGCAGAAGGAAAAAAGTAGCCTCTAGACAAAAGCACTTGAATCTTCTGGACAGGGGTACTACATTTACCTAAGGCTACTTTGGAGCAGCTAATGCTGCAAGGCCTTTGTGTGACTGCGGAGGCGCAGAAACCAGGGAAAGGGAGGACCAGACAGAGAGAGGAACCCGGCACACAGGCTCCTGTAGTGTCCCCTCCACACCTGCCTTTGACCTTTCTCCTGTCTGCTAAGTCCGAAATGGTTAGGCTTGGATTTGTTTCCATCAAACACAAATACAAATCACAGTTTTTAGTATTCAAGATTTGAACAATGATTTTTTTGGATTTCTTTTTGAAAGCAAAACCATTATTTTAGTCCATAGCCCTGAAGACAGACAGAAATCAAAAGCTGGCTTCACCATTTAAGAAGACTAGTGAGGAACTAACAATTAGCTTTTTGTACACAGGCAAAAAAAAATCTCATTATTAAAACTCAGATAACTAACAAAAATCCTTCAAAACTCACCTTCCTTATAGTTCTATGCTATTTCCCAAAGAAAAGTCAGATACATAAACAAGTGTGTAGTTCTTTTCCTGGTGTGAAAAAAAAAATTTAAATGCTGTTCAGATGTATCAAAATTTACATTATACTCACTCGTTCATCAACTGATACTCATATGAATGGTCTTTGTGAGAAGCCTTGGCTGCTGGTTTCAGTTCAAAATTTCCTCTGAAAACTAGCCTTATCCCAGAGATTTTCCTTGAGGTGGGGTCTGGTTTTTTGTGCCCCTTTCAATCAAGTCATTTAAGTTATTTGATCCAATGACAACTTTTTGCAGAGGAGAAAACTGGGACTTAGAAAGAAATGGTTTTGCTCAAGTTCCCAGAGAGTGAGAGAGCCAGGACCTGCAGAGATGGCTCTTAACCCCCAGGCCATACGGTGCTCCCCACAGGTCACTCTGTGTGTTTGGTCCTTGGTAGGTGGCATGGAACAAGGAAAGGGTAGCTGAGAGTACATTGAGATCTGAACTGGCAGCCAGGACACCTGGGATCTACTCTCTACCTCTCCGCACATTTGAAAAATGAGTGTTTGAATGAAATGCACCAATTCCCCCATTCATTTAACAAACGTGAATTACATGTTTACAGTCTACCAGCCACAGTGTACTCTGTGGTGACTCTAAACCCCATGTGATCTGGTGTGGATGCATCAGCCAGCAGCCTACACTCCAGCTGGAGGACACACACCAAATACACAGAAATGCAAAACTAGTGTCAAGTCCTGTCTTCACCTTTAAGATTCCTACCAGCTCAAATAATAAATATTTCATCCTCTATTTTTAGCTGCGCATTATAACAGGGAGCTTTGCTTTCTGCCCCTGTGTTTATTTGAGCATAATCAGCTGCTGTCTTTTTCTAATTATTCTGTTATGAATTTCCCTTTAGTTTTGCTTTTATAGGTGAGCCTTTCCCACTTCAACGATAATTAGTAATGTTACTTGTTCATTATTATTTAATTATTATTTAATTATTGCAGATTGTGATAAACAGACAAGGCTGTGTACATCCAGTAGCCCAGTGACCAGAGAGTCACAGCAGGAGCCCATTTGTGACACACCAGCATGGTCGGCACAGCAGTTGCAAAACTTCACTACTTCCTTCTTTTTTGCTAAAACCTTTCTGTCCTAGACCCTTGTTGTTTGTTGATTTTGTTTTGAACATCCCAGTTCCACAGGATCTTTGATGCCTTTTCCAAAGAGATTATTTTTGTTTTCAGTTTTCTATCATTGGAGGTGTGAAGCTATATTTTTCCTTTTTGTGCTTTCTCCAGCCCATCTACTTAGGTGCCATGTTTTTGCTTTAAAATTTTTATTGAGACTTGATACTAAATACCATTTACAAGAGCATAAAGATAAAATAAATACATAATAATAACAAAACAAAACTTTAATTGGCACTATGCCTGCTATGCAGTAAGTATTGCAATTATTTTTTTACATTTGAATGTCTTTTTTCTCTGTGAGATTTTATCAATCTGTTTATTCATCTCTGAGTGTGCCTTATGGAGCAGCTCCTACAGGTTTGTCTTTCTTTTCTCCTTATCTTCTCAGTGTTATTTCAACCTTCTGCATAGAGCCCCACAGGTCAGAGAAAGGGAGCTGGATATTGTAGAGTGTTCTAAGCAGGTCCTAGAGAGGTCATTAGATCATCAATCCCTGTCCCCTCGTGTTAAAATGCAGGCGGAAATTGGGCCTCAGAGAGGTTAAGTGGCTCTTCTTCAGTCGCAGCATTCCTTTGGGGCACAGTTGGGACCCAAAGCCCGAACACCCCATATCAAAGTCTTTTTTTCAGTTTTCTTCTTTCTTACTGCTTTCCATCCCCCTTCTCTTTTTCTCCTCAGAGCCACCCTTCATTGGTGGTCCTCCTCCCTGGCATTTCTCCCACTGGTTCACTTTTCCTCCTTTCTTCCCTTGCTATTTGTTTGAGAATTTACTTTCTGTTCTTTGCTTTTTTTTTTTTTCAGTGGGGAGGGGGGCTATATTCCTTATTGTTTTTCCTTTCCCATTCCCTTCAAGGTGATTTAGTTTAATGTGTCAACTTGCTTCTTTCTATCTCACTTTTTTCGTTTGTAGTTTGTATTTAATCGCAGACTGGAAAACTTATAGGACCAGTGCTCTCTGCCAGCTCCCTCGTCAGAATGTTCTTTGCATCTGTGGAGCAGGCCAATTGGCTTCAAGCTCGACATTTCATATTCATTTCACTTCATAATTACCTTCTTTAGTCAATTCACTTATTTCTATTTTTCTCTTACTTGGTTGTGACTTCCTTTCTCAATTATTATATGTGACTGTTGTTTAATTTTATTATCTTCTTAATGTCTTTTTTTTGCTCCTTTCCTCTTTTCTTGGATTGTAGCTCTCCTCTTGCTTTTAATTTTGTGATTCTCTCCAAAATTTTACTACATTTATTATTCTCTTCTCTATCCTCTATAAGTTAATAAAAATGAAAAGTAATAGCCAATGTGTATTAATCATTTATCATATGCCAAGATTTAACATCATGCCATCTGACTCTTAAAAAAAGTAGCTACTGTATTCATCTCTATTTAACAAATAAAGAAATAACTTGTCCCAAGGAAACAGATCAGTTGAAACCTAGACCCTTCATGCTCCATGGCCATGCTCTTTTGGAGGCCCCTGGTTTGCCCTTCTCTTACTCTCTGCACCCCAGGTCTCAGTTCCTTCCTGTTAACTGTCCTTCTTTAGTCATCTGGGCAAAAGAGAAAAGAATAAGGTCAGAAACTGACCTTGAATCTGGTAATGTCTAGCATATATCAAGCCTCCATGTATATTTTTCTTTTGATTAAAAAATTAGCTGTCCTTAGTTATTAGAGCATTTTACTCCCCAAAGAGGAATTTGAGCCAGTGTTAGCATTTCTAGGGGCTGTGGCTCTTGGTGGTAGGGTGTTTCTGTGTGCATGTGGAGAGGGGCAGGTGTGGGATAGACACCTGAGAGTGGAATCCCCCCTGGATGCCAATGGATTCATCCATTTTAGTTGGAGGGGATCTGTGTGGTTTCACCAAAGCCCTAATATGTGCCCCTGGAAATCAGGCAGTCCTGGCCCAAATTCTAATACTCTTACTACTTGGGACAAGTAACTTGCCTTCTCTGGGCTTCAATTTTCCCAGCAATAAAATGGGGATACCTTGCAGGAATATTGTGAAGATTGAATTATAAAACCATTACAAAGGACATATGAAAGAGTTCATAGCATGTAAACTTGGAGACTATAACCTCATGAATGCCTTAAAACCTTCTGATCTTTCAGGGGCCCTCACCAGAGCAGAAAACCAGCCCTTATCCTTATAGACTCCCAGGGCAGCATCAGGGGTCTGATCCAGGACTGTTTTATATTTCTCTAAACTGGAGGAAGTTTACACAGCTCTGTAGTCAGAGCTGGCAGATCTCTTAGGACAGGTCAGTTGGCTGTGGGTCAAGGTACTCTAGTATCCCCCAAGGCTTTCCAGAATGCTATACAACTCGGGGCCTAGCTTGCCAGCTGCAATGTGATGATTTTCCTCTCTGCCTGGACACAGGCCTGTGTGGAACAAAGGAAAACCTGACCCAGCACCATTCTGATCTCTGTTGTGTATTCTGGTCCTAAGCATTGGAAGTCATCTGGGCCAAACTGCCTGGTGACACAATATAGTCAGCCTCTAGTCTTCACTGACTTCTTCACGGTCCTCTGATTGGTTAAATTTATCATTTATTATTATGCTATTATTTTATATTTAATAAGAATTGGAATGACTTAATAATTTCACAATTTCAAATAAAATTGCTTTCAAGTTAATGTAAGCAAAAGCAATACCCTGTGAATGAATAAAAAGGCAGTGTCTGGGCAATGAATTCCTGAAAACTGTACTGGTAGATTGTATAAATTGATTTTTCCTCTATTTCTCAGCATCCTAGAGTGCCTCCCTGCTGTCTTTGATCCACATAGAAATGATTCCTCATAGTCTTCTATTTTCTTCCCTGTCTTTTGTAATTATATTTTCCTTTCCTGTTGCTACTTTATGTCATTAGGCAGAAAAACTTAAACTTAGCAAATGAAGTCTCCAAACTCACAATGGTCTTTTTCATCTTGAAGGTCATTCCTTAATATAAAATACAAAAGAATAAAATAAAAAGCATGAAATATTATACATATGAAGTCATCATTTTTCCTATAGACTTCCTTTTTTAAGCATATATTAACAGGTCAGTTTCTAGATGACAGGGTTAAAATATCCCTTACTGATTCCTGTGATTGCATATAAGTGATTAGATAACTGTTATGTGATACTTGTTGGGGGTTATTTTTCACCTGATAGATAGACTCTCCTTCAGTCCTCACAAATATTATCTGTAGGCCACTCTAGTTTTGTTGTTATAACATTATGTTCATATATCAACTCTCAGTTGTTTAAGAAAATGTTCTTTAGGCAAAGTTCTAGTAGATGTATTATATAAAGAAAGTGGTCAATAGAAAGGGCTAATTTGCAGTAAGCTTTTGAACATGTCAGTACTTATCCTAGAATGGATTGAACTAAATTATAGCCTCTGACTGGTATAGCTCATTTTAAACAAAATGTACCAGATGAAATTCTACATAATCTAGGTAGTGACTTTTTGTTTACAAAAATTCTCAGTATAGAGTTCACTCATTTACCTGGATTACTAACTCATTGTGAATTCCTTTTCTGCATGATATTTTAGGAACACCTCTATTACACTGTTTTATCCCTGTTGTGAATGATTTAAATGAAACTGAACATTTCACTCTAAAATCAGTTTTGTATAACTCTTTGTATTTAATTCAATTTTCAAGCAGAAGTTCTCCTTTGGGCACTTTATTAAAGCCAGTATAATGTCTAGTAAGTTCAGAAACGCATTTGTCAAACACACTTTAAAATGTGAACTTGATCATTATTAATATTGAAAGCAGACAGTTAAATAAAATACACTTTGACAAATTTCTTGCTTCTTAAAAAGTGAATTTTATTTTTGGACCTAACATTTATTCTTTCCTATGTTTGTTTATAGGAGCAAGACAGGAAGATGGACTATTCTTCTTTAATCTGAAGGTTGCATTGTAACAGCACTAAGAATTCATCTTAAAAATTTCCTCTACATGTGTTATTCTTAGTTTTTGCTTCTTATAAACCAAGCGTATAAGTTTCTATATTTTCCTGAACAACTCTGTTAAGACAGATTGTGTTATTTTAGTTTTATTGGGCTGGTTGAATGGTTCCATTTTTTCCCCTGTAAAATTATTTCTTTTTATACTTTACTACAGGATATAAGCTTTCTATTTATCCTCCCCTCCATTTGGCTAGACAACAAAAAATCTCTTAACTATTTTCAGAGTTCAGTCAAACCACACAATAGAATGAGATTGGTTTTGTTGTAAACCAAGCCAGCAAATCAATAACTTGGATCCCAGATCTCTTCATAGGTTCTTGGAATATGTGAGGACTAGCTGACAGGATTGCAGCACAGGCTTCCATTTTAAATATGATGTGTCCCCACTTTGAGTCATATACCAGCCAAGCCTATCATTCTCTTCATTATATTCTACATGTTATTTTATTGGGTTTGGCATGAATTCAGATGTGATTGTGAACATTAGTGGTTTTAACTTTTATGCTTTGTTTTCATTTTTCCAGTGGTCAAATGTCATGACACTATTTGTTGCTTTAAAACAGAATGGCTTAAAATATGGAAGAGCAAGTGATTATATTTAAAATTAAGTTTTTAGTCTCAGGAAGGTATAAAATACCTATTTCCCTCTAGTAACCCAAACTTGTTATAAGTGTATAGCAGCTTTTGGTCTTCTTCAATGATTCCCTCCATAGTTGCATAGTCCTGGCTCTCATGGATTATTTCAAGTCCAAAGAGTGACCAGTTTGGGGTGATAGAGTAGAATGGAAGCTCCTATTCAGTGGCTCTGATTTGCTCCAGCCCTAGTCATACCAATAGCAGTGACCTAGGATTACATCACTCACTCCTTGTGGTTGTAAGAGACGTTGAGAGTCCAAATCATTACATCTTTCACTGACATTCAATACTGCCTCAGTTGTAATCCAGTTCTGAAGGTTATTTTAGTGAGTGTTCACAGTGAATCTTGAAGAGGGGATTGATCAAATAAATATTTAGCTTGTCAAAATTAATAAGTGTGCCAATATCTATTTGACAAATGTTATATTAGAATATTTCTTACTTCAAGGTATAAAAGAATACCTTGAAGGCTTCCCCAGGCTTTTTTATTTAAGCAACCTCCTCTTCTTTACTTATTTGTTCAAAGATAAAGCATTCTGGTAATTTTTTTAAAGCCTTTTCTGATTTTAATAGTCATCAATTTTTGGTTTCTGCTTATAAATGCTTCTTGAAGCCACAGAATTTTATGCTGTTCATGATTGAAGGTTTGGGTAAAAAATTATGAGATTTGTTTTTGTATGATTTATATGAGCTCATTATTTTGTAGCTATGCTTCCTTTCTCAGACTCTTTTAAAAAATTCAATTTCGTTTTCAGGGCCTTCCTTAAAGGAATAGCTTTTCCTAAAAATATGTTGGATAAAAAGAAAGGTTTGAGGGAGGAATAATCAATCAGCTTTGCTCTCATTCAATCAATCATTGGGCCAATGAACTGCAGTGATAGCCTGTATGAGACATGAAACATGAAATAAGAAACAGCCTCTGAGTATGGAAAAAATGCCCCTGTACCATGTTAGGGAAAGTGTTATTCCCTTTTCATAGAGGTTTGCTGACCCAGGTGCATCAACAGATTCACCCCAGAACTTACTGAATTTTTCACCACTGGGGAACTAGTTACAACATCAGTCCTTCCTCATCTTCAGTGGAGATCGGCTGGGTATGAGGTCACTTAATATTGAAACAAGAAAGTAGACTCATTTTCAAAGATCTGAAACCTATAATACTTAAAACAGTACCATGAATCCTCAAGTATTTGAGCACCTCTGGTGTAACTTATATAGGATTTTGATGGGTAGTACCAGACTTGATAAGACTGCTTTAAAACTATGTGTGACTTCTAGGAAATCCCAGTGGTCATACTGAGTAGTTAACTGTTTGCCAGCTCTACAAAAAGAGAGACTCTCCTAGAATATGTGGTAAAGTTCTTAGCTACCAACATTCTGGGGCCCCATAAGTTATTTATCATTATTTGTCACCAGCAGATACGAGCCTTAAATTCTTACATTGAGGTAAATAGACATTGGGAAAGAAAGGAGAACTTTCCATTTGTTGGATCTATCAGAGAGGCTATGTCCTGTGAGAAGCTATCAAGGATGCAATAAATGTCTAAGTGGCTAAGAATGTACTTTACAATAATATTCTATGAATATGATATTGTCTATTGATAATCTTGTGGTACTCTGTTTCCTCAAACCATACAAAGCTGCTAGACCATTCACTACCTCAAATGATAGGGAGGAACATTTTTAAAGACTTGAGATAAATCTAAATCCTGATGTCATTGTTCTCTCATTTCTTGAGGTCACATTGGTATTTGAAAGAAGTGGTGGTGCCCTTCCTTTTTCAACCACTGTTAAATAGAAGAAGAGTCTCTGAACCTTCCAACCCATAAAACTATTAACCTAATGATGTCCCTTCAGTTACTCAACTACCCTCTTATGTTTTAGATGCATAGAACTATTAATGAAGCATGTGGCATTTTCTAAATGGTGCCTTGAGCTCAAATTTAATTAGATTTGCAGAGTCGGGCTTTTGCCATTTTCTCTCAGGTTTACAAGAGTGACTCAGTTTTCCAGATGAGCCACAGGGCATTGTGTGTAGAAATCTTGACCCATTTTCTTTTTCCCCTCATTGATTAAATGGTGAGATTGTAATATGCTCTATTTGAATTGGATTTTTTTGGAAAATTGAACACATTTGTAACCAGTATGAAAATTTAATTAACCAGAATGTATTTTCTTAAAAGCACTCACTGAAATTGCCCCTAGGGTTGAATGAAGCCCAGATATGCTGTCAGTGACCTAACTTATAGGATGCCTGTATGTCTGTGGATGTCTCTGAGTATATGGCTCTCTGCATATCATTGAGTAAATAAGTTAGAACAAATTACTTCTTGACACCTCTATGATAAATCTCAAATGTTAACATGCATTTCAAATTCATCCTTATATCATGAGAAAATGCTTAGTAATATGAATGTTTTTCTTAATTTCAGATTTGACTTTTTTGATCCTTGCTTCTTAAAGACACTTAATGTGTTTAAATTATTTTCATGTTTCATCTGTTTGCTACAAACAGAATGCTCATGCTACCTGAAATAATACTTTGGACTGCAGGACAGTATTGATTCCTAAGTAGATTGACTGTAATCTCATGATAAGTATATATACATATATATCCATGAGAAAACACATTCAATAACAGTTTCTGTGTTTAAAAACTATCATGAGATATTTTTATATGTGGTGCTTGAGGAGTTTCATTCTACAGTTTACAAGGTGTAGGTTTGCACCCCCAAATTCTCAGGGTATGCTATTTTACCCAAATACTTGAAAGAAAAAGGTGCCCTGTATTTTATCAGTACTGTTGAGGGGGAAAATTATAAATTCTGTGTAGGTTTGTTTTAGAAAAATCAAACTTATAAATTATGTCAGACTTTTACATAATTTCTAAGGAGATATACATATAGATAGGATATATATTTTCAAGAGGTTGTTTCTACATTCTTAACTAATTTCTGGGTCCTAAGTAGACCTCACAGGTGCATAAAATCATGAACAGAGCATGTAGCATTTGCTAAATTATACCTTGAGCTTGAATCTAATCAGAATTGCAGACTCTGGAAAAAAAGCATGTTTGTCTGTGGCATGTGTAATTAGAAGGCCCAGGGGAGGATTCTGAAAATTGGACTTGTTTGTATGCCCCATGTTTCAGAAGAGAACTAAATGTTCACAACAGTATTTGTAAGCAAATTAATATTCTTGTTCCATGTTGCAACTAGAGCATATTATTAGATTTATTCCTATTTAGTTCATAATGGTGCAGTGTTTTTTTTTGTTTCATAATTGCTTTTACAAGCTAGTGTTAATGGCAAAAAGTCCTTTCCAGAGCTTTTTGAAATTACCTATTGTACCTGTATCTATTTTCTGGCAGATGGTCCTTTTCTCCCCTCCCCTTTGAAGATGTAGGTTTCTGAATTTATACTTAAATCATATTGTTGTACAGTAAAGACAGTGATGGTTGAAAAGAATGTGAAGACTGAGGAAGTTATGTCCCAAATAGAGAAGAGTAAATTGTGTGATGAATGGATAATGCTGAATTATACCCCTGGCTATGGAAAAAGGCTGTGGTAAATGGAAAGAATGTGAAAATTTGAACTGTTTTCAAGACAGAAATCTTGGTGGAAAAGTTCCTACCTTAGGTATGATGTGACTGAATTATAGAACACACTGAGCTCGGGCAGTGGGACTGTGAATCCAGCCCAACAGCTCTGACAAATACATCATCAGAGTACTGCATATGGACAAAACCACGACTTAGACAAGGACTCTGTGAGACTAGCCTACTTACCTTAATTGCCAGCATTTGTAGGTAATTGTGCAATCTTGTGTAATGGTCTTTTATTTTGACTGTTGAAAAAAAAGGTTTTGTTGTTTTTGTTGTTTTTTCCAGTAAAAGGTAACTGCAAAGAAAACATGCATTATTTGTCTTTATTTTAGCTCAAAAATAAACTTGGACATTTTCAGTTTCTTCTATATTCTAACAGAAATCCTTTATTTAACTAAAATGCTTTAATATTTTACATCCAGGTTATGTGAGTTTTCTATTCTGCTGTAACCACAAACTTAGTGGCTTAAGACAAAGCAAATTCATTATCTTGTAGTTCTGGACGTCAGAAGTCTGGGATGGATCCTTCCCTGAACCCACAGTATAACACTTGACCAACCCAATGAATCTAACTGCTCAAATCACTAAGCAGCATTGTGAGGAGCACCTAACAATGTATGTGACGCTCCACGACACCAAGGCGCAACCTAGAAAACAATGTTCCTGAGGGCCCACACCGAGGCCCACAAAGTAATTGTAGTTTTTTCCTTCAAAACCTAAATATGAGAGGAACACATTTTGGAGACCTATGGCACAGTGAGTATCAATGTTGGAACATGTCCCCTAAGTCAACCACTAGTTAACTGAAGTCACTATAAAATTTAAGACTGAAGCTCAAGAATGATTCAAAACCACATTTCACAAAGAGGGACATTCAGGACTCCTCACATATGTCCAGGGTTGGGGGTGATAGGACAAGAAAGAAAACTGAAGGCAGTCCCAGGCCTTCTTATATTTTCCCATGTCACCTCTGGCTTTCAGCTCCTGTTTCCAGTGAACTCTCATATCCCATTCTCCATCTTGCCTCAGGCATGCACTGTTCACTCTGCATTGCTTTAGCCCACCAGGCTTCAGTGCAATACCCACCCAATCCTGAGTATTCTGGGCTCAAGCCTGTATGTGTGGCAAGATTTTGCTGAAGGTTTGGGGTATGTGGGATGCAGATTAACAGATGCTCCATAATGTGGCAGCCAGCTACACTAGCAAACACCTTAAACCTGAACCACTTACACACCTGTTCTTAAGTAGCCCTGTGCCATCTCTTGACACTAGAAAATTTTCACTGTTCAGTTCATTTGTGCTTCAGCCACCTTCCCTATTGCTAGAACCCTCTCTTTCTCTTCATCCCCTGCTTCCCCTGTTCCTTGTGGTAAAATTAAATTTTATTTATTATGCTTTTACAGCTGTCCCATATTTCCCCCTTTGCCCTGCTCCAACTAGCCTCCTCACTCCCTCAGGCAATCCCCACACAATTGTCCATGTCCATGGGTCATGCAAATGCATTCTTTGGCTACTCCATTTCCTATGTTGTACTTTACATCCCCATGACTATTCTGTAACTACCACTTTGTGCTTCTTAATCCTTTCACTTTTTTTGCCCTCTCCCCAAACCCCCTCCCATTTGGCAAACATCAAAATGTTCTCTGTATCTGTGTTTCTGTTTCTGTTCTGCTTATTTATTTATTTTGTTTTTTGGTTCAGTTGTTGATATCAACAGATATGTATTTGTGCCATTTTATTGTTCATATTCTTAATCTTCTTCATAAAGGTAATCCTTTAACATTTCATCTAATGTTAGTTTAGTGGTAATGTACTCCTTTAGGTTTTTCTTATCTGGGAAGCTCTTTATCTGTCCTTCAATTCTAAATGATATCTTTGCTGGGTAGAGTAATCTTGTTTGTATGTCCTTGCTTTTCATTACTTTGAATATTTCATATCAATCCCTTCCAGGCTGCAAAGTTTCTTTTGAGAAATCAGCTGACAGTCTTATGGGGGCTCCCTCATAGATAACTAACTGCTTTTCTCTTGCTGCTTTTAAGATTCTCTCTTTATCTTTAAAGGTTGGCATTTAATTATTATGTATCTTAAGGTGGACCTTTTTGAGTTCATCTTGTTTGGAACTTTCTGCACTTTCTGGACGTGTGTGTGTTTCATGCACCAAGTTAAGGAAGTTTTTTTTTCATTATTTTTTCAAATAGGTTTCCAATTCTTGTTCTCTATTTTCTCCTTCTGGCACATCCATGATGCAAATGTTGGTATGCTTGAGGTTGTCCCAAAGGTGTTCCTTACACTATCCTCATTTTTTTGGATTCTTTTATCTTTTTGCTGTTCTGATTGCCTTTTTTTTTTTTTTTTTTTTGCTTTCTTATGTTCCAAATCATTGATTTGATTCTTGGATTCATCCATTTAACTGTTTATTTCCTGTAAATTGTTCTTTATTTTAATTAGTGTAACCTTTATATCTGATTGGTTGTTTTTTATGGTTTGCATGCCTTTTTTTATACTGTTGATGTTCTCTCTGAGTTCATCTGCTCCTCCCCTAAGTTCATGGAGCATCTTTATAACCAGTGTTTTGAATTCTGCATCTAATAGCTTGTCTCTATTTTGTTTAGTTCTTTTTCTGCAGTTTTGTTCTGTCCTTTCATATGGGCCATGTTCTTTGTCTCCTCATTTAGGCTGCTTCCCTGTGTTTGTTTCTATGTGTTTGTTAGAGTTGCTATATGTCTCCCAGGCTTGGTAGAATGGCCTAAAGTAGTAGGTGTAGTAGGGCCCTGGTAGGGTCCAGGGGCACAGTCTTTTGCTATTACCCAAGCTGGGTACTCAAGATGTGCCCAGGGTTTGGGCTGTGTACACACTCCTGTTGTAGTTGAGCCTTGATTGCTATTGGCATATCCAAGGCCAACCACTGCCTGTGCTGTGTCCAGGGTTAGACAGTTTAAGCTACAAAGTGATCTGCAGATGGCTGTTACTTGTGCTAGCCTTGGAGGTGCCCAGGCAAGGTCAAGCTGTGAGCCAGGGCTGGCTGCTGCTAGTGCCAGGCCTGGGGCCACTTAGCGAGAGGTATGGGGCTTGCTGAAGCCAGATGCTGCTTGCTTGAGATAATTTAGAAAAATCCAAAGCATGGGCTAAGACAAGACATTCATACTGAAAAGCCACCAGAAATACCTTGGGTGGGCTGGACAGTTGGGTGGGGCATTGCCTCAGAAAACCACCAGGGCGGGGCAAACAGTGTTAGCCAGGTTGATGGAGTTTCAGATATGGTGCCCGCCTGCCAGCTCTGTGGCTTTGTGGCAGGAGGCCTCAGAAATGAAACAGTGGTCTCTTCCAGCACTTCTGTCTGGAAGAAAGCTGCCTCCCAGCCCTTGTTCTGGTGCCAGACAGCTCAGTTCCTCCTCATACATCTCTGATGCTTTTCAATCTGCTGCCCCATGCTGGAGCTCAAAGGGAGTGAGTCTGAGTAAGTCTGTGCACAGAACCTTAAGAGGAACTGCTAGAGAGTCTGGCAATTTCTGTTTTCCACAGTTTCAATCCCTGCTGGTTTTTATTGCCAGAAATTATGGATATTATCTTTCTGGCACTGGAATCCTGGGCTGGAGGGCCTGGTGTGGGGCTGGGGCCCTTCACTCTTTATATATCCCAATTTTTATCTGCCACATGTGGGTTGGGATGAGCCCATTCTACATCTTCATCCATGTCACCTTTAATTCCATAGTTGTAGAACTTCCATATGGCTTGATTTCTGACAGTTCTCTGTGATGGTTGTTCTATAGTTTAGTTGTAATTTTGATGTGGTTGTGAGAGGGAGGTGAGCCATATGTACCTATGCTGCCATCTTGACTGGAAATTTTGCTTCCTCTGTTCCTTAGCTTGCAGGCTCAGAATCTTCTAATTTCCTATTTCAGGGATGTCCAACCTGTCGCCCACAGGCTGGATGTGGCCCAGGATGGCTATAAATGTGGTCCAACACAAAATCATAAATTTACTTAAAACATTATTTAGTTTTATTCCTAAGTTTTATACTGTCTTATTACTTAGATATGTATATTTTCTATATTTGTGATTATAAATTTGGGACCTGCTCGATGATTTTAAAAGATTATCAAAAGGGCTGCTGCATAATTAATTAGGGTTATTATGTAAGGACTTTTTCCTTATCCGTGGTGTCTGATATCAGAAAAATTATGCATGGACCTTTTCTTTTTTGCTCATCAGTTTTCGTTAGTTTTCATGTATTTAATGTGTGGCTCAAGACAACTCTTCTTCCAGTGTTGTCGAGAGATGCCAAAAGGTTGAACACCCTGTCCTAGTTCTTACATAGGACAATTTAGCCACCTGTTGAATCCCTGCTAATGCAGACCCACTAAGCTATGTCCAGAAGACCTCATCTTCATATACAAGCATGGCCATTGCTCTAGTTATGTACTGCTAAGTAACAATCAACCTCAAATTTGTGGCTTAGAAGCCACAAAAATTATGTATTTAGCTCACGAATCTGCAGTTTGGACAGGGCTGAGCATGGAAGGCTTGGTTCTGCTTCATACATGAGCTTGACCAGGGACTGGAGAATCTGTTTCCAAGAAGGCTCTCTTGCATGACTGGAGGGCCAATGCTAGCTATCAGCTGGGCCAGTCAGGGCCCTCAGTTGTTCTTAGCTGGGCCTCTCTGTGAGCTGCTTGCGCTTCCTCAAAACATGATGGGTAGGTTCTAACAGTGAGTATCTCAAGAGACAGGAAGGAGATACTGTCAGTTTCTTAAGACCTAGTTGAGAAAGTGACATAGCACCACTTTTACCATACTCCATTTCACTAACAATCACAGAACCCAGATTCAGTGGGCAGGAATACAGATCCCATCTCTCAATGGGAAAAGTATCAAATAATTTGGGAACATGACTTAAAACCATCATCCTCATTGAGGGATGTTTTAAAGCAGTTACTTTTTTAAAAAGCTATTGTAAATTCAATTCTTAGATTACTGTCAGCTTGGTCAAAGATTCTAGAAAAAATCTAGAATTAGAGTAGTGTATGTAAGGTTTGGTAGGCATGTTTCTTTGTGTGTTGGGCATACATTGGAGTCTCATAGGGTAGAAATCACTGTTGTATTTCCAGTGTGGAGTATATCAATGTTCTTTAGGAATAAAAAAAAGCCTACTATATGCCAGGTGCTCTAATTCTTGAAGAGGTTAGGACTTCAGGAAGTCTTTAAATATGGTGAGAATGCCTGACATGCTGATGAAGCTAGCTATTGTAAGCCTTGTCAAAGGCATGGGGATTGAAGAGGAAACTGGCTAATGGCCACAAAAAAGATATCCATGCCAACGACCCAGCATGGGGCAGGCAGGGAGCAAAGAGAGCTAAATGTGAAAAGAACACAGAAAGCCAGAGCAAAAGAAAGAGACTGAAACTGAAGAAGCTGTTTAGTGGTGCCAGGGGCAGGAGAGCTACAAAAGGGTGATAAGGGAAGAGTGTAGACAGAAGAGTATGGCCAAAGCCCTTTGATAAGAAGTTTATCCAATAGAAATGTTGTGAAAAGGCAGTCATCAAAGACATAGCAAAAGCTGATGGTTCTTTCTGCCCCTTGAAGTTACAACCTAATCAACAGATTGTCCCTTGAGTGCTCTCTGAAAGCTTATGCCTTCAGGACTACTGAATAGAATAGGGACAGATTTTATTATATACTATGTATATACAATAACATGTGTATACATGTTAAATATAGTATTGCAGAATAACATTATATTATATAGATTATTAAAATGTGAGAATCATAATGAGATAATATTACCCTTGGCCTGTAGTTAGCATTTAAGAAACATTAACTACTATAATATAAGGCTCCATTATAGTATTTCTGCTTGTGAGAAATTCAAATTCACTGCTATACAGGTTGCTTAAAGATAATTCAAGTTTATTGGCATGTTCTTTGAAGGAAACTTAGAAAAAGTTAAAATGTTCTAAGAAACTAAACAGTTGGGCAAATTCTTAATTACTCAGAGGGACTCACTACACAAATTATCTCTAAAAATAAGTACTTGTATTTTGTATACTACTTATTTACTTCATAAAATTATAAATCTTATCTTCTAATATGTTTAAAGGAATGATTTTAATAGTTGTATCTTATTTCCTTGTATTGCTGTGTCATAAAATGCTTAATCCATCTCATATTTTTAAATATTCACTTTTTATAACTTTGGGCTATGAAAATAATACTGCAATAAATATCTTTAAACACACACCTTTCCAGGCATGTCTGAGTATTTCCTTGATATAAAGTCCTCTAAGTAGAATTACTGAAAAAAAAACAAACATTCTTAAAACTTTTGACATAGGAGATTTTGAGATGTCTTCCTACCTCCTATATCCCAAATCTGCCACCCACAAACATGCAAACACACTAATTAGAAACTTCATATTTTAACACTTCACTTGTTTAAAATTATCCTGAAGATGGAGGACTGAGAGGCTGCTAGTGATTTGCTGAAATACATATTTTATTGAAGAAACTACAAACCCTTCACACACACACACACAGAGAGTTCACAAACTTCAGGAGAGACCAATGTCCTTCTTTCGATTTTAGTTGCAATCTTGGTGCATTGGGAGGACGCTCTAACCAAGTGGGCTGCTCTGCCAGTGCAACTTCATCTGTTTTCAGCGTAAATCCTGAGCCCACCTCAGGCTAGTTGAATCCCAAATAGAGCGGAGCTGCAGCCGCCGTTTGTTTTTACAGACACCTCAGGTGATTCTTACAGACACAGAGTGGAGAACCACTGCTCTGGACCTGAGGGCAGCCACAAGGTGACCATTTTCTTGGGGGGAAACAAGATGGCTGATGCTCCTGAACAGAGAACTCTGCTCTTGTCTTACCGTGTTAGTGTACCGGTCTCCAGAGAGATATTCCCTTTCCAATCCTCATTTTCCTCAATGATTTTTTTATAATGGAGACAACAAACCTTGTTTCAGGTTTTTTTGGTGAACATTTTAAAGGGATAGTGCTTAAGGAATATTGCTTTCCCTCCTATTTAGGCTAAGTTAATCTAGACTTTATTTTTTTGTTTGAGGGGAATGTAAGAGCACTGGGCCATGAAGGGAGAGTAAGCTGCTCTGCTGTGGAGGCTCCGACAGAGGTCTGTTTGCCTCAAATGGCTCCTTGGCCACCCTGAAAGCTGTGAGTATCCTGCAGGTAAGGAATGCACTGACATCCACAGGGAATAGCTCCATAGTTGCTGAACACCAGCTATGCACTGCGTGGGGGATATTAAGGACTACATACATGGTCCTGAGCTTGAGACACTCATACTTTATTTGGGAAGATGAGGTAGGTACATAATACAAGTAATTTTTAATGACAAAAGATAATGGAGAAGGGCAGTTATCCAAGTTGGGATGGTTAATTCCCGAGTGGGTGGTACATGTAATAAGAGTACCTGGGAAGCAGGTACACTTAGTAGCTGGCAGCTTCTATGTTCAGGAAATGTAATGGAAGCTGGGCTTGATAAGACCCGTTTGGGCAGAAGGGCTTGGGGAAGGATGAGAGCAGAGAACCTGGAATAGCCAAATGATGGTGTGTTTGGAGAGAACATGTTGCAGGAACAGGGGGATGTTGTTCAAGAAGAGTAGCACATTTGAGGCGGGGAAGAAATGTTGGACCTGAGTATGGAAAGGGAATTGACCTCCAAATTTAGGACCTCAGACTGTATCCTGCATAGGTAGCAGAATACAGCAGGCCCTTGAATAACTTCCTTTCTCTCAATGTTGATTTGTTATAATGTTGAGAAAAATTGATTTTCAGCCGGGGCCACTGTCTGGAGTTTGCACATTCTCTGTATATCTGCATGGGTTTTCTCTGGGGACTCTGGCTTCATCCCGCACCCCAAAGATAAATTGGCATGTCTAGATGGTCTCAGTGTGAGTGCGGGGTGTGGATGCCCTGGGATGAAAAGGCATCCTGTCCCGGGTGGGTTCCACCTTGTGCCCTGAGCTGCCTGCACAAGCTCCTGCCACTCACCCCACTGAACTGGAATAAGCAGGTTGGAAAAGAATGATCTTACTTGTGTTTATTAATCTTTCTTAAATGTATGTATAGATCACATTTATTCCAGTGTTCCATGGTGGAAGTGTTTTGGGTCTTTATTTAGAGTTTTGGTGATTTTTTTGTGATCAGAAATATACCTTATGAACTTAACTCTTGTTTATATCAACTAGCCTGTGGTGACATTAATTTTCTTGTATGTTTTTTCACTGAAAGTCACAGTTTCCAGGAACCTATCACCCAAACTTAGGTGAAGACTTACTGTATAATGGTTAGGTACTTGAACTCTGGAAGGAGATTCCTGGGGTAAATCCTAAATCTCTCTGTGCCTCAGTTCTCCATATACAAAGGATGTATAATAGTACTTCCAACTTTACTGGGTTGTTACGAGAATAAAGTGACTGCATACTTATGATGTACATAGAGCAAGTGCATGGCACCTAACAAGTGCAACATAAAGTGTCTGCTCAGTAATAAAAGTAGGTGAGGCTTTGAAAGACCTGGGTTAGGAGTAAATAAATGTAACTCAGGAATTGCCTGCCTCCAATAAGTGCTTTGTATTCAGCAGCAACACCCCGCTCCCCTGCCCTCAGATTTCATTAAGGAGTAAACAAGTTAGCTCTAAAGAAGAACCTAATTGAGAAATATGTTAGAACAACTCCACTGTTGAGCGTTCTTTGTGTCTCAATAATTTGAGAGATTCATCTCACACTGACATCTTACTTCATGGCTATGTTTACATGTTTATTATTCAGGCATGAGGAGTGGGATAACTATCACAAAAGTGGGAATTGGTACCCCAAACAGAATAGAGGTGAATCACTTTTACTAATAAAAAGAGTCAGGTAATTTAAACCTAAAGCCTATTCTGGAAAGAGAACATCCAAACTTTTACATGTAATCTTAGAAGATTATGGCAGGAATGTTTCTAATAAAAATAGAAGGATGAAAATAGCTTTCAGGTTTATGTGATGTTCCAAGTCAACTGCAAATAAATTTAAATTTTTTTAATAGGAGGGTAGCAAAGGATTACTAATTCATTCATGATGGAAGGGAAATAATTAGCTCACGTTCCTCTGATGATGGACTTTTTATTGAACTAAATTATTATGTTATTTTATAATCTTATCAAATAGAACACTCAAGTGTACAGTAGGCTCTTGAGAGTGAGAATCATTTGTCTGTACACTCAAGCTAAAGGCAAACAAACCACATTTCACTTTGGGGTTTTGAAGATAATAGACAGTAAAGGAATCTGATACACAAAGAAAGAGGCCAGTTTTGGTTAAGTAATTGATCAGATAGAAGTAAAATAACCATGTGGCCTTATTCAAATATTACCTTCTTGATGATGTGTTCCTTACCTTTCTCCCCTTTACACCCTCTTAGGATTTTGAACACTTTCTTTTACAATATTTATATCATTGTACTAAAATTATTTTTAGTTGTATTGCTGTCTTCACTTCACTGAGTTACTTGAGATGAGGCAATCTATCTTTTTTCCTTAACCTAGTACATTTCTTAATCCTAACAAACCCTCTAGGTTGTGAGATAACTGATTAGATCAATTAATAAATCATAAGGGAGAATTTACTGAATAAGCTTGCACTGGATTTCTTCCATTTTCCCCTCCAAACCCCTCACTACCCTTTCCACCTCTGTAGATAATCTGGATCAATACACACTGTCGTGCTCTGGCTTCCGGTTGGTTTCAGTCAAAGAGTGCCACAGGCAGGAGATAGAGGCAGAAAAGAGAGTGAGGTCAGGATGTTTGTTCCCAGGCTCCCTCCAAGGGGAGGTGGTAAGGGCTGCTTTGTCCCTTGATCCAAGGCCACAGCTCCACACAGCTTATACTTCCTGGGATCTAATGGTCACTCTCTCCCTTGACCTTTCAGCCTCCCTGGCGCAATGAGTCCAGGGTGCTGCACGTCCCTGTTTCCCTCTAGCCTGCCCTTACCTTTATAAAGTTTGTTTAGCTCCTCTCAAACTACCCAGCTCAAATGTGCTCATGGTTTCATGCAGAGACCCTGTTCCTGCAGGAACCTGGACTAAGAAAAGGAACCTGACAGTGAGGGAGGTGGAGACTAAGAAATAGACAGAAGTTTAGACACAGACATGACATTCTGCTCAAGTCCTGAGGGAGGATAATGGCTGAGCTGGGATGCAGTCTTCTGGTGTTTATTTTCCTCTCAAAATGCTATCCATTTTGCTTATGATGTGGACTCCTTTATTTTTTCCAAGAAATTTCTACTGGAACTTGCTTATTTTGTGGCTAAATTTTAAATTCACTCCATGCTTCTTCATGAAAATACTTATTCTTTCCTCTTGCTAATTATTATATTCACAGAGAACAAGTGCAAAGGAATTTGGAGAAGGAAGGATTGGTAAAATGTGAAGTCAACCTGGGGGTGTAGAGAAATGAATGAAAATCATGTTTTTACAAAATATGACAATAATTTTTTGTAATGTGAAAGCAGTATTTTTATGATAAGCAAATAAACAATGGGCAATCTTCCTAAAACCAATGGTGCTCATGGGTGAAAGTTCAGAAAATAGATACACTCCATGAAGCCAGAACATAAAATGTTGGTTTATACTGTAGTTCTAGGACCACACATAAAAAGTCACTGCTAGTGAATACTTATTGTTTGCTTTGAGTCAGACATTAGCCCATTACCTATTTCCATCCACAGAACAACCTATGAAGCCCGCTCATTTTACACTGTGGAAACTGAGAGGCTTGAAGGTTTATATGGCAGCAGTATGTGGAAAAGATGAGATTTCAGATGTGCAGGAGTATGTTACTCCAAATAGCCCTCACTGTTTTGTACTCTCCCGTTACCCACCTTGCTAGATGCTGCATGTGAGAGGTTGAGATCAGGAGATTGGGAGTAACAGCTAAGGGTATGGTTTAATCTTTGTAGTGATGAAATTGTTTCCCCCAAATTGAGGTGATGCTTGTACAACTTTTTGAATGTACTATCTTTATATGTAATATAAAATTAGATTCTATGCTATAAATGGGTAAATTGTATGATATGTGAATATTTCAATAAAGCTGCTATCTAAAAATGCATTTATTTTTGCACATTCAGACCTGCCTCCAGGAATAAAGTGCCCTTCATGGAGGAAAGGACACTTGGCAAAGAAAAAAAAATAGAAGTGTACAGTGCCAGGGACTTCTCATACTACCAGAGAATGAGACACAAGAATCACACAGAAAGGCAATGGCTCTTAGAAATGTGTGATGTAGCTTAAAGCTTTACAGCTGCTTTCCCATATTTGTCATTTTCATAACTACTATCCATATTCTTTTTAGCAGCAAGACTTCAAAACCAAAACGATATAAGAAGTACAGGATAGTAGACTCAACGCGGTTTCTGGGGTTGTTAGAGTAGGCATTGTTCTGCCCAATGGAGAAAAAGATCCTGTCTACTCAGCAAGGTGGGAAAGAGAGCGTCACAGCCACCCCGCGGGGGGAACTGCCATCATTCGTTCTACCGGGTTGATGAGATGTGCGTGTGGCGGAGACAGTGGCGGGGCGGGGGGTGCGGGAGGTGGGGGATTCTTTTATTGAGTGCATGCGTGATGGAAGCCAAGATGGTGCATGGGGATTCCTTTTACTAAGCGCTTGTGTAGTACAAGCCAAATGACAAACAGCATTTTGAGTTATGCGTAGGAGACAAAATAGTGACCATAAGAGGGGGGAAAGATTGGATAGCGGAAGGGCACAGGCCTGGGAAAATCCAGGGTAGGTTGGTTGGGGGACGGCAGAAGCACAAGACCAAGAAAAGCCAAGAAAGAGAGTGGGGAGTAGGAAAGAAAGCCCGCTCTTTCCCAAACCCAAGGAAACACATGGAAGCTCAGCAAGGACCTCTGGGCAAGCTGCTGCCCCCCAGCCTGCCCACTCTCTGCCTCTCCAGGAGTCTACTGTCAATCTGCTCTAATAAACCTTGTCACCATTGCTTAGAATCCTCCTATGAGGGTGTCCCTGAAATTATTTTCCCGTGACGCCACTGAAGAACCTGGTTCCTCTGATAACAGGGTGAGACGACTTATATTTGAATTCTAGTTTGACCGCTTTCTAGTTGAGAAAATGTCTTCTGTGGGGTAACTTAAATGTCTTCTGTTCCCCAGTTCCTCCGTAATTGTACTGTCCCATTTGGTCACCACTAGCCACACAGGACTACTGAGCAGTTGAAATGTGGCAAATCCCAACTGATATGTGTAGTATACACTAAATGTATATCCCATTTAAAGACCTGATGCTGTTCCACCAAAATGAAATATTTCATTAATAAATTTATATTAAGTACATGTTGATATAATATTTTTGGTGAACTGGCAAAAATATATTGTTAAAGTTCATTTTACTTGTTTCTGTTTTTACTTTTTAATGTGGCTACTAGAAATTTAAAATTACTTATATGGCTCACATTATATTCCTATTGGACAGTGCTGATCTTAACACAAAAATAATAATGCTGTTAAATATAATTGTTGTGAGAACTAAATGATTTAATAGGTATAAGATCCTTTAAAATATCTGGCCCATAATAGACACTAAATAAGTGTAGTTTTAAAAATAGTGTTAAAGGCAGTCAGGTTGGGAAAGCAGGGAACAACTTGTCATGGGCAGTGCCCACTGAGAGAGAAAGAGACAGACAGAGGCAGTAGCACTTCAGAGAAGAAAAGCAGCCAGGCTACAGCCTTAGGGTTTGCAGAAGCTGAGTGGGCAGAGGACTCCTGTCAGAGGGCTGAGCCGTTTGCAGGGAGTTACTGTGCAGAGGACACAGCCACGTGGCCACTGCTGTTTGAAACAATGAAGTGGTCAGAACTAGAGGACTGCAAGTGAGGCTTACAGCTATACTTCTGGCTCCAATATGTCATTTCAAAATGTGGACTATCCCTCCATTCTTGTTAAAATTCTGTCTCACTTATCTAGACAGGAGTTAATGTTTGTTC
This sequence comes from Trachops cirrhosus, assembly GCA_028533065.1. NCBI lineage: Eukaryota > Metazoa > Chordata > Mammalia > Chiroptera > Phyllostomidae > Trachops > Trachops cirrhosus. The sequence continues at coordinate 80,891,308 of CM052538.1, forward strand.
TATGCCTCAGGTTTCTTGTTTCTTTGGAACATGGTACTATGTATTATGCAAATGAGTGGTGGTGCTCGACTCAGCCAAGAGGAAAGGCAGTCGGGAAATAGTATGACACTAATGTCCGGGGCACCACAGTCATCACTCTTAAGTGAATTATTATTTCACATTTCACAGAAGCAGCTGTGTCTTGTTAAAATCACATGGTTGAGGTTGCTTAGCCCATGACATCTTCAGCTAGTGCCCTAGATCAACTTGCTTTGGCTGCAGCATAAATATCTTTACAGATGCTTCCTCCAAGGCCAAGGCCACCACCAAGAACACAACACACCTCCTTCAGTTTTTTAAGATTTTAGGTATTAATTTTTAGAGAGAGGGGAAGGGAAGGAGAAAGAGAGGGAGAGAAACATCAATGTGTAGTTGCCTCTTGTGTGCCCCCAACTGGGGACCTGGCCTGCAACCCAGGCATGTGCCCTGACTGGGAATCAAACTGGCAACCCTTTGGTTCACAGGCCCGTGCTCACTCCACTGAGCTACACAACCCAGGGCCCCCTTCAGTTTTTGATTCCTTTCTTTCCTCTCAGTAACATACCAGTAAAGGTGCCAGTCCAGAGCTTTATGAAAAATGTGCTTAAAGCTTTTTCTCAACTTTTCAGGTCCTTAAGAGGTTCTGACTGCTATTATTTTCAGTGGCTCATCTTCCCAAGGGCTCTAACCTCCTATTGGAGTCTCTGGCCTATTCTATAGGACTGCAAAGGCTACTTGTGCATGTGTCCAGGCTCAGAAATTGTCAAGAACAGAGAAATATGGTGTTTGAAGTAACAGAAGACAAAAGGAGTCAATAGGATTTCCACATATTTATTTCATCACACATCATTTTAAATTTACCACCAATGACAGGCTAGATAAACTCTCATGCATGTGTGTTTAATGGACAAATGAATGTTTGTTATCTGTGTTGGGTTTATTACTAGAAACAAATGTTTTATTAATATGTTTCATTAATAAATATTTTAGAATATTTAACATGCCTCTTTTCATTTGTGCAAATACAAATCATGTCTTGATTTCATATTTTAGAAGTCCAAATCCATCAGTTTCTCAAAGCAGTATTAAACTCTCTCTGCCATTCTCACTTTTGTACAGATTGTAGTCAAACAGACTGGAAATTTCACCACATAAACAACTGAATGAAAGATAAAATGAGGAATATATGAAGGTGTCCCTTACAAAGGACAGGGTACCACATTACAGTCTCAAAGAGACACAGAACAAAAAAATCAAATGGAGTTTCTGAGTTTAATATTTCTAATTCTTAGCCACTAAGTCCAATGTTTTTGTGGGTGGCAGGCAGAGGACTGATTACATGGTCAGCAGAAAGACGAGAAGGTGTTTTAGTGCTGTGTGTCTTCTACCTCAACGTTCAGTGAAACCACAGAACAGATAAACATTAATTCATGAAGCTGGCTGAAAAAGTTTTTAACAAGTCTTGTCCCCTACCCCCTTCCCCCCAACCCCCCCCCAAAAAGGTCTGTTTTTTCCTGAGTGGGAACATGTTTGGTAGAAACAATCCACATTTAAGGTTCTAACAAGTGCTACATACACATTGAAAGTTATTGAAACAAAATTGGGTTCTTCTAAGTGTGTGTGGTTTTTTAAAAAATAAACAATGCTTTCTTTTTAGGGAATAACTATTCTCACTATGTCAACTTGGATTTGCTAAAAGTATCACATATTTTGGCTCAAAATTGGCACTGTGGTTAGTATACTGAATAGGCCCAAATTTGATCATTTGAAGATTTTTATAGCTCTTTACAAAATCTTAAATACAGGTAAATATGTAAACACTGTGCTCTCAGAGAGCAAGTACTTAGGCATGTCACATCGGATCCCTCCTGGGGAGGTGAATTCACATGAAACATCACCAATCAGTTTTAAAACCAACCGCTGGAAGTACTCTCGGGTTGAGGGGGAAACACCACCTTGCACATCTCAGAGTTCTCTTGGTGGAGAGGGAATTCGGATCCTACTATGAGCCTTTCTTTCCTTTTCCGCAAGACGTATCCTCTGCCTGTGGACAGCCTTTCATACTTTGTCTCAAATTGCCTGCGTAACAACAACAACAAAATTACACACATATTACAGTCACTTCACACCTGTCAGAGAGCCAAGCTATTAGTGTACACTTGCAGCTTCTGTTTCAAAGCAATTCGAGAAAGGATCTGACTGCCAAAGTCTACCTACCAGCTTCCATTCCCGTGAATGGGGTGATTTTTTCCTTCCATGTTCTTTTTATACAAACAGATATACTTCCAATGCTTGGACTATAGGGGTCTGCCATACATTTTTCTGGAGTGAAGGACTAAATCCCTGTCAGCTTGTTGAAGATGCTGTTAAGCTTTGCAAGCCTTGCTATTTCTCCCATTCCTAATTCCAGAAGCCCCACCTTGGGCTCACTCCCTGTTTGAGTAGGTAGCAAGTTCAACTGGTTATAAGATGAGCACGCTGACAGGGAAACATTCCCGAAGCTGTGGCCAAGTGAAATGTGTCTGGGTTGGTGGGTGCTGCATTTTGACCATTGGTAGGTTGATTTTTTTAATGCATTAAATGAGATTTATTCTACAAATAAGTTATATAAATTAGCAACAGTTTAATATTCTGATTATAATCTATTCTATTTTATTCTGTAAAAATATAACCAACTCATATTTATACTTATATTGTTTACGCATTTTATATGGATCCTGAAATGTCAGTAATATAAGGAAGGTGTTCACTTCTAGCCTACTTATCAAAGGAGATGATGTAAAATATGGCTTGCTCTTTTAAGCATATAAATTGCTTTTATGGTTAATAGTGTGTGTCAAGGAAACTTCTACAACTCACAGTGTTACCTTGACCAAAAGCATTCTAATTCCACATGAGAGAGTATTGCTATAAATGTGGTTACAAGATTCAAAAGACACAGTGTAAATGGAAAGCTCTAGAGAGGAAGAGGTGTTGGAAAGGTAATGGACAATTTTATATGTGGTTTTTGAGACACTAAGGATTCTGCTGAAAACATTTTTAAAAATTCAAAATCCCAAACTCTCAAGTTTTAGAGCTCTCAAGTTTTAGCCAAAACTTAAAGTCAAAAAACTGTTGTATGGATTACCTAAAAACTGTGAGCCATGATAAGTGACTAGATGTTTTGCTTTGAACCTTCTGTCTAGCAGACAGCTGTGAAGGGAGCTGTTAGTAAATATGCATCCAATATTTTTGGCGAAACTACATGGCAACACTTGTGGTAAATCAGATCCCTTTGTTTCCTTGATAAATTATTTCTGGATAGAATATGATATCTCCTGAATCAAATGAACTAGTTACTACAGTTTCTTGATATCCTAGGAAGTGAGTTAATCTTCAGCCTTATCAACAAATCTGTTATTAAAGATAATTCATTTTGCTGGATTTTTAACATTTTCTTTTAATTTCTGAAACTGAATGCTCAAAACTGGGTGCAAGCTCCCAGTGGCGGGGGGATGGCCCTGGCACACGGCTCTAGCGCTGCTTCTTACCGGAATGGAGCTGCAGCCTTGTCCATCTGCAGGCAAACTAAGAACGGGTACTGAGAAAACTGCACTGTGGAGATGAACTCCATGCCGGCTTCCGTTTCTGCACTGATTTCCAGGCCAGCTTTCACAAAAGAGGAATCCACAGTGATGTCACCAGATAGCACCACAGCCAACCTAAAGATTTGGTGGGGGGTGGGGGGTGGAAGAAATCCTATTAATATCACATTTAACTGAGCCGGACTAACCAGCTTATTTCACAAGATCTGAACTCATGATGCTGATGACTGAAGAACCATTTAAAGGACTAATATGTGACCAAAATGTGCTTAGAATTCAGTTGGTAACCAGGGGCTGGCTAATCCTAGAGATTGGGCAGTGAAGGTTGCCCTTCCCCTGAACCCTTCCCCAGCTTTCAATTCTAGATGTGGAATGAAATGTGTATCAGGTTCCACTGTTTGGTATGGGCATATCAAGGACCAAAACGAAAATGTGCTTGGAACCTGGTCTTCTCAGAAAGTCAGAAGTACCTGAGTTACCTTAAAAGGAAGCCTACACTCAGCAATAAGGCAGTTGATGTTTATAACAATTTTCTTGCTTTCTTGGTTTCTCCGTTGGCTTCTATGTGGCTATTTCAATTCTCTTTTATTACTTTCTTCAAAGGGTTTCTAGAGCTATATGTCTATTTGAAAAAGTATTGTGTCACAAAGAACCATTCCTGTAGTGGGGCATGCACAGTGGATGCCCCGGGAATGACAGATGTGCTAGGTTCTGCAAAAATCGCCCAGAGGACTAGGTAGACAGATTGGATTGTCTAGGGAGGGCAGCTTGCATGAAAGTGAAGAGGATAAACAATCTCAGTAGAATGCTTACCTCTAGGAATACTCTAATTTAATTATAGACTTTCAACGATATTGTGGGAACTTACTCCCAAAATTAAATCAGAGAGGTATGTCCATGCTTTTGTGATAGAGAAACTCATTTTTGCTGTGTACCTTCAAGCACAATGGCTGCCACTGTTGTAGTGGAAAAGCAGGTCAGAAGTGCATCGTTTAAATTCCCGAGTACCTTGTTGTACCTTCCAATATCTTACACTCTACAAAGGCTTAAGAGGTATGATTTTAATGAGCAAATGAAAAATTGAAAATAGATTGGCTACAATGCAGATACTGATAGATTCTTAGGGACATGGTATCCTTTTTAAAAATCCAGATATTTTGTTGTTGTGATCATTGATTTCTTTCTGCCAAAAATTCAATTCACTGGAATTGGGGGAATCCTCTACCTAGAAAATACTTCAGAAAGAGGAAACAGATGACTGATTCAATGGCAAGTGTTAAATTATACTGCGGGTCCCTCTGATAGTTTACTCCATTTCTCATTGTTTGGTTCCTTTCAGTAACACTATGGGCCACAAATGTGCCCCTTTTCATGGTTCTCAATTCCTTCACCCATAGTAGAAAATAAACTTAAAGAAATTAATTTTATCACTCCTATTTCACTTATGCCTCACCATATTTCAAATACCCAAAAATGTAAAAACCAATTGCATTTAAATTTCCTTTTCTTCAATGTTATAACAAACAAAGAATAGTTCTTTTGGTTATCACACTGGTTCAGAGACATTATGTTATGTCCAAAACAAAACATTTTCATTTGCTCTGACAGGTAGATTAGAAAAACTGAAGGAGCTGAGAACATTTTGTTTAGAAAAATGAATGCTAAAAAAAAAACTTAAGGACCAAATGTTTAATACTTTGATTCTGCATAAAAGTGACCATTTTAAAATTTTTATTCACTGAAGCAAAAAGATTTCCCAAATACAAGAAAGATTTCAAATTGCAAATAGAGGGATAAGCTAAAAGTTTGCTTCAGAGTAAAATTTTTTAAGAACATTGTCAATTATTAAAGTGGAATGTCAAGAGAGGATGAACTTGTCATCCACTGGGTGTACTGTCTACAGATGTCTTTATAAGCAAGAAGGTTCACAGCTGAGTTGTATTAGGTGCTGATCTGTTCATAAGAAGCTCTGGAAAAAATGACTTCCCATGGTTATTTCTTACTCTATAATTTAATGATTATATTTAATGATTTAATGATTATTTACATTTACTCTATGATTTAATGGTTACAATTAGAAAGTGTAGATTTTGATAGATGAATGGGACTACACCAAATTAAAAAGTTTTTGCACAGAAACTAAAACCATCAACAAAATGAAAAAACAACCCATAAGGGTTTGTTTAAGGAAACATATTCGCCAATGATATATGTGATAAATGTTTAAAGAACTCATACACTCAAAATTTATAAAGAACTATACAACTCAAAACCCAAAAAAATCAAATTAAAAAATGGGCAAAGGAGCTGAATAGACAATTTTCCAAAGAGGACATACAGATGGCCAATAGACATATGAAAGGATGTTCAACATCACTAGTCATCAGAGAAATACAAATTAAAACTGTAATGAGATATCACCTCACACCTGTCAGAATGGTTATCATCAATAAATTAACAAACAATAAGTGCTGGTGAGGATGTAGAGAAAAGGGAACCCTAGTACACTGTTGATGAGAATGCAGATTGGTGCAACCACTGTGGAAAGAAGTATGGAGTTACCTCAAAAATTAAAAATGGAACTGCCTTATGACTCAGTGATTCCACTTCTTGGATTTTATCTGAAGAAACCCAAAACACTAATTCAAAAGAATATATGCACTCCTATGTTCAGTGCAGTGTTATTTACCATAGGCAACATTTAGAAGAAGCCCAAGTGTCCATCAGTAGATAAGTGGATTTAAAAGCTGTGGTACATTTACCCAATGGGATACTACTTGTCCATAAACTAGAAGGAAATCTTACCCTTTGTGACAGCATGGATGGGCCTGGAGAACATTATGCTAAGTGAAATAAGCTAGTCAGAGAAAGACAAATGCCATTTCATTTCACTCATATGCAGAATCTAATGAACAAAGTAAGCTCACAAACAAAATAGAAAAAGACTCATAGATACAAAGAACAGACTGGCAGCTGTCAGAGGGGAAGAAGGAACTAGGTGAAAAAGATGAAGGGATTAAGCAAAGAAAAAAAAACTACTCGTAGACACAGACAATAGTGTGGTGATCACCAGAGGGAAAAAGGGTCTGGGGAGGTAAAAGAGGGTATAGAGGGGATAAATGGAAGGAGACTTGATTTGGGGTGGTGAACACACAATACGATATACAGATGATGTATCATAGCATTGTACACCTGAAACCTATATAATTTTATTAACCAACATCACCCCAATAAATTCAATAAAAATAGAAAATAAAAATAAGAAAATGCAAAGTATAGCTTTTGAAAAGCAAGGTTAAACAATTCCAATAAAACTAATTTCTGCAGTTCTTTGCATAAAGCATTATACATATGCTTACCGATTATTCACTCGTGTTTTTGACTCACGATACCACAGACTAAACTCCATTGCACCCGAAATATCAATGGCTAGAGCACCCTGGACTTCTATATTTGCCTTCAATCCAGATTGCAACTGAAGCTCCTAGAGCAAAATATATAATGATAACAAAATCACAATTTAGCCAACCCCTTTCCACAGGCACATTTAACCTCCTGTTGTAGATAATACCACTTGAGTTATGTTAGTATTGGGGACTTTCTCTAAGTTTGGAAACACATCCTAATTCTGATCACCAGAAGTAGATTGTTACTTTGCTAAATTATGTAGTCAGTTAAATACTGGTACTAGAAAAGTAAAGTGACAATTAAGAAGGGTGTTTCCTTTTAATCACTGCCTCGCTTTGGGAGGGGAAATAGTTTTCAAAGGGTAACCCCTGACAAATAAGATCAGCATCCAGGAAACTTGTGAGACATGCAAGTCCCACACCTACTAAACCAGAAACTTTGAGGGTAGGGCCCAGCAATTTGTGTTGTAATAAGTCCTCATGTGATTCTGATGCACCCGAATTTGGGAACCACCATTTCAGGGATAATGAAGGCATCTCCATCAGGAATCCAGGAGTGGCTTTGAGTTGGGGGTGAGGGGTTGGGCTAGATGACCCCTTACAGTCCTTTAGCACTCTTCTAATTAGTTATATGCTGTGTCAAATATGGATGACGGCATCCTGCTAGCAAATGAAAAGCATGATAAAAACTGCCAGTGCAGTATAAAAGTTACAGAAATTGCCTAGATCAAGCTAGGAAAGGAAGGCAAGCCAATGAAACCAGACCCCATTGTTTGACATTTGGAATGACATCAAATTAACATGTGGAGTCCAGCATGAACTCAGCAGCATATTCCAGAGGGACAACACTCATTTGTAAACATAGTTCCTCCCAAGCAGTGCTGTAATTGTCTGAAATTCATTTTTTTTGTTTCTGTTTACCAGCATTTTGCCCTTAGTCTTGCAGTTTCTATGTATCTCTGGTGATATTGGCTGAAACTTCTTCAGCTGGGTTAGAATCAGATTGCCTGGGGACAGTGTTGGTAATGATAATGGTTTAGGGGAAAAGCCTCAATATCCTTAGTTTTGATATTGCTTCAAAGATCTTAGGTTCATGATAACTGACAGCATGACCAACTTTATGTAATTGCCCTACTCAGATCAAACAAGCTGTGTTTTCACCAACTACAAATGACATAGTTTTGCTTTCTAAAAAAGATTCTGTTGATCTTCTTGAATTATCTCGACCTTCCAAAAACTGTGGCAGGAAATTTCAGTGAGTGGATTTGGTTTACAACCAGGTTCACTAAAAATGTCTGATTATGACATAAAGCTACTTCAGTCACATAGACACTTGGATGGAAAAATGAAATTCTCAACATGGAGCTAAAGACATTAATCTAAAGGAACACAAATTACCCCGATAAAACTACAATAATCATGTCCAAAGTTGAACCTATGTTTATAAATGGCAGAACCAAAATATCAGAGTTCTGCATTTGCACTATTATGATTGTTCCTAAACGAGTCCTACTATGTGCCCTGACTCAGAAATATTTTGTTCTTTGTGTTTTCTTCTTTGCTCCCAATTTGAAAAACCATGATTGTGCTAACCTACCCCACCCAGCAGAGGTCTGTGATGCGGGATTTGGCTTTAATACTGACCATACATTAGTGGATGTCAAAACATACCAAGTGCCATGGAAAAGAACATTTCATAGTGATTAGACAATGTGCCTTTCGTGGGGAGAGAGCATTTCCTTGCAATGGTGGTTTTGAGGAGTGCCCTGGCTTTTGGAGATTCCATTTTCCTCATGTAAAGAGATCATGTGTAGTGACAGAGGAATTTTCTTGGACCCCCATAGGAGGACAGACCAATGATCCCAGTAGAAGGACAAACCACTCTTTACTTTATGAAAGGGACAGAACCACATAATGCAGTTGTTCTAATTTTTGAGGGGTATAAAATAAGTGGAATTAACAGTTTTTAAGCACCAACTGTGTCCTAAAAGCTCTACATTTGACAACTCATGTAATTCCCATACTATTCTCCCATAGTAGGCATTATATCTGAAAACTGAAAAGAAAAGTCAGGCTTGGAGATTATATGTGGAGCCAGAATGAACAGCCAGACTGTTTCTAGTTGGGGAGACTGTTCCACTTCCACCCATGGCTATCACAAAATCATGACTGCCTTTTGTCTCCTGATGTGCAAGGAAGCGTGTTTCAAGGAATACTGAAAAAGTTAGAGCATAATCTTATGTCCTTGTTTGACCCAAAGTGCATATTTATTTAAATTTTTGCCCATGAACTGGATGAACAAGATACTGTAGCTTTGTGTGTGTAGCCAATGTGACCTCTTTGATTTTTTAATTTTGGTCTTAAAGGTGCTTCTTACAGGTCAAACAGTGATAGTTTTACAACTCATTCCATTCCTCTCATTCAGGAAAATATGTTCTTTACTGACTAAAGAGGATCCCCCACTTAAGCTGACTTTATCAGACATCCTTCTCTGAAGAGTAATCCAATGAGCTGAAAACAGAGTACGTACAGAGTAATTCCATCTGCTCTGGGCTGTGACAGGCCACCCACTGCCAAAATTTCCTTCAATGTCAGCACTTGACCTAGAGTGGTATGTGTCTCTGAAGCTGGGATGACATTACTGGGTGCCATGAAGAGCAGGGAGCCTCACACAGTTTATTTGTATAATTACCCCAGATCTGCCAAATACTCCGCTCTGAAATATGCAGATATTGGGTTATACTAATAGCATGGGGATGATCTTTCTTTTAGAATATGCCTTAGGTGCCCTAGCTTAATGAATAGAAAAACCTTATAAAATAATCTTGATCGGAAGTTGCAAACTATGGCCTGCAGGCAAATCTGGCCTACTGGCTGTTTTTTTAAATAAAAAATGTTGGGAGCACAGCCACACTCATTTGTTAATGTATCACTGATGGCTATTTTCACTCTATAATGGTGGAGCTGAGTAGTTACAACAGAAACTATGTGTCCACAATATCTAAAATATTCACTTTCTGCCCCTTACATAAAAAGTTTGTCAACCTTGGTCCAGATTACTACTTATGTTTGCATCAAGTTTTATACCATCAAGTTTTAGACCATTAGGCATTGTTGATGGGTAGGTGAGCACACACAGATGATGTCAAGCTATAATAACTCCTGCATCTTAAAATATAAACTAAATGTTCAGCACTCTTATGCCTTTTTCAGAGATTCTTTCACTAAGAATGAATCTCCCCAGAGGTAATATGGCAAAGGAAATGTACAGTGTGTAATTCTGATATAATGAGAATTGTTTTTTTTGTGAGGACCTTGAGGATTAAGGCATATAAGAGGCACTGCTGGTTATTTTTCTTTTCATTCATATTAATAAAAACACAGTTTTATTCAGAGTGTCTATTCAACCATTGAAAAACTTATATTTACCAGCTTCTCTTGCAGCTAGAAATATCCACATAACAAACTTTTGGTCAATAACAAAAGGGCTTCCTTTTGTATATGCTCAGCTTTTATAGGAATAGATAGGGCTTCTAAGAAAGTTCCTGAAAAAGAGTCAGACTCTACTGCCTGTCACCCTTCCCTTTCTCCTTCTTGGATCAAGGTGATAGTGCTGGAAGTGCAGCAGCCATGTGATAATCATGAGGTGACAAGCATGAGGTGACAGCCACATGTAAAGATGGCTGAGCTGAGGGACAAAGAGCCTGGATCCTAATAAGATCTTAGGATTCCTATATCAACACATTACCTACTGGATTACTACTTCCAAATATTTGTTACATGATAAAAGTCAAAATATTTGGTTCAGCTCTCCTAAATTGTTTTTTGTTGTTGTTGTTATATACAGCTATCCTGAACTATTATGAAGAATAATAAAGATAAGAAATTAACATTTAGTTTTAACCTATGATGTTTTGGAGGAGTTTTAGTAAAATCTGATATTTAAGGTCTCTCCCAGGTCTTAAAATCTATGGTTTCCTAACCAGAACCCAACAAATCAGAATTGTCAAATTATCTGCCAAAGAACAAAGCTGGTAAAAACTTTGGATCATCTGTTCCAAATGCCTTACTTCATTAGTAGGAAATCTTGGTTTAAGTAATTGCCCACGAGCACATAGAAAGTAACTATTGGGGGAAAAATTCAAATCTAGGATATTACTCATGAATTTATTAAACTACAAAAGCAAATTTCCCAAGCAAGTTCTATAGTCTGTAAATTTTAATCCAATCTCCTTATTTATCTCTAAAATCATAAGTATGAGTTAGAATACAAAGTGATCACTTTAAAGATTTCCTTTAGGATCCTTATTTAACAAATATGCCATTTTTTATATTTCTATGCTTAGTAAGGCAGGAAATACATCAAGCCATTAAAAAATTTTTTAAGCATCAAACATTTGAACTCAAAGGTTATTCAGATTAACCCTCATCTGTTTCTCAGGAAATCCACTGAGGCAGACCACTGCCATCCATAGTATCTTGGTCACCTAAATCTTATTCTACAGAAGATAGTATTGTCATACCTTATCACAGTAATGTAAGATTTGGGAGTGATGAAAATTGAAAACCATTCTGAAGAATGCAGTTCAAATGAATGAAAGTTCTTCTATTCTCTACTAATAAATGGTGATCTTTGTAAGATTCTGTGACCATGAGAGTTTGGAGCAAAAAGTCTCCATGAAACGTGGTTGGTGTCAATGGTTGGTTGGGCCTCTACTGATGTGGCAGCATCAAAATGATGCATTATATGGATCTTCATGTTCCTTGTCATGATAAGTGTCAAAAGAAACTTATGGAGCCATGTGGTTTAGCTCCTGACTTCAGATAAATATCTAAGCCCTCCTTGAAAGCCAAGTGAACAGATAATGCCATCTCTGCTCTGTTTATCTTAGGTTATTTCCTCCATAATTTCTTGTTTATGTTAGCATCAGTATTGAGATATAATTGATATTGTACTATACTCACTATATGGAGCATTTTCTCTTTTGCCTCAACAGTGAGGAGATGTGTTAATTGGTTAATAAAGGCAAAAGAAAACCCAGCTTACCTATAGCAAAGAAGAAAAGGAGTAAGGGCAACAATACCAAGAGGCTGAATGCTTAAAATGTGGGCTTCAACATGTGTGGAACTTTGTCTTACATCGTCTAAGCACAGAGCACATTTAAAATGTGCCTGGCATATTTTGGGAATTCCACATATGTTTGCAGAATGAATGAATTACCTGGGAATGATCTATTAGCAGAATAAGTCCTTTCACCACACTGACAGGGTCGCTAGATGCTGACAGCATTTTGGACATCAGATCACTGTATCCATTGAAAAAAGTGACAGGTCTAAGCTGAACATCAAAGAGAATGGCTGACAGGCCAGCATAGGAGTCAAGGTTCTCCTCCCCCTCATCAGGCGTGGCAGCAATTAAGCCTTCCAGTCCTTGGGCTTCAATGACCACCTAGGGAAAGATGGATATAACATTTATGACATCAGCTCCCTGTCTGTTCTGTAAGGGATAGTGAGCTACAGCTAAAACTTTCCTGGGGGTTAATAATTCAAAAAATCTGTAGCAGCTAGGCAAAAACAAACAAGCAAAAACCACAAAACTTTATGACTGAATATAAGGTGAGTTAGTTTTCTTCATTTAATCCACACAACTGCCCTTTGAGGTACATGTGATTTTAGCCATTTTGTTTGTGAGACAAAATAAATAAATAAAAGCTCAAATGGCTGGGGCAGGATTCAAACCCCTCTGCCTAACTAAAAAGGCCATGAGTTTTCCATTTTATGACATCATCCCAGAGGCTCTTGGTCTTACTAGAACTGTCATACACAATAGCTCTAGCTATCGCATAGAGCCCCAAAAGGAGGTGGACAGGTGTTGGCACAGTCATCCTAAGGCTGTTTCTATGAGAGGATGTGGAACTCTCTCAGCCATGACTCACACCTTTCAGCTTTAACCTTTCTCTCTCCTCAAACAAAACACAATGAACACCACGAGGTGGCTCATACCCTGATCTCTGTCAGACATAGGAGTCCTACATATGCCCTGTCCTCCATACCAAGCCCCTTAACCACTGGCTGTTTGTCACTTCAGAGTGCATATCAGGAAACAGATGGTCATTCCTCAGGACAGAAGGGCATAGTATTCTGACTCGAGTCCTATCAGAGGGGGTAGTAATATCATATTGATAGGAACTCAAGTTTATATAGCACTGGATCATTTTAAAGCCTAAATGAGCTTACTTAGAAGGTTGTGATTTTATATACATGAAAACTAAAAAGAAAACACATTTCAAAATTAAAAATCCTTTTACAGAGTGTTGCCAAACTTTAGGTAAAATGAAAGGGATGGAAGAATACCAGCTGTCAAATGCCTACACTTTATTCTTTTCTCTCTCAGCAGAATTTGAAAAACATAGATTGGCCCTTTAGAGAGGCATATTCTGTTATGAAAGGTTTTACTATGGGGACTGAATCACTTTATAGAAACACCCAGGGAAAGAAATTATATTCTAGGATTATATATCTTAGGCTCCAAGAAATATGTCTGTGAATAAAAATAAAATATTTTTAAAAACATACATGAAAAATACTGGCACAATTTCAAGTCTGTGAATATGTGTACCTTTAAAAAAGAAAAATGGGCCCTGGCTGGTGTAGCTTAGTGGATTAAGCGCGGGCCTGTGAACCAAGAGATCATGGTTCGATTCCCAGTCAGGGCACATGCCTGGGTTGCAGGCCAGTTCCCAGCAGGGAATGCACAGGAAGCAACCATACATTGATATTTCTCTCCCTCTCTCCTTCCCTTCCCCTCTGAAGATAAATAAATAAAATCTTTAAAA
>CM052538.1:80905652-80966525 GCA_028533065.1 Trachops cirrhosus
AGCTTAGTGGATTAAGCGCGGGCCTGTGAACCAAGAGATCATGGTTCGATTCCCAGTCAGGGCACATGCCTGGGTTGCAGGCCAGTTCCCAGCAGGGAATGCACAGGAAGCAACCATACATTGATATTTCTCTCCCTCTCTCCTTCCCTTCCCCTCTGAAGATAAATAAATAAAATCTTTAAAAAAAAAAGAAAAGAAAAATGGGATTCTGGCAAGCATAGTGAATCAAATTACTTAGATTTCAAGTTCATATTTGAAACTCTCTCGGGGACTATAAACCATATAGCCTCTTGCAGATGATGGAATCATAGGTGATATATGGCAGAACCACTGTTAACTTATGCATTCTATAGTGTCACCAATGGTATAAAACCTTATTTTACCTCTGACTAATTTTTATATACTTTATTCAGCAAAATTAATGGAAAATTAGTTACCTGGCTGCCATGAAGCTGAGCCTTCCCAATGTACTGAACAACGTTCAGGTTACTTCTCCTCAGAATGCCAGAACCAGAGTAAAGAATGTCAAGACTGTAAGTAGATGCTGAATGGGGACTACCTAGTGGCAAAAAAAAAAAAAAAAGAAGAGGATAGAAAAAAATGCCCTGTAATTTAATAACAGCTCCAGTAACACCAAGCTAGGGAGGAGTGTGGAGGGAGAACCCCTTTTTGGGTTACGTACGTTCTATGTAGCCAGTGTAGGCAGAAGAGGCTCCACTCTTGGAGAAACGGTCATAATTATGAGCAACCATTTCCTTCAAAACTCGACGGACCATTTTGCTGCAACACATAAAAGGAAAAAGCTGCACATTCATTGTAATGGCTGTTTCCAAGCTGGATTTGGGAAAAAAACCCATATCCTCAGTGGAAAAAACAGGGGGGTCAAATGTTCCTCCTGCTGCTCCGAGTCTGGGGAGCTGCCAGCTGGAGTGCCAGTACCAGGCGTGGGGCTTCCCCTTCATTCCTCAGCAGCGCAAGGACTCCCAGCTGTGAGCAGGCTCAGGCGGCCGCTGTGCACTCCTCAGGAGTGGAAGGCATATCTTGTTTGACTCATCTTGGTTCCATTATTAAGCAGTGTGTGCTTTTAAAGAAAGCTGTACCAAACTGAAGAGGTTGCCAATATTTCCTTAAACATTTTCCTATACCCTTTAATGTTATCGCTGGCTAATTATATATAATAGCAAATTTCCAGAAATTTCTTCTATGTTTATGCAGTTTTAAATTAAAAAAACTCTCAGTTATATCCATATAAAAACCATTGTCTCCCCTATAGTAAATTTTGAACCTTATCCCATGCCTCTAACTTGTCTACTTATCTAATTAGTATTGAGATCTTTCCATTCCTGACTTAATTCTAATCATATCAGTAATTATAAAATTATAACAATACAGCAAAAAAAATTCACTAAAGGATATGGACCTGGATCTGAGGTAGAAAATTATTGAGAGGAGAGAATGATTACCTCAGTCTTTTACACCCAATATCACTGAGTTACAAGTTTTTAGCCTGGAGAAGAAAAGATGCGGAGGGTCATGACAGCTTTCCTCAGATAGTCAAAGGGCCTGCCGGTATGTGGATAAATTATTAGACCTGGGACAAAGCCAGGGCCACTAGGAAGATTTCGGTCATATAAAAAAGTAATAGTGCAATGACACAAGTTCCCTCAGAGGAAGTGATCCTCCTGCCACCTGCCGGGAGACTAGACCCCCACACCAGAGAGAGCAAGCTACCTTTAATGTTTTTAGTTCTGAGAATCTGACCTGCAGTATTTGTGATGGCCTCTTTGCCTTTCCTAGGCTGCTCTCTAGCACACTGCTTCCTCTTTATTGTCCCCAAATCACTAGGTTCACAAGACAAGGACAGCAAATCCACCCAGATCTCTTCCACCAGTCACAGAGGAAATACAGCAATAAAAGATGTCAGATCCTCGATTTGTAACATGTGGCTGCAAATGGGCTCTGCTTCTTTTCTCTCTCATTCATGCTCCTTCTTCCTTATCTGTCCTGATCTTTTCTCTCTTCTATTCACTCCCCCTGTTTCTTTTCCCTACATCCTTCTTATTCCTTGTTTTTCTTTTCTTCAATCTTTTACTGCCTTTTTATTTTTTCCATTTCTCTTCATTTTCTTCCCTCCCCATGTCTGTTTTCCTTTCCAACTGGCAGTGCTCAAATTTGATCTTTTACGTGTTCTGAATGTAACTCAGGGGAAATGGAAATTTCTTTTCTGGCCGCCTCTGTTTCAGGAAGGAAACACAGAGTTTTCGAGGGAGTCACTTTGAAGAGGGACATCAGCAAATTCAGAAGAAACTTGGGAACCAGCAGGAAGACCGACCCCGTAAGAGTGACTGAGAATAGTGAAGTCTGCTCATCCCATTCTTCACACCCAGAGTAGTCCTGAAACGTGGGCCATGCCTAAGGTTTTAAATTTAAACTGGTAAATTCTTTTGATCTGTGATATAAAGCTTCAAAGATTTCTAACATTTGGAAAGTTAAGAAAGAACTTCCTGAGACACCATTTCGTGAGAACTTAACATCGTTTTGTTGTACCATTTACAAATACAGTTCTACTAAAAATATTGTTGGATTTTAAAACATGACTAATGTTTGGCAATATTTAGCTACCAGATTGAGCAGAAGACCTAGAGTAAAAATCATACCTGGAATTCCAAATCATAGTGCCAAAGTGAAGTTGTTTCATCTGGCCCACTAAATAGTCTTCATACAGAAAATTTCACAAACTCTTTGATGATATAACACAACCCAGCATAATGACCAAAGCATTATTATTACTGACAGGTATACTCCACAAGTATGCAGATAAGCCTGAGCAAGCAGAGAGATTGGTGCTCTGTTTCCTACCTTGCAGGCATTTCGAAACGTAGGATGTCTTGAACAATGGAAAGCATGTACTTATTCATTTCTTTGGGAAGCTCCCCAATAGAGAGCAGGATGTTTTTTACGTCCATGTAGGATGGCTTGTTATTTAAAATGATAGCAGCTGCGGTAGTGCGCACAGTCTTTTCATGAACTTTACGATTCTGATGGTATATCCTGTTCAAAGTCTTCTTCACCTGTTTATAAGATGTTCAAACTTGTTAGTGCACATCTAGATTTTTAACCTTGATATTGTGGCAGGCGTTGTTAGTGCTCTTAATACACATTCCTACATCTCCCAGGTTCCTTTGCAGTTAGGTTGGGACCATAGTTCTGGCTACTGGATCATAAACAGAATTGCTTTGGGTAGCTTCTGGGCTGAGGCAGTTAGGAGCTGGTATGCCTTCTCCGTCTCTTTCTTTCACTACTGCAGTGAAATTAGGGCCACATTTTCTATTACTTACAGTAGGCATAACATGAATGAGAAATACATTTTTTGATAAGCTGAGATTGTGAGACTCATTTGCTATTTTAGCAGATCATGTTATCACTTAATATGGATTTTTTTAAAGATACTATTGCCATGTGGCAATAGGGCTCTGGGGAGAGATGGCTATATGGACTGGTATTTCTTTACAGTGAAGTACCTCAGAATCTGCTCCTTTTTAAATTAGTAGCCTTTATTTTTAGAGCAATTTGAAATTTGAGGTTCATGGTAAACTTGAGCTGAAACTACAGAAAGTTACTATATGCCCTTGCTCTTCGCCCCCCTGCCACTCCTCACACAACGTCGCCCTCTACTCTACACCAAGGTGCTCATTCACTACATTTGATGAACCCATCTTTTCACATCAGAATCACTGAAAGTTCACAGGTTACATTAGAGGACTCTTTACAAAAATAATACATTAACACCAAAGAAAATTTGCCTTAATTCATTCTGTAGCAGCAAATAATTCTGTTGTTTGCAAGCATTACCTAATAATACAGTCTGTGGTGTTCTGTCCAAGGCACTTATAAATATTTCTTCCAATTCTACTTTCTTCTGCCTCTTTCTGTTTTCCCCAAATGTTGGCCTTGTTCTTGGGTAAAGAGGAATTAAGTGATTCACTTAAGTGCAAACAACTGGGAACGGACAAAGCCAGAATTTGTATGTAGGTCTGTATGATGTTTAGCCCCTGACCCTAAGCATCATGTTTTGCCGCCTATCACAGAAAACCTATGGAAAGATTCTTTATCTGCAAACTGGAAACATCATTCTCAGCAGGCAGTTTAGCTTAAGGTTCACAAACATTCTCTGCCTAAATAAAAGTTAAATTTAGATAGCTTCTTGAAAATATAGCAATATGAAACAATACAGTAATAATCAAGCCAAGATATTTTAGTGTCAAAAAATTTAATAGAATCTTAAAATTTATGGAAATAAAGATGTTTCTGAAAATACTTTGTTTCTTAAAGTAAAAGAATATGCTTTAATACTTATGCTTCAGAATATAGGACATTATCCATTCAAAAGGTGAGGCTGTTTCAGAATAGCCTTAAGTCCAATTTAAGAGGTATTTCTAACAGGAGAGAGAAATTGGTAGTTTGGAAAAAAACAGGATGACTTCAAAGGTGTTTGCATTTGACTCATGTTTGGGTATGCTTTTATCCTTTTGTGAATTTTGCAAATATTCTTGGGGAATTTACCTCATCCGTGATGTAAGAGACATCGTATCTCTGGAGACTGGTGGTGGCGAGGTGGCTGATGGGCCCTTCTCCTGACTCAGCATACTTTAGGAGGAGTGGGATGGCCTCGGGAAGCAGGGCATTCTTCAGGGCCAGCAGGTACATCATGATGTCCTCTTTTTTCTCTGCTTTTTCAAGCCCTCCCAGCATTAACTTCTTGGCTTCTACCACTCCCTGAAAAAAATCACATACCGCCTCAGACGTATGCATACCCATGCATTAAACAAGGCTTGGGCATGACTGACTTCACTCTTGGGCCCAAGAAAACAACTTAAATTTTAGAAAGTTTTGCATTGGTTGCCTGACAAAGACACACAATGAAGATGAACAAGTAAAACTTGATAAGAAACTGTACTGAATAAACTAAAATAAAAAATAAAAAAAAATTATACACCAAAAAAAACTTGATAAAGGTGTTTTTTTTAAAAATACATACATTAACATATTCTTAGAAAGCAATGAGTATAGTTATGAACACACTTACTTTTGAACACATTTGGAATGTATAAAGTCATTTTAAAAATTCCTCTGTGATTGATTATTCATAAAATTGCCAATTCATTGAAATTCTAAAGCAACAATTAGATGGTGCCTAAGTGGTAACAGTTTTCTTAAGTGACAACTTTGGTGAAAGTAATGTCTTTTACTAAATGTTTAAAAAGTGCTTGTTTCCACTTGATTTCGAATTTTATTAACACTACCATACAGTTAAAAATATGTTTCCTGAATGCCGTCTATAGCATGTACTTTGCTTGGTACTTTTCAAATATGTTCTTTAATCAGAAAAGTCTGTTTTTCCTGGCCTAGAAAAATATGAATTGAGTATAAGTTAATAGTTCAATAGAAAAGCAAATTAGAAATAGGGACACCTGGATTCTGGTTTTATCTTTGCCACTAGATATGCTTTAGGGGCTTCAGTTTTATCGTTGGCATAAAGAGTCTAAAGATCTAATTCATCTACAGGATTTGTAGATTCTGAAATTAGGCTGCAGGCACACACAAAAACAAACACACACATATATACCAGGATGGTAGCAGGAGGAGAGGGGTTGGAGGAGAGAATAAAAGGTCTGTGACTGGAAGGAAAGATACTACGCTTTATTTTCTCTAACCATGGCAACTGTCTATGCCAACTATCAAATTGATTAAAAGGCATTAAAAATGTGATAACGTACTTTGTTATTGAGGTTATGGGGCAATAGGTGTTCTCTTATGTTGGTGATAGAAGCATAAAATGGTATGATTCTTATGGAAGACAGTTTGGCAAAAGCTAACAAATATGCATTTGGATCCATCAATTGTAGCTCTAACTTTGAAGCTACAATTCCAACAATAAAAAAATGTACCTAAGATTATTCATTTTAACATTATTTGTAATAACAAAAGAATGGAAACCACCTAATGATCACACATAGGGGATGCTGTGTAAACTGTGCTTCATCGACACATTGAATGCTAGACAGTTGCAAAAAAGAATGAGGAAGATCTCTGTAAACCAGCATGGGGTGATTTTTAGGGCACATTGTGAAGTGAAAAAAAAATAAGATACAAGAAAGTGTATACAGAGTGCTGTATTTTATGCAAGAAAAAGGACATAAGAATGTGTGTGTACCTCTGCTTACACAAAGAAATACAGGAAGGAGAAACCGAAAACTAATAGTACTACTTAAGTAGAAAGGTAGGTGAGGATGGAAGGGAATATTTACTACAGTCCATCTGGTGGCCAAGTCTCATTATCTTAAAAAATGCATTAAAAAGAAGTTGCTCAAAAACATTAACAAAATTGAATGATAGTGATAGTGGATAGTTTACAGCTACCAACAAAGTAGCTTTAAAGATGAGATGAGAACCATGTGTCCCATTATCAGAACTTTAAATTTAATCCTTTGTTCAGTTTCCTCCTCCTGCTATTTGCCTCTGGTAGGTATTCTTATTCTCCCCCAAAGTTTCAGCCACTTTCTATTCCTGGTGCTAACTAACTCCTCTCTGGGCTGCAGGTATGACCATCTGCCTGTTGGATAGCTCAATCTTAGGATTCCAAAGGATTCCAATCTTAACATGCCCAAAACAAATTAATAGCTCTACCCTCTTCTCACCTCCAAACCTAGTTCTATAAACATTAACTGGTTGACATCACCATACATCTAATATCCTAACCTGGAAACTTAAGAGTCATCTAGATCCTTACCTTTCTCATTCCCCACATCCCATCAGGTACTAAATACCATTCACTCTACTTCCCAAATGGCTCTTGAAAGTCTCCTCTCGCCCTAACGCTCCCACATTAATTAGACTTTTACTAATTCTTGCCCAGGTTGTTGCAAATGTTTCTAATCAGGTCTCTAATCAGATCTCACTGGCTCTAATGTAGCTAACACCCAGGCAGTATACCATTTTGCTTCTTTATAAATAAAATATCTGAACCTGTCATTCACCTGGCTAAAAGGCGTGCTATTCTTCCTTCTCTGTATAGAATAAAGACTAGACTCCTTAGTTTGTCATCAGTAAAGTTCCAGCCTACCTCTCTTCTCTCTTTCCCTCTTTTCTGAGTCTCTACTCCCACCTATCTGCCCACAAACATATGTATTTTGTGCTCCAGCTCCACAGAGTTTCTCACTGTTCCCAAGCGTACCAGATGCATTTTGACTCTGGTTTTTTTCATACATTGTTGTAGTTCTCCTAGGATGTCCTGCATTTTATACTACCATCTCTTCACCTGCAAAGATCTTCTAGACTAAGCTCAGATATTTAACTTTTTTGGTGAAATATTCCCCAGCACCCTAAACGGAATAGTTTGTTACATCTTTTGTTTTCTCAGAGCACTCCTTTTATAATTCAATATTATCATAGTTATCTGTTTGTGTTTGATAAACAAACTAGTTCTTGGAGGATGATAGAATATTTTATGTATCTTTATATTAAAGGACTAGCATCATACCTACCACAGAGCAAACACTCACTAAATACTGCTGAATGAATGTTTTTATATGTGAGTTTTATCTTTAGACAAATGATTTGCTATATTATTGCTGAAGTAAACCAGCTACTCAAATAATTTTGGAAATATGATAAGAAGTCATAGTTCTTTGATATCATAAAATTATATGTTTGATTTCTGATAATCTTAAAAAGTTGATACTCAAACATTTTCAATGCCATTTTTTAGTGATCTTTTTTATGCTTAGTCTACATTCTAGTTACAAGTTGCCTCTTTTGGAACTACTTGGTTTCAAGAACATTCTCTTTATATTGTTTTTAATGGCAAGTACTCAGTAAGCAAAATAATATAGTGATGTCTTCTGAAGGTAGAAAAAATGCTGACTGTAAGCTGACTATCTACTAAATGTGGACAGAAAAAAGACTATGTTTTTATGTATTCAGTATCTTTAATCTATTTTCATTATAGAAAGATGAGCTATGTTGGATATGAATCCATTTGGATTTTCCATATTTAGTTATGCTTACAAAGTGAGTGTTTTATTTTAACAAGAAAGATGTTAAAATTGATAACCAGGCAAGTGGAAAAGCTCAGGAAAGTGGAAAAGCTCCAAGAAAATGAAATTAAAGATAAAATGTAAAATACTAAGCAAATAGAAGTAAATAACTCCCACCATCAAAACTCAAAGCAGCAAACCACAATTAGTACATATAAAGCCCTGCTCTAGGAGGTAGCCCTAGAATCTAATATTTTTCTAGCAATGAGAATTAAACCATACACACCATTCAAAACTGAATATATAGTGGGCACTCAATAAACACATACTGATGGGGCATGAATGAACTATTTACTTTTTAGCAAGTATTTATTGAGCATTGTCTATGTACCAGATACAATTTTAAGCAATTGGTGTTGGAAAAAAGGAAGAGCCAATTCTGCATGGAGCTTACATTTCAGCAGAGACAGAAGTAAACAATATGCTTAATAAATAACTGAATTATAAAGTATGTTAGATGGCGATAATTGCTATGCAAATAGAGAGAGTAGAGTAGGGTAAGGGGGATTAGGAGTACCAGTGGTGGGCACATGGTGAGTGTTAAATAGGATGGTCTGGAACCACATATATAATGCATGAGATTAGATTCACACTTACTTTGAGTTTGCAGCCGTCAGTCTGGCACAGCTTCCTGACCAGGGCCCCAATGATGATCATAACAGTTTCCCTGATGTCATTGCTTGCAAAAGAACCCTTGAACTTACTCTATTAGCCAAAAAGGGATAAAATAAGTTACCAAAGTTTTTAAACATTTCCAAAGAATACTTTTAGTTAAGAAACTAAGTAACCAGAGACTGAGGAAATTGCTATGTTCCTAGATTGCAAACTCAGAATTTTGCTTTGTAGACACTTACAAATTCACTAACTCTGAAATGAAGAGTTAATAGACTCTCCTCTCTCCAGATATTCTTAACATTGTTCTATGAATTCCCTAGAGGTTTATGGATTGGAATCACTGGGTTAGTGAACCAAAAAGCAAAAAAACAAGGTCTGTAAAATTTTACGTATGAGTGAAAAAGGGCTTCACTGCTATTATTGGATTCTTAAATGAGCCCATTTTCCAAAAAGATTATGAGCTGTTCAATTCAATCATAAGTGAATAAATGGACATTAAAAAGAAACTTGGGCAAGAGAGAATTCTAGCTTTTATTTTCAAAATAATTTTTTAATATTGGAAGAACTATATCTCTTTAAATACTGTGCATTAAATATGATGAAGACTTGTGAAGTCAAAACAAATACTTCTAAATCAATTTTTGAAGCATAACCAAGACTTCTTCTCTCTGAAATTTTGTTTCATTTTAATTATTGATAGGTAAACAAAATGCTTAAATTTCCATAAAGTATAGTTTGCTATTTAGAGGAATAGCAAAGAAGACACTATGTAAAATAATTTGCTGTAGAGTTAATAATTAATTAATGGATAGAAAATATTTCAATAGAACTTGAATATGAATAATCAGAAGGCTCTTGGTCAGCCTTCATTCTGATGATCACAACTTTTTTTAATTTTATTATTGTTTGAGTACAGTTTTCTGCATTTTCCTCCCACCGCTCCCCCCCGACCCCAGCCATCCCCACCTCCTTCCCCTGATCCCACCCCTCCTTGGTTTTGTCCATGTGTCCTTTACAGTTGTTCCTGAAAACCTTTTTCCCCCATTATCCCCTCCCACCTCCCCTCTGGTTACTGTCAGTTTGTTCTTAATTTCAACATCTCTGGTTATATTTTGCTTGCTTGTTTGTTTTGTTGATTAGGTTCCACTTAAAGGTGAGCTACTGTCTGGATTCTTGAGAGCTTTTTACTGATGAGATCTTATATTTTCCCAGTGTCCATCTGACTTACAATGAGGGCTCTCAGGAGTTCTTCATCGGGATGGGAGGCAAATCCGCAGGCATAGAGAAACCTCTCCTGGAGGATAATGCTACTGTCACTTTTGAAATCCAAAAAGTCCAAAATAGCATCTAATGAGTCCGGGGTCTGAGCAGAGGTGACAGCATCCACCAGCTGAGGTCTATAAAAAAAGGCATAGTTATGGATTATCAGTGTTTAGGATGCTTAAGGAGCTATTTAAAATTTCTACTATTTACAGGCTCTCCATTGGTTAGGATTTCCTAAATAAGTGAATTTTTTAAAAAAATTTGAACAAAAAAATAACTGTCTCAAAAAGACCACCCTCATTTTATTTTAAACCTCTCTTTTAACTCCCCTTTGTCTCATTCAATGTATATACTTGGAAAATACAAACCAATTTTATTAAATTAACCTAAGTCAAATATAATTTGGAGATTTGTAAATAAAATTATATTATATTTATATATAAAATTATATAAATAAAATTATTAATTGGGTTCAAATTATTTTCTATATGAATAATATATAAAATCTATGGTCCCCCAAATTGTTCTTTCTCTAATTAGCTTTGTAAACATACTCATTTCTCAAATGCCTACTTTAGTGCAGTTATCTAACTCTTTTAACTTTATTTATATCTACGGGAAAAAGTTTCCCCCTTTTTTTAAAAAATAAAATGCACCATGGCACAGTTCAGTGTTCAGCCATGCGGGAGCAGAGTGAAAGTCCTCCAGGAAACTTCTAGTTACATGTTCTAGCCATCAAGAATCTTTGGTTGGTTGAGTCTGGGATAATAAAATTTCAGAAACTTGTTGTCATACTAATGAACAGAGTATATATGTAGATATTTTATCCCACATCCATATAAGCATACCACACATGTGTTTACTGCTTTATACTTTTAAAAAAGATATACTTGTCTAACAAAAACTCAGTGAACTCAGTGAATGAAGCAGAGTCTGAGGGAGAGCTACTTACTAAGTGTCTACATAAGTGCTGCACTAGATATTTTAGGTGTGCAATTGCTCTTTGCCTTAATTTCTAGGACTAAAAACGTTAAATACCTTGGGAATGTTGGGAGGATAAAATGATATAATCTATGTAAAACACTTACATAGTGCTTAGCACATTTTAAATGTTGTATAAATATATAATCTTATTAATTCAATCACCTCACTGAACTCTCTGTCAGCTTAATACTACCCTCATATACAAGGAAACAGACTCAGAGATATCAAGTCATTTGTTCAAGGTCCCATAGCTGATAAGAGTATAGTTAGGATTGGAACTCAGGTTTTTATGAGTCTGGAGTTCACAGTCTTTTAATTATTACATTGATGTTTCCCAAAGTGATTTCCATGCAACACCAGTCCTATCAAATGCTTTAAAAAACATATTTTCAAGGTCATTTAAGTTCAGGAAATGTTTAAGGAAACTTATACATAAAATTATCAGATTAAAGATGTTACAAATGTCTGAAGCAAACAGAACCATTTGCCTTGGTTTCATCCAGTATTTTTCAAACTCAGTTGCTCACAGAATCTTTTCCTCTTGGCAAACTTTTTAATATTCTGCAAATTATAAGGCACATTCAATAGATACTTTGGGAAATGTTACATTCCACCACCTTGCCTTTCACTATCTTGCAATAAATGTCATAAAAGGAATTATTCTTTGTAATTTACGATGTGGAAAGTGAGGCTCAAAGGGGCAAAATGTAAATGACTTGCTTAAAGGTTATATACACTGTTGGAAGTCAGAATTTAAAACCAGTTCTTCTGATTTCAGTTCATCATCGTACCTTTCTACAACCCTATGCTACATGCATGTTACATAGGTTATGCTACAATATTGTGTAAATAATCTGATTTAGAGAATACATTATGAAGTCATCCAAGTTATTGCTGCCCTAAGATTTTTAGGATACAAATAAGGTTAAGGTTTAGTGTGACTGCTATTCTAAATTATAGGTAATTTTTGCCCTTTTCTTACTAGTATTTTTGTCTTTGATGTAAAGACAAATCACTCTGCAGGTATATTTTAAAGTTTTATAATTAAAACAGAGTCTGAAAATTTATGATTTTGCACATCTTTTAACTTTTGATTTAAATATTTATTTTTAAGACAGTTATTTATTTTGAAGTGTTAGTTATATAAAATGCCCATCAATTTTTAATGTTTTCAAGGCAAGCGAGTAACATACAATAAAAAATAAATAGACTATTCAGAAACAAAGCTAAATTCTTTTCTCCTTGTGTAGTTTAGCCCTTTGAACTCAGTGCTACCACTGCTTGGGTAGTGTGTGGGTGTCATGGCAATTTCCACTTTCGATTATGTTAATGGATTGTTTTCAGCATTTGTCAAATTAATTGAGCCATGTTCTATATCATCAATTAGGATAATTAGTATCATTCAGCTGAGTTTGTGTTTGCAAGAAAATTCTGTCTTACCTACCAAAAACACTTGTATATATACACCAAGTAAATTTGAGAATTAAGTTAACTGCCTTAATTGTGCATGTAAAATGAATCACTCTTTCATCAAATATCCAAATTACATACTTATTTCTTTTCTCTAGAGTCTGTCAGCTGTTTACCTCAGTTCTCATTAATTCATATAAACTATAGCTTTGACTAGGATGATCACTGTATCTTTAATAAAGCACAGTTTTTCAGTTGAAAAGTTCATGGTTTTTTTGTTTTTATAACCAACTCTGAAATCTTTTCAACTGTAAATTAATAGCTTCCAGAACAAAATTATTTAAAAAAAAACCAGTGAGGTAGCATGTCCACCATGGTGTTATGATGAAGCCCTGCCCTCCCCTATTTATGTACTAGTTGGAACCTGATTTAAACTCATAAACACTCAAAGGGAAGTTTATTCTGAGTCACTGCTGAAAACTTATTATTGCATTTCTGGTTAAGTCGCCATTAAATTGCTGCATTGTGGCATAATTGTTCAAAGAAAATGCAAAACAGCAAATAATTCATTTGGAGGTGGGTAGTTGGTTAAAAAGAGGTCTTTCTTGCTTAATAAAAAAACAATAACCTGGAAATGATTTCCTACAGCCCACCTCACACAATGTTCAGGGAACTTACAGAACTTCCTTGCTTTCAGCCTTTAGGATTTGAAGGATCTCTTCTTTCTTCGCAGTCCTGAGGTGCTGAATAAAGACCAGGAAGTTCCTGATAGCCTCAGCCTTGGAGAGGTTTTCAGGCTGCAGGTGTTTTCTGATGGACTGCCAATGCTCCTGGAGCTGCAAAACATGGCTGCAGGCTCACACCCCATTCATAATTTTGAATATCCACATTTACAAGACATAGTCTCCCCAGAAATAAATTTTCCCTTGTATCTGACAAGCAAAAGAAGTATTTGACATCTTACCTCAATATACCTGACTGCCCCCTGCCCATATCACACTGCTGTGACTCTCAGAGGCAAATATAGAGGCCTGCTGACCTTGTATGTGATTCTTCTGTAGGAGACTGTTTTTGTCTATTAATACTTAGCCCAAAGGACCTTGGGCATCCAGGCATATTGGTCATTCCATTGTTACAGCAAGGGAGTTACCGTATTTTCGGATTATAAGACGCACCCCCCCCCAAATTTGGGAGGAATAATGGTTGTTAATGCTGCTGTTGAGTTCAGTTTACATTTACATTGGTGAAGTACTATGTTATTTATGTTATTAAATATTTCACCGCATTTTTTGCTTCAAATTTTTTTTCCTGTTTTCCTCCTCTAAAACCTAGGTGTGTCTTATGGTCCGAAAATATGGGGTATATCTGAGGCCAGGCTTTGACCACCATAATGAAATTGTGCAGAATTTTCATTAATAGAATATTTCAGAGGGCAAAAATATTAGAAATGTTGAAGAATTGTGTCAGGTTTCTTATACAGGGACTTCACAGAGAATCCACTTTTGTAATAATTTGAGCTTCCTAGTATCTCTTTATTTTATTGTTCGTATGAAATGCCATGTGTTACTATTGTTAGGGTCTGAACAGTTATTACTTATATCTAGTAATAATGACTAGGTAAGAATATCTAGGTAAGTAGAGTAGTATTTAGGTAAAGGTAATTCTCACATACACTATTATTATGCTACTGTGGTTTTGAAAAATAATAAATAGTTCTAATTAATGACAATATTTGGCTTTGAAACAAGCTAAAGAACTTATTTTTTGATAGTTTACCACTTTCCCCCTAGTTGTCAAGAAGGTGTTAAATCCCATTAGTGACTTCCAACTCTAACTCTGGGATAATCAGCATGCTGCCAGTTTCTAAATTATTCATTCCTTGTAATAAGCAAAAGATATAATTTGCTTTTTCAAATCCCTCTTGGTTATCTAATCTTAAGAGGATATTACAAAGAAAAAAATATCAGCTGTACTTAGCTAAAGAATTACTGGGTCATTTCTGAGGAGAGAGCATCTCAACGTGAAGTCAGGTTTTTTTTTCTTTAAAAGGTTGCAATGGTAACATTATTCTGAAAAGCACATTCCTCAAAGACATAAATCCTTCCTATAATAATGAAGAAACAGTTATCAAAAATCTTAGATGGTTCATAGCATTTAATAACTATGGGGAGAGAAACTGATAGCTCACTATATAAATAAAGCTGATTGGTCTCATAGTCATTTTTCTAAATAACTTTTATCTCAGATGACATTAGAAAATTACACTGGAACATTACATGATATATGAAAGAAAAACAAATAAAAGAAAAAACAAAGTTTAAGAGTGATGATTTTCTGCTTCATTTTGTTTCCCCTTGATTGAACTTTGGTGTATTTGAGAAACCAGTAAGGGATTAGAGCCTTGTACTTTAAGCAAATTATTATATTAGTTTTTGGTGATTCTACTTTACTGAACACTAATAATATCCAAGGGAAGAGCATCTTCTGGTACCTAAGAACAGAGTATGAAGCCAAGGGTTTGTTCTCTTGACAACAGTTTAAGTATTAGGAAATGCTGGACCCTAAAGTCATTTCTGTGGCACTACCTCACAGTAATTCATGCCATAAATGAAATTTCTCTTTGTTGGATTAAAAATGTTGCAAGATGGTCTACACTTTGCCTTGGGGATGTGCTATCTCACTCCTGACTATAATTGTAGGGGAGGTTGGAGTGTGATAAAGAAGTACTCCTTAATTTAAGCAGAAGGCTAAGTATCCTTTTTTATCCTCACAGCAACACTAGGAACACTGAGCTGGCTCACTAATCCATTTCACTGTGGACATATTGCTACTAAGTGGAAGGCTTTCAGGATTCGGACCCTTGTCCGTGCTCTTGGTACCATATGCATCCCCCTAACTTCATTAGGCTCTTATTACCCTTGAGTTCTAGGTGTTACTTTTAAGAAGCTGTCCTGAAGTCACAACATTTTTTCTTTGAGATGAGTGGATGGTAATTATTTGTTAATTATTTATGCGTTATGCATCACTTTGGATGCATATTATTAGGCTACTGTCATCACTTATTGGTGGCTGGTAGTTCTTTACAAACTTTCTTCACAAAATTAGTTGAAGCTTCCACTGGAGACAAAAGCAAATTAGAATTTTAAGCCATGACTATTCCCATATTTGCCTGCACATTGCAACTGTTCACACTTACAGAAGGGCATCCTTTACACTCGCTCTGGAAGACCTGCCCCACAATGGGGAGGGCCTTGTACTTGGAATCAATTGCTTTAATTATGGTTGCTACTTGCTTTCCAGACATCAGCCTTGGGCCTGCTTCAGTCGTCTTCAGCTCTAATTTCTGCCTGTATAAACAAAGGTAGATTGATATCACATTAGCAGCATTCTTTTGAGTGTACAAACTACTAATTGCTTTTTTTTTTGGCAGACAAGATACTAATTTATTCCAGTTGTATAAGGCTTTGTCTTTCAAGTTGTGAATTCTTCAGTGGTAACAGATTGAAAATTTAAGCCTGGATTTTCAAAATATAATGACAAAAGACTACAGAGAAGAAAATTTACATGAATACTAAAGAAGATATATAACGTCACCTCTTTTGAACTTAGGTCAACTTTCTAAAAATGGTATCTTCAATACAACCACATGTCACTTATTAACTAAGACAATTAGAAAATCTTTATTTTCAAAAAATTGCCTCCATAGTATTTTTGTCTAATATGTTCTTTCCAAAACTCATCTCTCTCCCATCAAGAAGTAGAGTCTAGCCCTGGCTGGGCTGTGAACCAAAGGGTCGCCGGTTTGATTCCCAGTCAGGGCACATGCCTGGGTTGCAGGCCACATCCCTAGGGGGGGCCATGTGAGAAGAAACCACACATGATGTTTCTCTTCCTCTCTTTCTCCTTCCCTTCCCCACTCTCTAAAAATAAATTTAAATATTTTTTTTAAAAAAAGAAGTAGAGTCTACATCCTCCCCCCATGGGCCTGGGCTGGGTCTATAACTCTCTGAACTAATAGATGATAGTAGAAGTGACACTGTGTGACTATTAAGGCTAAGTCATAAAAGGGATTTCAGCTTTCCTCTGGCCTGCTAGCAGCACATGCACCTTTGTAGACTTCATTGCCGTGTGAGAAGCCTGGCTACCTGAAGCTGCCATGTTGAGAAGCCACGTGGAGATAAAGAGAGATGTATGAGGAGCCTCATTAGTTTGTGTCTTTTCAGCCCAGATACCAGAGAGATTGAGGGAGCAGCCTTTGAACCAGCTCTGGTCAGTGACTACCTACAACTGTACTACAGATACCAAGCAAGGCATGGCTGGTGGGCCAGGGCAAGCCCCAGACTTATGAGAGAGAATAATAGCATGAATGTTGCTACCTGATAAGTAATTAAACATATTAATTTAGATTAAAATATATAAAAACAATAGTAGAATACAAAATTCTACTCCAGATGAGACTTCAATAAAATTTCAAGATTTTGAAGCACTTCTCACAGATTTTGCATCTATTCAACTCTGACGTGATGGCTACTTTAGAGAAAACATTGCAAAGCAATGGCATAAAATATAAAGAATTTAATGTTAACATAGTGCTCTTCTAAATTTATGCCTGAAATACCACATACTCTTAGACTTGAAATACTAATTCTTAAGCCTGTGAGAACTATTCTGACCAAAGGACTTTTCTCAAATTGAAATAACAAGCTTGAGTACATAAGCACTATAAACCACATTAAAAATTTTGTACATTTACTTAACTATGAAACTTTTTATGTGTTTCTTAACAACAGTAATAAAAAAATCTCAAGGAGAGAACATGCAAATGCCACCATCTTTTTAAAACTAACATCGAAAATATTTGACAGAGAAATCAGAAAATAAACTAGAATAAATCAAGCAGATTGCCTTTTAAAAATTTGAATTCTACTCAATAAACAATTAATTTTTAAATGAAATTCTATTTTAAAATAGTATTTAATACATGTGATAATTATTGTAGATAATGTGAAAAAATAAAAGATGTGCAAGATATAATTACTGTTTCAAGGAGTTCACAGTCAAAATGAGGAAGTACTATATATATTTTAAAACCAAGTATAATAATATATAAAAGAAAAATAAAGAAAATTTAAAATTTTAGCATTGTCTTACTTTGACACTATCTTGCCTGCAATGGTTCGTAGAAAATTCAGCCCAAAAGCATGTATCTCTTCTGCAAGAACAGCTATAACAAAGCTGTCCTCTATCTTATAGGTAGTGACAGATGTGGCTTTCGAAGTAACACCCAAGACCTAAATAAGTAAATATTTATAGTTGTAAAATTTAATCAGCTTTTTATCTTTAAATTAAGTCAAATACCAAACTATGTTTTAATCTTCAAAAGAACTTCCCCTTCACACTTTTCCCATCATTCAAACATATATTAAAATAAACCTATTCATTTCATAACATGTGAAATTATACCCTAAACTAAAAATTATAAATGTTCCCCAAATATACTACCTTATTCTTTTATTATTTTAAACTCAACTGTACAGAGAAAGTGGTTTTAATCATACCTGATTTGCCGTTGTAAACCCAGGCCTTTCTATTTTGCATGAATCCAAGGCCTTAATTTTAGTCACTTTGTCTTGTTGAGCCTGGTAGGTCACTTTACAATCTCCAGAGATATCTACCTAAAAATAAGAGCAAAAATATAGTGTTTAGGATTTTCACATGGGCCACTTGAATTCCAGTCGTAACTGGCGTGAAAAGTGGTGTCCCTAATATGTCATGGCGGATGGCCTTTTGTCCAGGATGACAAGTAGGAAAACAGGAAGAACTCAGTGTTTCTTGCGGCAAGTGGATTCTTTTTCATCTTCTTTGATTGAGTCTTACTGGTGCTTTCTTAGTGCCCAAGGAATAATAAAGAATGCCCTACTTCTCTCTAATGACTAATAAGAATTGGACAAATGGCCTGGTCAAAATCAACACCTCTGGTAAATGAGTAATTATGTGGCAAGAGGAGTTGACTTTTAATGCTATGTCTAGTCTGTGTGCTTGTGAGTGTGTGTGTGCCTTTTGACAAGGTGAGTATGATTAGAAATCTTTAAAAACCTGTTGGATTAATTCAACTCTTTATAAGTCACATCAACAAACTGAGTGTAGGCAAATATATCCCAATACAGACTCTGTTTAGCTTTCCTTGACCTTTTCAGCCAGCCTGTGTTAGCACCACACTTAGACTGCAGTCTAGCAAACCAACATTCCTTTGGCTCAGCCCCACCAAAGATTTTCTCCCTCACTCTTGGACTGTCTGAATTCAGACTAGGAAACCTGGACTCAGCTCTGCCTTTGACTCTGGGTGTGGTATACTGGAGGAGCTGCTTCATTTCTCTAGTTTAACCGCAGATCCTTTTTAAAATGAAGGGGGTTGGTATATACCAATGTGTATAGACCAAACTGATAATTCATTCAAAGTATCTGAGAAAACTGTTAAAATATAGATGCTCAGGTCCTTCCTAATCTAGTAAATCAGAATCTCTGCAGTGAATCCTTGGAATCCATATTTGTAGTGGATAGTGATTCAAAGTGATGCCACTGGAATGCTCCCCAAGTTTTCCTCATCTCTACCTTTTAGTCATTCTGTAAGTCTCCGCAGTGCAACTGAGTCCAACTCCCTTCACCCTGTATTTGAGTACACATTGGTGTAAAAGGTCATTTGTTTCATGTGTGAGACTTGACAACTCAGCTCACCTTTTCTGAGTTTTACCATAGAATAACTTCTCAACTGAATTCCTACAAATAGAAATCCACACAAACAATTTAGGTAACTGTATTGAAAAATAAGAGTCTGGATTTTTCATAATATTAGTAAATACCTCGTTGGTGGTTCCAGAGCTTAACTGCATCTGAAATAGGCTAGCCAGGCCTCTTTTGAGATTTTCTATGGCCACTGGTTCATTTTCATATGAATAGAAGTCTTTGACCTAAGGAGAAAAAAAGGATAAATATAAATGTAAATGAAACAAAAATGTATCATTTATCATATTTGGTTAAATAAGTGGCAAGAAAGGTTCACATTCTTATCTCTTTCAATTCTGGGAGAAAGAGATCTGTTACTGGGATTTCTTTTGTTGTGAAAAGAGCTATTTAAATTTCTCAGAAACAAGACCATCAGAATATGAAACTGCAGGAGACTGATAAGGAGGGTTCTGAACACAGTGGGTATAGCCCAAGGGAAGGAAAGAGGGTGCTGACAGAGGCTGGTGTTTCTGTGAAAACAATTATTGCCCAAGGAAGGCAAATCAGGAACATTCTCTTTGAACATGTCAACGTGATCTCTATCTGTAACTCTGCTTGAAACAACCAAGGTTTAAAATAACAGCACAGAAACAGGTTTTTAGAAGAGAATGGCAATCACCACTCTTGAGATTCCGGAGACAACACAGCCACCAAGAGCTATGATAAGGGCCCAGCCATGGCCATAATGCCTGTGGACAATATTCCACAAGGGGGACTTTCTTTGTCTGGCCTTCTGGCAGCACTTATGGTGACCCTTGGAATAAGCAGATAAGAAGGATGGAAGGTTTTAGGCTGAGATTGCTATCACTACAAGACCTGCTCCAGGCACTGCTTTGAGTTCCCTTTTAGAAGACAGGAAAAAGAGGTTGGAACTGACTTGGCTATAATAGTAAATGGCTTATCTTAGCTTTGTTTCATCCTTGATATTATAGGCACAGGAATGATAAAAATGTCTCATACCACTTTGATAATTTAACTCACATTTAAGAAACAAAGCTAAAATACAAAGAAAAGTTTCTAGAAACCAGTCTGTCATTTTTTACCCTGTATTAACTCCAAATACTTCACAGGCTTTTAGAGCTAGAGGATGGATAAAGCTTCCTTGTAAAAATTCCCAAAGGTCTATGGTGATTATAGCTGAGAACTTCCACCAGAAATATCCTGAATGCCTTCCTATTTTTCTTGAAAGCCAACTATGACTTCTCAAGTAAAACAGAAAGCTCATTAATTATGCAATGAATTCAATTAATAACAATCTGAACAATTCAGCCACATGAAAACTCCCTCATCCCTCATAACTTAGAAGAAGAGAAGATGTTGCCTGCACTATCCAAACAAGTGCCTCAAACCTCCATTTTTATTTTCTACATATACACTGCCTAATGACATATTTACTAGGTACTTTATGCAACTCATAATCAATTTTAGTCATTACACTGGACATGCCTGTAAATGTAGGAACTGTGTTTGTTCAGGTTAAAAAGGAGCTGGAATAAGTGATCTCAGCATCTGAAAATCTATGGTAGCATATTCTCAAACAAATCACTAACAATTTCTTGGATCCAAGGTTGAGTTTCTGATGTTCTCAACCTGGCTCTTTTTTTTCAACTTATAAACTGGGTCTTTTTTCTTCTTCAGAATTACAGTGTAACTTTCTTTTCAAATATTTCAGAGCATAATATCTCCAGATATCATGACTATTGTAGGTTCATACCTGGATCACTTGAGCCCAGATATAGTAAGTAGGGCTCACTGGTTGGCAATGTTCACATGCTATGGCCGTGACTTCTTAGGCCTGAATTTTAAGTACTTTAGAAAGCAAGAGCAGCCATTAGTTGGGAAAAATACTTTTACTTATCATCAGTAACCTATTTCCTTCTAGGCTACAAAATGTGCCTGAACTATTTATGAAGTTTGACCTAAAATTTCAGGAAACCCAGTTCTCAGATTTAATCTCTGTACTATGCACAAGGTTAAGTACTCTTTTGTTAGTAGCCCACTTCTATGGATCAAGATTTGACCTTGACTGCTAGGTACCTAATAAAATGATGGTGGAGACTGTTTTATTTTCCTACAAGACTAAATGATATAAACAGTGAGACATAAACGGCATTTTTTTTCATTCTTTCTACTAGCTTTTATTATTTTCCTAGAACTAAAAAAGTGGTCAAGTCTCTTTTTCCTTGTATGAGTGCTACTTTTGAAGCCTAAATCCTTAGTGCAGAACACCGAGGTCCAAACAGACAGCACTGGTAATCCATATTAGCTAAATGTCAAAACTGTTAGAATTAAGCAGGATTTTGATAATTAAAAAAAATAATTAAGTCAGAACTTTGCAGTTCAAGTGGCTATCACAGCAGTAAATCTTAAATTTATTCTTTCACAACAGGAACTGAATGTTTTATTATATTCTGGCCATAAAACTGATTTCTTCATTCAGTTCTGAAGTGAGCTGTGAACGTCTGAGAGCTCAGGATTCTTATCTCAATTCACAGTCCCTAGAGCTTCCGGAAACCAGGGTGGCACAACCTAGTGGCAAACTAATCCTTTAACCCAAGAAAACCAAAAATAGAGAGTGTGGGTTGTGGGGAAGGAGAGGAGGTTCCTCTTCCTGGCAAATTTGGAGGATCAATTTACGTTTTAAACCAGTAAGGATTATTCATATTTTTTCCTTAGGGTAAAAAAAAAAATGCTTCTATACATTCTCTTACGTACATTGTTTAAGAATAAGAGAAAGTAAAATTCCATTAACTTGCTGAACAGCAAACATTTTTTAAAGGATCCTGGAAAACAGATTAGTCATTTGATCCTTTCTGTTTAGCTGGCATTGTCTCTAAACAACCCTTTGATGTGTATCTAAGATGGAGCCTAAGTAGGAAACAGACAAGTGAAGAAATATATGAATAATTAGATTTTCAAATTGTCACATTTTTTGGAGGTTTAGTGTGTGTGCAGAAGCCACACTGCCAGATTCAGAGAGCAAATCAATGCCTGGAAACAACACAAAATAAAGGGCCGACTCAGCATCCGTGTGGTTAATTTAATCAATACTGACTGCAAAAACCTAAAAATGGAAATTCTGTGATTATCTAGATCACTGGATTAGCATTTCAGGCCAAGAAAGAATCCATACTGTAACTTGAGGCATCTTTTGCTTGTCTGTGTTAATCCACTTAACCAGAAAATGATCATGTTTCCAACTTCATTTATGATTTGTAGACAAAACTAAAGTCAGGTTCAAATACTTGTATAAGAGAGATGGCTGCATGAAAAACAGATGTGCAATAAATATGTATGTAAGTATTTTAATTGGCTCTCTTTTACAATGTAAATATAGAAGCTTAAAACAGGGGGTTCAGGAAAGACAAAAAATACACGTTAATGAGCGTCCTAGAAATCACAGAAACCTCAGGGAGTAAAATTTAATTTGAGACTCTTTAAGAAAACTGTCAATCAACAATTCAATCTTTCCTTTCACAAATTCTACCAAAGTAAGGCTGATGTGAGACTTAAGATAACGATCTTTCTGTCAGTAATGTGGCTGAAAATTACACATAGCTTCTTAGTCTCCAGGGTCATGGGGTTTTTTTTCCAGTAAGTACTTTATCATATAATTGAAAGATAGCACAATGTACTTTAACCTGTGGCTACAGTAAATCATCACAGGTCATAGCCCCTATAGAACTGGCACAGTGGAGTTACTGAAATAATGATGTGGCAGAACCACCTCAGCCTTTGAATGGTGAGGACACTGAGTCCATTTGTGTGTGTAACAAAAGACTTTGTACTCAACTGTTATCCAAGGGGCTATAAAATGATTGGTTGTCATTAAGAGTATAAATGCAATTGATATTTTATGGGCTCAAGCGTTTTGCCACATTGGAAAGTCAGATAAGAAAATAAGAGTATTTCATGTTGTTAACAAAGTTGTGGTATGCAAAAATCAAGTGAGTTAGTAGATATGATGAAGAATGGAATAGGGATGCTACAGTAAGTCGACAAAAGAGGTGATATTTTCCCAAATGCTTTCCAGCTAGAAGATAGTATAACATAGTGGTTTCCAGCATAGATTCTAAAATTAGACCCTCCATTGCAGGCTGGGTCCGTGGTTGGGGGTGTGGGAGAGGCAACTGATCAATGTTTCTCTCTCACATAGATTTTTCTTTCTATCTCTTTTACCCTCTCTCTAAATATAAATAAATAAAATCTTGAAAAAAATAAAATTATACCCTCTGTTTTAAATTTCAGTTGTACCATTTGCTAGTTATGTGACCCTAGGCAACTTTCTTTACTTGTCTTCACTTTGGTTTCCTCACCTGGTACAAGAGAAAGATAAAGCAGCACCTGCTTCCTGAGGATAAAGCAGATAATTCATGCAATGCCTTGAGTCAGTGCAGGGCTCTGAGTGTTCAGTACTTTCAGCTGTTATTAAGCAAAGAATAAGCAAAGTCTTTCTCAACATCAGACTCATTTTAGCCCCCTATAACCTTATTTGTTCATTCCTTTAGTTTACAAGCCTTTATTGCATCCCCACTATGAGCAAAGTGCTGAATACGTAAAGACATAATTGCTGCCCACACGAAGCCTACTCTGATTGTGGATGGCATGCAAATAAAGAGAGGATTACAATACACTGTGATAAGTGCTTTCGTAGAAGTAAGCCCAGGGGAGGAAGGAGTTTGAGAGAATATTGGGAAAGTCTTCTGGAATACCAGGTCAGTCAGTGTAAGGCATGGTTCAGGGTGCTTTGGAAAGACAGAATGGAAGGCATGAAAGTGAAAGGAGGGCTAAATATAAAGAATGGAAATTTCCTCTCCCCAAACCCATAGCCTAGCGATGAACACCAATGACAAAAGAAAGTGATAAGGGCCCTGAGTGAGCTACAAAGAGCAAAGGGAGTTGTAAAGACGACTGGTTATGTCCAACTGGCTAGAAGCATGTCAGCTTTATAAAAGAAAGGCCCCTGAGCAAAATCTGAAGCATTTTCAATATTTTAACAAGTAGAAAAGAAAGAGAAGCATTTTTGAAATGTTGATTCATATTTGGTTGTAGGAGGAATGCCCACACAATAATCCTTCTTGTGAGTTCCTTTATAGTACTTTATTTTTAAAAACGCATCATAATAAGAAATATATTACATGTCTAAAATTCGTATTTTAAAGTATTTATTTTGAATCTAGAACTTTTGAATCTAAAGAAACTTTAGAGATGTGTAGAGTTTTAACTTTAAGGGTCCTTTTCTATTTTCTACTTTAGTTCCTAATAATGAACTTTCATCTTTATTAATGCATTTTTATGTACATCAATGTAATAGCTATACTTTTCATAAACCCACATATGTAATGCCTAATAATTCATTGACCACAATTGCTTCTCAATCGCAAACATATTAAGACCATTTTAATATAGTAGAACCAAGCCATAAATAATGCACACTTACAGAATTTTCTGAGTAAGTTTTCAAATAGATAGTATAGTGTCCATTCATTTCTTTATGTATAAAATGCTTTTCAAAGTCATAATTTTAAAGTAATCTCTAAATACCTTTTTTAAAAAGAAGCATTTAGAAGTTCTGTGTCCTTTCAAAAACTTCAATTTTGTACTTTAGTCAGATATTGATACTCTTATAACAACTTAATATCACTTATTTAAGTTAGATCATTTCATTCTCATAATTTGTCTATTTCCCTGAATCCAGCAATCTGTGATGAACTTTTGTGTTATAGCACCTTTCTAATCTTTCTTAATTTAATAAATAATGCACCTTCTAATAATCTCATTAATAAACAAGTACTTGATTTTGCTGTAATGATTGCTATAAAATAGGGAACACAAATGGCTAAAAATTATAAATTAATTAAATGCTTTGATTTACTCCTGAAACATTTACTTTGCAACCTATTTATTAGTTCTTGAAAAATTTCATTCACCATAAACATAGTGACACCATGATCACCTAAGAACAATATCTAGTAAAGGGAAGAAAATATGAAGTTGGAGAAAAAAATGTGGGACGCCCCCAAACCCAAATCACTTTTACCTTTCCATGGATTAGATGAAGGAGCACAGGTCTTTGCAAAGCTTCCAAGTTTTCTTTTCTTATGATTTTGGATGGAGTTTTTCCTTTAAAAATGCTCTTCTCTCCCCTCTTCTGATTCACATTTTCAACATTTACATCTTTTATCTGATATCATGGAAAGAGACCTATTAGAAAGATTTCTATATCTGTTTTCATCAGATCTCTTAGACAACAAAATGGTAAAGTAATAAACAGAGTTGGCCATAATTTCTTCTGCTGTTGTTTGAATTCATGGTTCAGAGGACCTAGTCATTAACTTCAACAATTAGGTTTTTGAATTAGGTAAAAATATCAGTACTTAAAGAAATCTGTGACTTCAAGTTTAAAATTATGACTAGAAAATGGCTCTTTTATGTCATTGTCACTCATTCATTTTGAACAGGTGCTATCTGCCCAAACTCTTCACTTTTCGTACCATTTGTTTGGAAGGAGCATCCCCCTTTGTATACACAAAATTAAAGATGAAAATATAATTACTGAACAAGAGGCACATAATATTTTCAGCAGAATACTGTTGTATTGAGAAATGGCTCAAACAGCTGGATGATGACATTTTGATTCAACTTGGAAGACACAACAGCTATTACAGACATCCCAAAAAGCAAAGATCACTCAATAAATATATTGCAATGACAGCTCATTATAAAGCATAACAGCAACTAGTTATCAATTAAAATGAGGCAAATTTTAGTTTTGTATACTTGTTTCACATTAATATGTGAAAGATTAACTGACTTTACTAAAGAACTCTATTGCCTTTAGGTCCTTGAAAGGTAAATATGGAATCACCATATATTAAAACTGGGACAAATCCCAGAGACTATCTAACTTGAGCTCCTTTCTCAACCCACAAATCTACAGCATTATAACTTGCCAACACTGCCAGGCAAAGGAGCACTTGTTTTTTTCCTTAGAATACAGAATAGGTTTACTCCTTCATTGGTAAACCCACCTGTTATATCAAGAAACTTAGGAAATTGGGAGGCCCAGTTTATCTCTTTCAGTTATAGTAATTCCAATTGTTTTTCGCATGACATGGATTCTAGATCCCTGACTCCCAGAACGTTTCAAATGGATTCTAGTTTAATGTGTCTATTAATATGACACACAGAACTGGACACCATACTCCAATAATTCACCAGCATATGCCTTATTTTGCCTACCTCAACAATTTGGAAAGATTCAAATCACTTTTGATTAGCAAAAACTTCAAAATTGTAGATATATGTGTTTCAGTGATAGAAAACAAACTCAATGGTTATACCACCAAAACACAAAACAAGTATGATCAACTTGTACACTTCTCAAAGACTTTGCTGACATCTAATGTTTGCACCCTCTGGTAGAAAATGCCCACCGTGATTTGGATCAGCTGATCATCATCACCATCAGGATTCCTCCACAGTAAGACGACATCCACATTGGATGAAATTCGGTAACCCACACTGTCTTGGACTTTTCCTTTCCCCTGATTAATAAAAACTTCAGTGGAGTATGTGAGTTTGTACAGTCGGTCATTATTTAAAGAGAGACCAGTTGTATGACCTGCATAAAGAAAGTGACACAAGTCAAGTATTAGTTATAAGTTGTCCTTCAGGCCAGGGACTGGGCTATCCTCTCACAAAGTGGTAACCAGTGGGAGCTTAGTGAATATACGCTAAATGAAAGATGGTTCTACTTCTCCATGTGCTAAAATCATTGGCTTGGACAACAACAAAAATAATAAACAAATAAGCTTCCATTTTATAAACATTAATTTGTATTCCTAGTCAATAATCTAAATATTGCTCTAGTTGAACTACAGAGTGGTGCTAAAAAGATGTCATCATACTGCTTTAAATTATATGAATATGATTTCTTCTCCCACAACCCCAGCTTTATTAAGGCATAATAAATATGATTTCAAGTAGAGGCTCAGTCCTGGGATTTTTTTATAAAGTTAATGAAATACATTTGTAATTACATGCAATGAATCATTGCCTAAGTTATTTTAAGGGTCAGAAGGCAGTTTCTCAAATAGGATATTTTGAATATTTAAAGAATATCACTCTAATCCAATTTACTCTGTTAATTTAATTAGTAAACTCTTAGTACAAAGGTACATTTCAAGGTTACACATATATGTATAAATTAGCTGTTTCTGAATAAA
Organism: Trachops cirrhosus; assembly: GCA_028533065.1. NCBI lineage: Eukaryota > Metazoa > Chordata > Mammalia > Chiroptera > Phyllostomidae > Trachops > Trachops cirrhosus. The sequence goes on from CM052538.1 coordinate 80,933,032, forward strand.
ATATTTCACTACATAAAATCCTAGCACAGGCTTTAAATTCACAGAGGCAATTTAATATCAGATAGTACACAAATCAGTATTGTGAGCCAAAAAAAATTGATACAATAGGTGGAGGACATCCCATACTTTTCAGTTCAGTTTATTTACCCAAAGAAATGTATAGGAGCAGGATCAAGTCTTTCTTAGAGATGATTTGAAGTTTATAGTCTCACAAACTTTTTTTTTGCATATTTTATATCTATAGATCTCAGGAGATAGTCAAAAAATTTCAATGTACATTTTTTCTCAGTACTAATGAGGTTGCATTACCTAGTTAACTATAATAGGCAATCATAACTTTGTTCCCCCTCAGGAAATATGTGTATGAGGAAAAGAACAGGATAGGAGGTTGAGATGAGTAGGCCAGAAGTGAGGCAGCTGAGAAAAAAGTAAAATTACTTTGCAAAGTGAAAACAAAATTTAAAAAAGCTCTGAAGAGTCTATACCATCTATTGTCTCTATCACCTACTACAGCACCTAGTGCCCAGAGGAAAAAATGGTCAAAATACGTCTAATAAACTGTTTTATATGCATTAACATATTTAATCCTCACAAAAACCTAATGGGGTAGGTACCATTATCAATCTCATTTCATAGATAAGGAAATGAAGGGGCACAGAGATTATACACTTTATGCAAGATCATCCAGATAGTTAGTGATAGAGTCAGGACATGAACCTAGGCTTTCTGGCTTTAGAGGTCATGCTCTTACCTATACTCTACACATCTAAACCCAAAAGTGTTAGGTTGAACACTTTTCCATTCCTACAGAGTGAGCTAGTTCATTCATTTATTCATTCATTCATTTTTTCAACAAGTATGTACTGAGCACCCGCTGGGTGGTGGGCACCTTTCCAGGCTCTGGTGCTATACCAGTTAACAACCAGACAAAATGCCTGCCTTTGTGGAGTTTATGAGCAGGAGATGGGCAATGAGCTTACATACTCAAAAGTATATAAAGAAAAATGAAACAGAAAAGGGAATGGAGATAGGAGAGAAAGACCTTTGTGAGAAGGTAATATTCCAGGCAAAGGCTTTAGGCTAGCCACATGGATACCTGTGGGAAGGGCATCCCCACACCCCTACCACCCCATCCTCCCCACAGAGAGAATAGCAAGTTCAAAGGCCCTGAGGAGAGTTCATGCAGCTGTGATGGAAGAACAGCAGAGAGGCCAATGAGACTGGAATTGAGTAAAGGAAAGACAGCAGAAGGAGGTAAGGTCAAATAGGTGCCTAAGGGTGGCAGGGAGATCCGGGGGGCATTTGCATAGACTTAGAATTAGACTCTGAGTAGATGTGTGGTAAAGTTCTGTGATCTGACAAACCTTCACAGAAAGAGGATAAGGAAACAAGACCTAGGAATCTGGAAAAGCCGGGAGAGGGAAATGTAGAATTGGGTATCCAAGTTTATACTCGTAAACATAAAAACAGACTGTGTCCAAGCAACAAGTCAGGCAGAACCTCGGGTAAAATATACAGATGACAGAAAAGGTCAGGAAAAACCTTGAAGGAGATGAAGTCTGTGACTCCCTCTAGCCTCCCTTACTGCCACTCTTCTACATTTTAAGTGGGGACCGTGCTGCAGGTTCAAACATTGGCTTTCAGGCCAGGAAAGATATTTTGGCCAGAGAGGATTTATTTTAATGACATCTATCAAATTCTGCATAAAGCATAAAGGAAATACCGGTTTTCCTATCTAATCCTCACAGCAATTCTAAAAGATAAGCATTATAAGACATGAGAAAAGCTGACTCTGTGCTCAACTCAACAGATACAATGCTGAATTTGGCATTCAAATTTACTGAGTTCCAAGTTTTGTGGACTACATGAAGGTATTTTCTCATTAAAGTAACCATGAAAAGTTTGTAGAAAGGTAGCCTCCCTTAAATTCTTAATTTTTCCAAATTATCATGTTGACCATTTTTTCTTGCTTTTACTTTACTGGCCAATATAATGTGAAAGGGGAAACATATGATAGATCCATTTTTTACTATAACATAAACATGGTAAAGCACAGGAAACGATAAACCTTGTTCTCCTAGAACTTTTTCCTACCTCTTTCAAGAGGAGATAAAGCCTAACATGGTTCAAATAAGTGGATTGTGTTGTAGTGTTGTCCCTGTTATCCTTACCTCTTTGGTAAATATTTCTCTCTTTATTTTTTCAGAGATCTGGCAACACTGAGGAATGGGGCATGTTCTTTTTGTATCGTTAACATAATTTGCTTTAAGGTGTTGCTCTTTAGTGTGTGTATAATGGCATATTCTGAGGCTGATGTTAAATAAAACCACAAGAGAAAGAGTCAGTACTTCTTCAATGTGCCTCAAGCGAAGCTAGAATTTTTAATTGACTTAAAGGCAACAAAATTTAGTTTCAAACCTTTTGGGAAAGATCTTAAAATACTCATTTATCAAACTTAGGTGAATACAATAGCACAGTTAATTGTGCTAGAAGACAAAGTAAAGATAAATCAAAGGTGAGGTTTGAAGAGACATGTAATAGTGATAAGGATGACAGGCTATGGGATTTAGGATTCCACCAGAAAACTACATATAAGACCGGAAGTAAAGAGTAGGATAAAGGATAAGGTGAGAAAAATGGAAGATGGTTAATATGAATGAATTAAAAGGTATAAGTTAGTCTGGGGAAAGAGAGGAGACTGGAAGTGAAGAAACAGCTCAGGTTCAGGATGAAATTAAATAGAAAGTTTATGTGCGGGTTATCAGAAGTGAAAGCACTATAAAGAAAACCAGAAGATGGCACAGAATAGATCCATCATTACAAAGTATGATTGGAAAAACTTGAGTTTTCAGAATGTTCACACTCAACATATCTCTTCTAAATAAACTCTTTTTCATATTAATCTGAATCCCTTCCTCCATTCTCTTCCCAGTCCAACCAAAACCCACCCAAATCTGTCAATTCGCTAATTAGTTGCATTGACACTTAAATTTGAGATGAGTTTTGAGGTGATGCATGGAATCCCCAAAATTTATAATGTCCTGATTTTAAAGTAAATTCTTCACAAGTAGTTGGCTTGTTAAATGTCAATCATTATGGATAGCAAGAAATTTATTATTAAATCATGGTACCATCATACAAAAGTTGATCACATCTAGGTAGAGAAAGTCCTGAACTTTTTATTTATGATATTTGGCATAAGCAGCTGGTAGCATAAATCTAATGGCATTAAGATTTATGGGTAAATCTTTGGGGCCCTCACTTGCCTAAGTTCATTTCAAGATCTTGGAAGGGGACCCTAGTATCTTTTTTTTCAGTAACATTTGCAAAAATAAGATGTTTTTGTAATTTTTCCTCAAAGATGGCCTTTAAGTTGCATAGTCTTCGGGTTCTAAAAGTCTGGATTTACCACTGAAATTGAACACAACAAACTGTAACTGTCTGTCATCTTCTAAACCTGTGTTGCCTGTCTAAACTTGTTGCCTGTCTGTATTTTAAATCTTTATAAGTGCATGTATTTGAAAATATCAAATTATGCAATTTTCTTATTTATATGGTGGGGGAAAAAGAGAAATCCATAACAACTAGTATATCTCAATTATTTTCCTCAAAATAATCATGGGTTTAGGTTTGATAGTATGTTGTAAAAATCACTCATATTTCAAATACACAAGTTCATTTGACAGACAATAAAATAATAAGTTCTCTATCTAATAATTCTCAGTCAGATATAATTTACAAACTTTTACTTTTTTCTCAGAATTTTTTTTCATCCAAGTAGGGACTGTATCTTTAAATACCAAACATTTTAGAAACCAGTGAAAAACACTGTCACTTTAAGAACATAATGTTGAACATATGTTCAAGAACATAAAGTGTCATTTGCCTATGTAAAATAATGTAAATTTAGCCCTCCATTTATTGTTCCAATAAGAAAGATTGTCTTCTCATGTGAAAATTTTCCATGCAAAAAATCTTGAGAAAAACCTCACTTTATCATCAAAAGCCACAATTATCCCAAAAGGGTTTTAAAAGTTTACAAATGCACTGTTTTATCAAGTACTTAGAGTACACAGTTAATAAATAGAACTTTATCATGCTAAGTTATATGTTAGATCATTTACCTTTGATAGTGCTCCCTCTTAAGGGACTCAAAGAAAGTGATCATTTTACAAGTGCAACATTTAGAAATCCACAGAGTGTATAAACTAGCTGATTTAAAACAAGATTCCACATCAATACATTTCATACATCCTTTTGAAACCACTACTCATAAAATGTTTTTCTCTCAAAGGTCTCAATTCATGGGTGTTTTTAAAAATCAATTTTATCCTAAAGAAGAAACAATACCTAGCAACAATATTTTTCCAAAGATAATAAATCTTCATTCTTAAATGTATATAGTTTTATTTTCTGTAAATAAATGATAATTCTATCATTTCTAAAGAGTAATGAAATTAAACAAGTGCTTTACCATTTCATTCATAATTCTTTGGCAAATCAAATGCTTTTTCATTGGGTCTAATTCTTGATGTCACGTTGCTAAGCAACTAGAAGGAAATTTAAGAAATGTTTTTTTAAAAATCCTCTTTTACAATTTAAATGAAGGAGCTGCATTCAGTGAGTGACCAACAGCAGCAGGTAACAATAGATGGCATCTTTTTTTCTCTCTTTTAAAAATTGACCATGAATGAGAAATTGAAGTGAGAAGCACACTAAACTGAGGAAATGAAACAAAAAGAAACTTCTGTTTTCTTAATGTATGGAGGAATTCGAATTTGGTTTTTATTCTAACCTAGCTATGCCTTCAGAAACATTCCATATTTACATGGTTTTAAGATGGTTTACTTAGAAACTCTTTCACCATTCACACACACACACACATACACACACACTTCCCCTCAAAGATTAAAATTAAAGTTTAGCAAAAGCCAACACAAACTTACCTTTAACAGAGGCTGAATATGAGGAAATGAAGCAGAGAAAAAGCACAGCAAGAAGAATCATATTGACTAGCCACCCTATAATGCATCCAGTACCCAGCAAGGAGTCACTAAGAAGTGGACTCTTCTGACAGCAGTGAGGGAATGTCCCTCCTTAGAACCTGCAATGATAATGTTTATCTTTGGGGAAAGGTCAGATTCCAAACTCCAAAATCAGGACCTAAGTTCACCAAAGGGCTCACTATTAATGATTAAACACAGGTGGGCTGTAATTTTCGGTCTTTCACTCTTTCAGTTTTTTTTACTCAATAAGGAAAAATCAAGAAAGTTTTCACTTTGGAGAGCTAAACTAAATCAGTCTATCTTCTTATAAATTCAGAAGTATTTAGGGACATTTGAGGAAAACTGATGGTGATACTTCTCTGCTCAATAGTAATCATCATGCCCATGATATTAAATGCCTCTCTTCATGTTTTACCACTTTATGTGGAAGGGTAGTGAGGATTTTCACACTCAGCTTAACTTAATTGAGTTGTATTATGTCTTGTATGCTCATCTTTGAATGCATGCTATTAGGAGAAATCACTCTGAATTTTAGGGCTTAAATTAAAAAATTTTAAGTTGTGCCACCACAAATCACTTCAAAATAATGTTAGAGTAGGTAGAACTTTCATTTATGAAACCTAGATGATCAACATTGTTTATTATCCACACATTCTCAGGCCAATGGAGTGTGTGAGTATTCCATAGTAGCCTTCTAGCTATATCTAACAACAAAAACCAGCTAGTTGTCTAAGTCCCCAAACTGGCTGGAGTCCATGCTTTCTGAATCCCATTCCTAGGAAGAGATTCAGATGGGGAATTCTAGTCCTTAGCACTTTTGCTACAAAAAATTAATTAGGAAACAGCTCTAGAATCAGAGCAAATACCCTAGTATGACGAAGGCCATGCTAATTGAACCAACTTTCATCCTTGAAAACTCCCACAAGAGAGACCTTAATATGAACAATGAGGTGGTTTGGGTGGCATGTGTGGTGGGTTGGGCAAGGAGGAAGTAAAATACTCGTGAAAGGCCATTTTAATGAACTTGAAAATATTTAAGACCACGTTTAATTATGAAATGAGATCTACCTTCATCTTTCTCAAAACATTTTCTAGAATCCTTATCTTAAATTTAATTTAGACAACCCATGTAAACAATAGCCAACTTGATAGGGCCACAAAATAAAATGTAAAGTTTAAAATCTACAAAGCTTACATAAAAAACTAAAAGTTGAAAATTGTTCATCTTTGTCATCTGTTGAGGGTAGAACTTCATTTGCTGTCATAAATTTTGTATAAACTTATGGCTAAAGTCCCTATACAAAAATAAAATGTTGGCTTGTGACTTTCACATTAAAGTTATAAGTAATAAGTTTTCCTGGGGTGAACAGACAAGGCCATTCTTAGAAAAATACTTTAGTTTTTATGAATAAATAAATACAAGGTAAAGTGAAAGTCCTTTATTGTTTACATGTTACTATATTTCCATGTGTTTCCACAATTTCTGCATTACAGAGGGATATGAAGCCATTATAGTCATTTAAACTTTACATATTTATTTAAATTAAGGATTAGTTTGAATCTTATGTGATTCTATGAGAACTGTTTTTGGTGTTTCCACTTGAGGCTCACAGTTACATAGACCTTTAATTTTTGTGGTTAGACTAAGTGAGGCATGATACGTGTCTCTTCGGGTAAAGTACCATTCGTTGTCAGGTATCAGAGTCCAACTAATAAAAGGTATATCACTATTGCCTAATAAATCCTGTTTCACTTGAGCATTTGCTTTCCACTGGAAAACTCCTGTAAGTCTCTGTATTAGTCATTTCAATACAGATTGCTCAAGTAAGTCTGCTTCTGTTGGTGATAAAAAAACATCATTTTCATTTAACTCTTCCTATTTACAAAGATATTTGAAAGATTTAGGATTGTTTCATCCAAGATGAAATAAGAATGCCAAACACTTTCCATATTCAGTGAATTCTGTGTACCAAAGAAGAGGCATTCTCCTCTGCTGCCTTTTTGATCAAGCTGAGCAAACACTGTACACTGTATGTGGAAGATACCTCCCAAAAGACATCAGCTATTTTACATGGCATGTGAAGCAATACTGAAACACAGCACAGAATAAAAATAACAAGAGCTGCCATCTATGGACTGATTACTATGTGGAATACACTATGCTAAGCATTTACATTTTTTATAGTATATCTTAACAACAATCATTTCTCATATTAGAAAAATGAGGGTCAGATTAATTTAGGAAAATGATTTAAGGATTATATAGCAAAACAAACTTGAAATCTACTCTCAATATTCTTCCTTACTTACAAAATATTAGAAATAGAAAATGGAAAAATTGATTTCCTATGGGTGATATAGAATTATTAATTGGGACTCTCCTTTAATAAGCCCATCACAGCTTTGTATGGAGGTTAGCAAAGCACTTGACTGCTGTGCTCAGATGTGCCTGGCTGAAATCACAGAGGAAAACATTGATCTGTGCTATTCAGATCAAAGTCAAGTAACAGATTTTAAAACAATGCTATTACAATGAAATTGTAGTACATGACACTGGTAGTACATGACACTGGATAATACTGCTATACTACTATTTTGCAGTCTCTTATTTAAGAGACTATGAAGTAAAGATGAATGACTAATTCCAAAGTACAGTTGTGTTTCTGTTAAGTATCAGAGGTTGTTAGGAGTTAACTCATTTTCCTTGATTAGAAGATAAATGAATTTCACCCCACTAAAGGCGGAAGAGAACGTATTACCCTACTAGATATAGATATAAGTAGGTCAGGTATCAATACAGGAATAAAAAGTCTTTATAGCATCAGAACACTGTACTCCATTCTTTAAAAAAAATAAATGAAAAAAATTTTAGAGGGGTACTTCAAGTTATCCTTAAGTGGTCACAATAAAATCTAGTATTAGTTTAAATTCAGTGAGGGAATTAGCATTTTTATGAAATCCTGCAAAAAATATTTTCAGGTTAAGAATATTCTTATGTGTGCCGTGGCTGGTGTGGCTCAGTGAATTGAGTTTCAGCCTTCAAACCAAAGGGTCACTGGTTTGATTCCCTGTCAGGGCCCATGCCTGGGTTACAGGCCAGGTCTCCAGAAGAGGACTCTTGAAAGGCAACCATACATTGATATTTCTCTCTCTCTCTTTCTCCTTCCCTTCCCCCTCTGTAAAAATAAATAAACAAAATCTTAAAAAAAAAGAATATTCCTATGATGTGATGAAATAAATCTTCTGTACCATGGCAGAGTTATAGAATACATATACTCTTTCAAAGGTATTGTTTAAGATTTCTGTTTGAGAAAAGAATAGTCACTAAATGCCTTTCTTAACAAGTAAAGTTGAGACTTAGGTTTGAAACAGTAGGAATCTAAAACTCTCTAAAAAGATAGTGATTTTTTTTAACAACCAAAAATATCTTATGGGTCAATAACAGTCACCCTAAAAGGAACCTAACTTTATCTTATCTTTAGCCACACAAAACTGAATTTCTAGCATTTAAAGGAGAGAGTTGATGGCTTTCTTTCAGTAGATGAAAGAGATGGCTCTCTGTTGTAAAGAAAACAAAATAAAATTTTGACCAGAATAATTTTATTTATAAAGACAGACCAGAGATTTCCCATATAGTCTGCACACAGTTTCCTCTATCATTAATATCTTACATTACTGTGGTAAATTCATTAATATTCAAAAAACCATATTGGTATATTATTATTAACTAAAATCCACACATTACTTGAATTTTCTTATCTAATGCTTTTTTTTTCTGTTCCAAGATCCCATCCAGAATATACTACTATATTTATGCATCCTTATATATAATGCATCCTGAAGTACCTCTTGGTTGTGACAGTTATTTGTAGGAGGCCCTCTATTGCAATTTGTGGGATGTTTTTCTTATGATTTGACTGGGCTTATAGGTTTGGGGAAGAAAGACCACGGAGGTGCCATTTTCATCATATCCTGTCAAAGATACATACTATCAACATGATTTACTACTGTTGATGTTGACCTTGATTACCCAGCTGAGCAGTGTTGTCAGGTTTCTCCACCATAAAGTTACTCTTTTTTAGACTTTCTCCTTATACTACGCTCTTTGGAAGGAAGTACTACATGCAGCCAATATTAAGGATTAGGGACGTACATTCCTCCTCCTTAAGGATAGAGTATTTATATAAATAAATTATTTGGAATTCCTCTGCATGAGAGATTTGTCTCTCCTTCCCCATTTATTTATCCTTTATATCAGTATGGATTTATGAGTATATTTGTTTTATATTTTGGGTTATAATACAACTGTTACAGCATTGGCCATTGGGAACACTTTCAGTTGGCTCCTGTGCTCCTTTGATATATCCTATCCATGTATTTGTGTGTGTGTGTGTGTGTGTGTGTGTGTGTGTTAGTTAAAGAATTTCCTTAATTTCTGGCACTGCAAGATGCTCCAGTTTCATCTTGTACATTTTCATCTTGTCATTTCTCCAAGGAACTCCAGTTCCTTTTATTGAAGAATGGTATTAGAAACCAAAATATGAACACAAAGTATGCTCCTTCTATATTGAGTCTTCCAACCCACAAACACAGAGTATCTCTACATTTATTTAGATCTTTATTTCTTATGTCAGAGTTTTGTAGTTTCCCTCATATAGATCCTGTATATGTTTTGTTAGATTTATACCTAAGTATTTCTATTTTGGATTCTAATGTATTTTTGTATTTCAAGTTTCAATTGTTCAATTGACTTTTGTATGTTAACCTTGTATCTTGTGATCTTGCTGTAATCACTTATGAGTTCAATAAGGAATTTTTGTTGCAGATTTTGGGGAATTTTTAACAAAGACAATCATGTCACTTGAGAACAGTTTTACTTCTTTTTATTTCCTTTTCTTGTCTTATTGCACTATCTAGGACCTCCAGCACAATATTGAATACGTTTGTGTACTTTTTATATTACATATTCTTTTTTGAGTTCTGAGTTTTCCAATTACTTTATGAGCTTTTTTGGCTTTATGTTGTTCTTTCTATGTTCTATCATTTTACAATTTTCTCTTGTTTTGAAATGTTGGGTTATATTTTTCAATGTTTTTCATGCTCCATATTCATTTTTATTACAACAGCTTTTAATAGGATTCAACTATGATCTTTCTTGTGGTTATTTTTGGGCTTAATAAGATATTCTGTACTTTGAAGAGGGAGGGGTGAGTAAAATAACTCTTCTAATCTTATGGTTCTAGAACCTCCTTTTCTGGTGCTTTCTTGTTATTTCTTAGCTTCGTCTCTCCTTCTTCTCTCCCATGTTTATCTGTACCTGTTTTTTTTTTTTTTCCTTTGCCTCTATTGTCCCTGTCCTGATCAAGTTGAGTTCTCCTCCCAGAAGTTTCTCCTTAATGTTGGGTTTTGTGCAAGAAGGGAGCTCAGGTTTAAGTTTTGAGAGTTCGTAGTCTCAACCCCCCACATACACACACCCTTCTAGAACTTTCAGATCTTATTGCTCATCCCTTTGTACTCACTCTGAAATTAGTCTGCCAGTTTTGTTGATTTCACATTGGTCTCCCTTGCTTTTCAATGAATACCTGTTGGCAGGTGTTCTCATAGCCTTCAGATGCTATGTTGTTGTCCCACTATTTCCTCCTACACAGCTGTTGATACTTAGTTGGTGGTTTGTTCCCATCCACTCATATTTTGAACTTTAGAAGAATTTTTTTCATGTTTTTATGTTGTAGCTATGATATGAGCATGTTGTCATTAGTGTTTTTCTATCCTAGATGCTCTACCTATTTTTCTGAGAAGATTCAGACTATACTGCCTCCATAGTCACCTTCCTAGAGTCTTCAACATTCATATTACTTGGGAGGGGGGTAAATAAGGAATTAAAAAATTTTTTTAACTTTTATTTTTGAAGTCAATAAAAATGAAAGTTGAAATGATTGTAAATGATATGTTGATTCTGCTTTTAGATACCTTTCAAGTCATCTTTGAAAATTCGTTTATATTTGGTTTACTTAGCTGGAAATTAATGTACAATTGTCCCTTGGTATCCACATGAGATTAGTTCCAGGATGCCCCATGGATACCAAAATTGAAGAGTACTCAAGTCCCTTATACAAAATGAGGTAGTATTTGCATATCACCTATGCACATCGTCCCATATACTTTGAATCATCTCTAGATTACTTTATAATACCTAATACAATGCAAACACTATGTAAATAGTTGTTATACTGTATTGTTAGGGAATAATTACAAGAAAAAAGTCTGTACATGTTCAGCACAGAATAACCATTGTAGGCCTAACTACATACAGGATAAAACAAAAGTAGGTTTACAGTTGCTTGTATGGAAAATACAATTAATAAATAACAATACAAGAATAAATTATTTCACACTCTCACTACCATAAACCTACTTTTGCCCAACCCTGAAGTACACATCAGCAATGACCCTCGGAACCCACAGGGACTGACTGTACAGTCCCTGTACAGTCCTCTGGCCTGGCTGTATTCACAAGTGTTGTTCTATGCCCACAACTCCCCACCCCAATTTGCTGCGCAGTATTGTCACACTTAATAAAATATTAGAATTAGACTTAAAATAAGAAATCTGTGGTGATTGCCCAATGTTCTCAGGTCATACATTTGGAGGAACTCATAACTCCTCCAAAAAACAGTATTATTAATGTTTTTGTGATCTAAAATTCTGGTTCTATCTGTACCCCCTTCTCACACTACAACCTAGTCCAGTTTGAAATACTGGCTGCCAAGTGTCTGAATGAGATTCACAGACATGTTTTATTTAGCCCACCCACTCAGTATTTTTTTAATTATTGACAACACTAAAAACCCAAGTTTCACATAAAAACTGATTTCTGGCTGCTATTTAAAAATTGAGATCTGATGTCATTAGGCCCACATTCCTAGTTGGAACTTGAACTCCAATTAAATAGATAATGTGTTCTCATGTTTGTGACACTGTTCTCCCAGATAGCTTTTCTCTTTTGGTAACTTCTAGTCCTTGTAACCATTATAAATTTGCAAACATGGACTAACATCTCTTCAATTTCAACCTCATATGTTGGTTTAAATTACCAAATATGTGGTGATTTCTAAATCTGTTTCTATTTAGATGTTCTGCAGACTCCCCAGAACCCACATATTCAAAACCATTTTTTTTCAAAACCTGTTTTTCTTCCACTATTCTATAAATGACCCAGGTAACAAAATCACATTCCTATAGTTGTCCAAATTGTAAGAACACTTAGAGATTTTCTTTCTTCTTCCTCATCTTACCCAAAACTTTTCAGTCATGTGCCAAACTACGATGTTTTTACTTTCACTGTTCCCAATATTTTAAACACCTTTCTCTTCTTCATATCTGGAAGACCCCTACTTACTTCCCAAGATGGTGCAAACTTATTAAACTTCTGAAACTGGCTTCTGCATCCAAGAGTAGTTAGTTGCTCCCTTCCATGTACAAGCATCTCAAGTATATTATGTTATATGGTATCTTTGTGTTGCTGGTTCTACCACTAAACTAGGGATTCCTTAAGGATACTAATCATGATTATCTTTGTATCAAGAGTATTAAGTCCAAAAATATATGGAATTCAATAAATGTGTCAAAAAGATGAATTTTACAAATCAATGAAAATAAGATTATTTCACATCATGATTTTACCTTCCTATACCTTTTATATGCTTAGATCTTTGGTCAAAGTCTTTTTTTTTTCTGGCACTTTTTAGTGCTTGTTTTGGATTGATACTAGAACCATTTTAAATTTTGGCACCATGACTATAAACTTAAGTGGCTTTATCAAAAGAAAAATTATTGGCTCCACTACTAAATATGAGTTTTAAAAGTGACTTAAATTTTAAAAATATCTAAGGATTCCAGGTATTAATTCTGAAAAATATATAATGATTCATAACAGATCCCTGAAGAAAAACTGAACAGCTGTTAAAAGATTCGGCACATCACTATGTCAGCTTGAGTGTAATGACCTACATGTGAAGGGCTACATATCCAGTTACTAATCCTCCCTCAGCTACCCTTTGCTGGGATATGGAGGCAGCTGAAAGAAGATGCCCCACAGAAATGGAGCCAATTAAGAGATCTTTTAGATTTGAGATGAGGAAGAAACAGAGTGACTCACAACAGTGTTCAGCTGACAGTTCTTCAAGAAATATTTGAGGTTTGAAGCAAGAGTAACTTCATTTTTGTAATTAAGTTTATTCAATAGATAAATTTCAATTCTTTTAGAAAACTCAAATTCTGAATTTGGTTTTTATCCACTGAAACCTTTAAACATGTTCAAATGTTTTCAAATATCAAGAACAGTTTACTTCAGAATTGTTTCCCTACTGATAGCAGTCTTCTTCTTCATTGATTCAAACTTTATTATCTTTAAATTTTACAATAATCACTTGTTTAAAAAAAACTAAACACAAAACGACAATCTACGAGATTATGTTTCAGTTCTTTCTGTTGACTTGGTCTATATATAGCAAGATTACATAAAATCAAATATTATAAACAATGAAATGTCATCTGATGTTTTGCAAAACAGAATAGGAAAAATAACTCGAAGAACAGAGAGTAAGATTTCCAACTGCAAGTTTACATAGTCTAACTTAACTGCCTCTTATTGGAAATTTTACTGACTTTTAAAATTGGATTTTCCATTTGAATTGTGTAAAATCGTATTATATTGACAACCTTCTGTATATATTATAGTTTAGGCAGGAGATGCTTTGCTCTCCTCTCTACAAAGAGCCTTTCGTCACTGTTTCGTATTTTTAAGAGTAGGAATGTCTTAAGTCTCCTTCCGATCCAATATTCTTCCAGGAGCACCTGAATAAATACATGTCCACAGGTACACTGATGCTTCCAAGAGGTAAAACACACATCACTGTAACCCCTCCCACTCCAAAAACCCTAAGGACTGCTGACTCCGCCCCACACGGACTCCCTTTCCTTATTCCCGAGGCGGGTCTGGAGTTGGCGCAGTTACATGACGTAGACAGAACCGCCGAAGCCTGCATCCCTGCCTCTGGGAGTTGAAGTTTCCGAGGGAGGACTCGTGAACTGCTTCAAGACCATTTCAGAAAGACTTTCTTCGCGTGCTCTCGGGTTTCCTGACAACTCCTCCGCTTCGTAAGTCTTCTGGAACTGAGGCTGGCTCTCGCCTACCCTTTGATGTCCTCTGACCACCAAATAGACGCTCAGCCTGTGCCACCGTCAATGAGCTATAACAGCTTCCGGGGAAGAGGAGCGTGAGGCTGTGGAGGTGGCAACCGCTACCCAGTTGCCGGAGGAAGTGGTGTCATAGAATGCACCCTATTGGCCCTCCAAGAAGCTCCCTGATTGGCTAGCTTCAGTTTAATCCCGCCTCTGGAGAGCGTCCTCCTGCTCGTGGCCTAGAGGGGAGAGTGGGTCCAGGCTCTGTCCACCCACGTGGGGGTGCTCGCTGTCCATATCTCTTTCGGACTCGAGATCCAGTCCCTAGTTTGTGAAGAGTGAGTTTCCAGAGAACGAAGGGAGAGGAAAATGTGGAGTCTGGAGGGCCGGGAAACGAGTTACGGTTTTGCCACTTCCTGGCTAGAGACCGTGGGCAAGTCGCTTTACCTCTTTAAATCTCTTTATCTCATTTCTCCGGGGAGGGGCTGACGTTCGGGAGCGCTCGGAACTGTAGCGAACAAAGGGGAAAGGTGCTGCTGGTCCTTTTAGCCCTATCGTGGTGTGCTCAGGACGGTTTAAAGAAGACTGAATTGTTACCTGATTCCACGGAAATAAATATTAAGTGTTAAAATTGGGCCATTTTTGTAGAGATATAAAGAGGATAGCAACAGATGATTTTCTCACTTTTTATTTTTTAAATCCTCCCCCTCTCCTTATCCCAGCCCAACCCTCTGCCTTAGAGGCTTGACAGCTGAACCAAGCGCAGTTTCTACTATTGTACATTTGCCGGGCGCGGTTTAAAAAATGTGTTCTTTCCCTGTCACTTTCAGATCATTTAATTCCATTCTGCAGTTATATCAAAATTCGTTTGTATTTTTCTGAGAGTCTGTGTCATAATGTGTGAAGAGTATATTAGCCCAATCAATAAAATCTATGAAAGTTTTTTGTTTTAACTTTGGCCAGTCGCTGATTTTTGATGTGTGTTTTTCCTATTTAAATCTAAGAAGTGGAAATACAAGGAATATTGAAACCTATTTTTGTGTGTTCATCCCACACCAAATGGCCTTAGTCATATTTATCCAGTTCTTAGTTTTGTAAGACCACCTGACAACGTATTTCTGTGACTAAATGAACCATTAAAAAAATTCTGTGCTGAACAGAATTTCACACAAATATTTCTATAATTGCTACAAAATATGGTTCTTAAATATTTGTGGAATGTGGTTAAATAACTGAAAATGTACCGTGAGCGTCACAGCATGTGAGGGAAGAACACAGAACTCTGTGCTATAGAGCTTATAAACTGTAGCCAAAACTAAAATAAGAAAGCAAATATATCAAGTAAACATCATACATATTTTGCTTAACTTGTAATCAGAACAAGCTAGTGCATAGTAAACTGCTTATTGCATGGCAATACGCAGTAGGAGTTGGTATGTATCTTTGTATGTGAAGAGTGCTGTAAGCAGTCTCAAGCCAACATCATTTGTATTGTATTCCATGCCTCAAGATATCTAGCTTACTCAAAGCTTCAAAAAAAAATCACTTACTATAGTGCATTTTATTAATTGGGGAGAGCTTTAAAAATAATTATAACGATGTTGACTAGCTTATGATCTAGCTATGTACCTGACAGGGTTTTTAAGACTTAGGTAGGAAAGGCGAAAGCTCCCCCTGGTGTACTTGAGCTGTAAAATATTGCTATACATTGCTTTTTGTAACTTTCATATCATAGAGCCAATTAATGCTTGCAATTTTTGGACTTAATAGAGAACTAGCAAAAAGTGCCAGTGATAATGGAAATAGTCTCTCTTAAAATATTATTTCCTGTAAATTTTAATTGTGTAAGTTTGCATGTTTAGTTTAATGGGCAGATTTAGCTTATGTTTTCTCCACGTTTTGGATACACACATTGCTAACTTTTATTTAACTTACTATCTCTGGAAAGGAAGTAAAATAAAAGTGATCCTGGGGATCACAGGAATTACTTTAAAATTTTCTTTTACTCTTTTCAGGAGTACTGAGTTTCCTCTGTTGCTCAGTTCTTTAAGTTGAATGTTTACTTTATCTTCCAACCTTTATAAAAATTACTAGTGAATACATTCAAGGTTATACTTTTATCTCTACCATTTTGTCTGTATTTCATTCTGTAATTCAGATCTTTTAATTGCTCTGACATATTATTTTTCATTCTATTTCTGTTTGAATTCTGAGTCAGATTGCCAGCATATCTTCTAATCCATCAATTACCTCTTGGACTCCAGGTAATCTGGAGTTTGTCTAATATATTGAAATTTTTGTTTCCACCCCCAACACTAAGTTAAGGGTTCATCTGAAACTGTCTCCCATCTCCCATCTTCTGTCTTGTGTTACTACTATTCTTCCTACTTTAAAGCCAGGGAGACTCCCAGTTGCCTTTGCATAGCATACGCAGCAGGAACAATGTCTATTCTAGTTCTTGCTTTTGTTTTTGAGAGAGGCTGTATCTTTTTTGTTTTTTCCTTTTTATCTTTTATCTACTATTGTCATGTCTTTCAAGATTGGGAGGCAGTGTGCCTCAAAACTTCTCAGGAAGTCTGCCCCAATTTTTTTGTTTAGTGGCATATGAATTAAACTGGAGCTGTTTTTTTGTCATCTTTCAGTGACAAATCTGAGAGCCTTCCAACAGCAGGGCTAAAGCATCATAGCTCTTTTACATTCCTTGGAAACCTTTATTTTCTAAATAAGGTCTTGGATTTCTGGGAAGGAGAGTTACATCTGGGTTTGAATCATAACTCCATTACTTCATTCATCTATTCATCCAACAAGTACAGTATTTTGAGGACCCACTTTGTGCTAAATTTGTTCTAGGTGCCTTGTGTTTCTTAGGAATTATTTAGTAGCTTTGTAATTTGTAATTAACCTTACTGTGCCTTTTTCCTTTGTAAAGTAGGCATGATACTGACTACTTCATAGTGTTGGTTTTAAGGATTAAATTAGATACTTTTTTTTGTTAAGCATGGTAAGAATTAATGTCTGCTATTATTATTTTATTTTAAAAATCCTTTGTAATATATTCACTCATTTATTTATTTCACCAATATATAATAAGCAAGAAAGTGCTATAGTACCCCTGTTAGTACAGGTACTATAATGTTCGGCAAAGGCAGATGTCATCCTTTCCCATGTGGAGTTTTCAGTGTAGAATTGAATTTGAGCTGTCATGACTTGTAGGTGTTCCTTTAAACTAAGGATAGTCTGGTCAGTGGTTTAAGGAAAACATGTGAACTCTTACTTGTATTACTAGATGACTCTTTCTCCTTCAGAGTAATTTTGTGACCTAATTCATGCCAGGGTTTTTGCTGTAGCTCCCAAAGCACATCTTAAAATTTCTTGTCTCTCAGTCAAAACTTGGTGAACTTTCCAAGTTTGCTTAGTTATCCCTGTATGTCCTGTTACAACATTGCACTTTTAAAGAAAGTAAGAACCATATAATAAAACTACTGCTTAAATGATGTTCTGCAAAGATTTTGTCTTTCCATTTCTGAATTGTGATTTTTCTTCTTCTAGATGTTAGCTTCTCTGTACATCTTAGCTATTTCTGTGAAAAGGAGGAATCATACAATTTTCTTTAAAACCAGTTGAACATTTACATACTTAGTCTTTGGTATGGATAAATAATAAATAACATTTTTAAGCTTTGGTGTTAATAATTTGTTAAAGAGAAATCTCAGTATTTCTAGTTCTTTTTCCTAATCTGAAGGGAAATTCGGTTCTAGGAAACATATAAAGGTGTCTGTGGTTAAATGCAAATAAAGATGTTTGTGATGGCCCTAAGCATTCCACAACTGATTACAGATTCAACTTATGTATTTTGGGTTTTTTTTTTTACCATGACTAAAGTGGAAAATTTACAATTATGTATTTGCAGTGAAATATACGGAAGGGGGCAACCAGATTTGTTTTTTGCACTATCCCAAATATGGAGATCTATAGCATATGTTTTGTCAAAAACCAATTGCGAGTATATTCCCAGATAATGAAAGTATCATTTCTCTCATAACATTAAAGGTGGCTTCAAAAAGTGCTTTTCTTCTTTTAAAAAATAATATTTTTATATTATAAAACAGTATGTTTTTATTCTGTAAAATTTAGAAAATGCAGAATACCATGGGTATGAATTAAATGTGCTTTTTAAAACAAAATTGGATATACCGTATATTTTTTGTTTTGATTTTCTTATTTAGCATTACCATTTTTCTTTATCACTAAATAATTTTGGAAAACATAATTTTTACTGGCTACTTAGTATTCCTAGCCACTATCATCAATAAACTGTAATTTATGTAATCCCTTTTACTTTCAACAGTAGACATAATTTCAAATAGTGTCCAAATTTTTCATTGTTAAAAATAACACCACAGTACATGAAATGGTTCTCCTTCCACCCAATCCACTCTTTTGATTTCCATGGTTTCAGTTACCCGCTGTCAACCACAGTCTAAAAATGTTAAATGGACAATTCCAGAATTAAACTACTTATAAGTTTTAAATCGCACAGTGTCTGAGTAGCATGATGAAATCTAAGGCCATCCTGCTTCATCTCACCTGGGATGTGAGTCTTCCCTTTGTCCAGCATATCCATGCTGTATACTCTGCCCAACATTAGTCACTTAGCCATCTCAGTTATGAGAGAGACCACGTTCACATAACTTTTATTAAAGTATGTAGGGATAATTGTCCTACTTTTTATTATTTTTCATCTCTTTCTGTGCCTAATTTATAAATGCAACTTTATTATGTATGCATGTGTAGGAAAAAGCAACACATGCAGGGTTTAGTACTATCCACCTTTTTGGACATCCACTAGGGAATCTTAGAATGTATTCACTGCAGATAAGGGGGGATTACTGCATACCCTTTTGCATTAATTTTGTGTATATTTCTGATTCATTAACAAGAATTTATTCTAAGGAAATAAATTACTGAATCGAGGGTATCAACATTTTAAAGCTCTTGAAACACTTATGTGTAGCCTGCTGGAAAAATTGTGCCACCAGTAGCATATGAAAGCACCCCATTTTATCGCAAGGTATTTGCCAGTAAATGTCATATATTGTCTAAATTTCATTTTTATTCATTTCTGATATGGTTTAATTTTAATCACATCTATTGGCATTTGGCTTTTTCCTTTTTAGTGTGAATCATCTCTGTATGTCAAAAGATGCTTTTCAATTTTTCAGGGACATCAAATAATGTCATCTAAAATGATGCCAGCATTTATTGAGACTTCTAATGTTGAAAGAAAGCAAGACTTAAGTGAAGATCAAGAGGAGAGCCAGAAGCCAAGATTAGGTGAAGAGTTTGAACCAATATCTAAACGACAAATGAAGAAGCTAATGAAACAGAAACAATGGGAAGAACAACGAGAACTCCGCAAGTATGTTTCAAAATGCATATATTCTACCCCTCTTCAGAAATAATGGAATGTTGGACCTGTCACAGTCCTTTTATACATTAAAAGTAATTGTGTTAATTAAAATTGGGGTTATGCATGTTGTTAGCTAACACTGTCAGTTGGCTGTTACAGCGGTATGTTTTGAATTGTGTTTTTAGCAGTGCTTATGAATTTATACTGCACACTTTTTCTCACCCAAAACCTATTGTGTAGCAGCACAGTTTCTGAAATAACTGACTTAGGAAAGGGATATAATTAGCATCCACGTCCTAGATATGGAACAAAAATAACCACCTCAGAAAGATCAAATTTGGGCCTAACATTGATTTTGCTAGAAGAACTATTGCAGGTTTTCTTGAGAACAGTTAGGCTGAAACTGTTACTGTACCTAGAATGCCAAAATTTATTGGTGGGAGAAAATAAACTATAGTTGATGAAGATTAGAGAAAAAGTATGTGAGTTTTTTTCCCACTCATAGTTTTACTTTGCTTTTTTCCTACATCATGTAAATGTTGCTTGAAAATCATGTAGGGGAAGAATTATAACAGTAAAATTTACCAAAACTCTCAAAATGAGTATTAATATTTATCAAGTTTTCTTAGTAGAGTATGATACCAATAATAAATGAATTTATTAGTAGTATAGCTAGGATTTGTATAAAAAGCATTACATTGTTTTTGAAAACTCACTTTCTTCCTTTCTAAAACTTAGATGCATGTGTAAAATTGCTGTTATTTGACCAATTTTGATCCACAGAAGTGACAATTCATATGGTTCAGCCTTCTGATTTAAAAAAGTAATTGTTTCTTTCTCTATATAGAATAGTCTTATAAATATTTGAATATATAAATAACAAAAAGTTATTTCAATTACTAACTTTAGACAAAAGCGGAAGGAAAAGCGCAAGAGAAAGCAGTTAGAGCGACAGTGTCAGCTGGAATCAAACTCAGATGGAAATGATAGAAAACGTGTTCGAAGAGGTGTTGTTCACAGCACACTTCGTCTTATCATTGACTGCAGTTTTGACAGCTTGATGATATTAAAGGTATGAACCATTGTCAGAAAAATCATATAGGTAAACTGTGCTAAATAATTCTTGCTTTAATATGTAATATCACTTTGATATAAATTTTGGTGCTGAAATGAATCTTAAATCAAGTTTTTCATACTCTGCCCCTAAGTTAAACTAGTTAATAAATTCCTTTTGTGTATGTGTATATGTATATGTGTTGATAGAGGGAGAGACAAATACCATGGATAGATTATAAAACTCAATAACTGTATATTAATCATAAAGACCTGTGAGTGTTTATTTGCCCTAATCAAAATTAAGAAAATAAGAAATATGATGGTCTTAATGGAATTATTTCTTATTTAATAGCCTGAGGAATCTGGCTGTTTAAATAATGCTAGTGAAAAGAACATGCTTTAATTACTTTCCAATGCATTGGTAAGTTATGAAAATAGTAATAGTATGGCTCTAAGAGTTTTTTTCCTTTGGCTGACTCTTATTTCATGAACTAGCATTTTAAGTGGATACAAAATATGAAATAATGGGTTACTTTCAGAGTATTGACTTATAGTGGTAAGTATTTACTTTCAGAGTATTGACTTATAGTGATTTTTTTGTTGGTTATATAAGGAAATTAAATGGAAATTATCAGGAAGGATATATTTCAAAAGGAAAAAATGTACCTGTCTAGTCATCCCTTATGCTTACTCTATTTCGCTAGGATTGTGGAGTGGCCATAGATGATTTTGAAGAAGCTGCTTTAAAATTTGTACTGTTTTTTTTTTTTTAAAGATTTTATTTATTTATCTTTAGAGGGAAAGGGAAGGAGAGAGGGAAAGAAATATCAATGTATGGTTGCTTCCTGTGCATTCCCTACTGGGAACTGGCCTGCAACCCAGGCATGTGCCCTGACTGGGAATCGAACCGTGATCTCTTGGTTCACAGGCCCGCGCTTAATCCACTAAGCTACACCAGCCAGGGCTAAAATTTGTACTCTTTTATAGGACATTAAGAAACTTCATAAGCAGATTCAACGATGTTATGCAGAAAATCGACGAGCACTGCATCCTGTGCAGGTATGTTTGAAAGATTTTAAAACAAACTCCAGTTTCCTCTCTTATATTTTCCTTGGGAAGAGGCCTAGATAATCCCCACTCCTTTACAAGTGTCTTACAGATAATCCCTTAGAGAACAAAATGCCTGTTTGAACCATGTTTTATTTTTTTGCAAAGATAAAGTAAGATATTTTAAACATCTTTTTCAGATGTCATTCTCAGCCACACTGCCCAGTCATCATCAATCTTGTACACATTGACCTGCTCCTTTCTGTGTAGTTGAACATCTTTGTTAAAGGGTACACATATATTTTCATACCAGTTTCTTAGGTCTCATTCTTTCCCTTCTGGGGAATAGGAGGAACTGATGTGTGCTGTGCTGTTAGTAGGTTTATTCTACTTAAACAATTTCAAGTTACTAGTAATTTTGAAAAATACTTCCTTGGCTAGAGTGAGGGAGTGCTTTGACACTAGTTGCCTACTATTAAGAGTTGCCTGCTGTCTGAATTTTAGGTGATGTAATGATCAACACTGGCTCACTGACATTGAGAACTGGAAATTCTTTCTTGGTTCGACACTTTGTTTTTATCAAGTGATAATAATTTTATATTTTTGCATTTTATATTCTTCTCTTGCTTAGACTTGAAATAGATGTCAGGTTTCAGAGTCAAAGAATTCTGAAGACTTTGGACTGTTAAAAAATAGCAGTGGTAGCAAAAAAAAAGGGAATGGAAACTTGACATGGAAGCAGGGAGTTTATAGAAAAGTGATCATTAAGGGAAAGGCACATTATGCTTGAAAAATGGGGTGAAAATGTAGATGGAATAAGGAAGTTAGCAGGTTATGGAATGCACAAAACATGCCATTTTTACCAAAAATTTATTCTTGCGTGTTCAAAGCATGCTACAAATTTATTTTTTTCTAGAATGAAAATATTTTGTTCAGTTGATGATCAGATTAGTATATGAGGGAATAAAATATTGTACTTCAGTAGTCATTTTCTCTCTCATCCTATGCCTACAACTCTCTCTATCAGTTTTACTTGACAAGCCATGGAGGCCAGTTGAAAAAGAACATGGATGAAAATGACAAAGGATGGGTCAACTGGAAGGTAATTACAGTCGATTAACTCTCGCACAATTCCAAGTACTTTTAAGCTTAAAGGTCTGCATTTTTTACCTAAGTTCTACATAATGTCAATAAATAGAAGAGTCAGCAATCTCCAAACCCTGTGAATCACTACCTAAGTTGAAGGGTACTAATCGGAGAAGCTAAGAGAGACTGAGATGTCTACCTCTACTTGCTCTCATTAAATC
This sequence comes from Trachops cirrhosus, assembly GCA_028533065.1. Taxonomy (NCBI): domain Eukaryota; kingdom Metazoa; phylum Chordata; class Mammalia; order Chiroptera; family Phyllostomidae; genus Trachops; species Trachops cirrhosus. Next base: position 80,956,041 of record CM052538.1, read on the forward strand.
CCACTTGCTATTTTGCCTCCAACTTTAAAACATATTTTTTAAAAAGGAACAAATTTGTCCTGGCTGGTGTAGCTCAGTGGATTGAACACGGACCTGCGAACCAAAAGATCGTGGTTCGATTCCCAGTCAGGGCACATGCCTGGGTTGCAGGCCAGTTCCCAGCAGGGAACCCACAAGAGGCAACCATACATTGATATTTCTCTCCCTGTCTCCTTCCCTTCCCCTCTAAAGATAAATAAAATAAAATCTTTAAAAAAAAGGAACAAATTTAAAGGTCTTTATTCAATCACTACCCAGTAAACTGGCTCTGCATTATATATGAGTGAAGTTCCTCTAAAATTTGAAAACGTACTTGCGTTGCTTCCTCTAAGTTTGTGTTCTCATGTCCACATGATGGTATTGACTCTTTCTCAAAGCCAGTTCTGACCATAACAAACTTTACCTCCCACACACACAAATCTCATAATGCCTGCAGTTATTTTTATTAATAGCCTAGAGTGTGGAACATTTTTAAAGGCTTTTTAAAGGTTTAAAGTACAACATATTTACCAAGTTTTATGATTGTGCCTAATTTCCTAAGAAATAATGTAACAAGTTTGAGTGGGCATACTTTCAGTTATTTTGTGGCTTATTACATTTATTATTTATACCACCAGCTTTCCAGAAAGACATAAGTTCACTGGTCTCTAATTCCAGTACCCTCTTGGGGCCTTTCTTATGCACAGGGGCAAAATTATAATATAACATTCTTCAGAAAACTGGCTGTTTTCTGGTTATATGTTTTAGGTAAGACAAGTCCTACTTCACTTTTTATTTCTTTAACAATTACTGGTTAAGTCCTGACCATTGTGGCTCAGTTGGTTGGGTGATGTTCTGCAAAGCAAAAGGTTGCCCATTTGATTTCTGGTCAGGGCACATGCCTAGGTAGTGGGTTCAGTCCCCAATCAGGGTGTGTACCAGGGACACTCAATCAGTTTCTCTCTCACATCTGTGTTTCTCTCCCTCTCTTTCTCCCACCCTTCCCCACACGCAAAAATTAAATAAATAAAATCTTTTTAAAAATTACTGGTTAAATGTCATCTGAGCCTCATAATATATTTTCCTTTATTCATCAGTATAGTTTGCAAAAGTCTGCCCACTGTTAAGTTTTTTACCTGTGACCTAAAAATTTTGGTGAAGATGATTTCAAATATGTATCTTTATAGAAACAGGTGTATGGAATTTATTAAATATATAAGCCATTTCCTTTTGATGATTCATGTAGATGGAGAGGAAGTAACTGGAGAAGGCATTCTTTGGTTAGAAAATCATGTGAGCAAATATGTGACAAAATGTGTTTTGTTGGAACAAAGTTAGAAAGGGTGGGTTAAGTGCCATATTCAGGAAAGAGTTACTAAGTTAAGGAGTTTTAATTTTATCCTATAGGTAAAGATAAAATATTGAAATCAGTGTTTTTAGAAAATGAGTCTGTCATTAGCATATGGAAGTAAATCGGAGGGATCTGAGGTGAGAGACAGGGAAGTAGAATTTGAAGCCCACTTAATTAAAATGTGGGGTGATAAGGAGTTAAAGTAGAAGGTTATAAATAATGCATTGTAACAACATTCTTTCATACTTCCTTTAATATGATTCACTTCCTTTCAAAATGATTATTAGCCAATTTTCACAAAATTATATTAATTAATAACATTTTCCCCTTGTGTCTTAAAAGGATATCCACATTAAACCAGAGCACTATAGTGAATTCATAAAGAAAGAAGACCTAATATATCTTACATCAGATTCCCCTAATGTACTGAAGGAATTAGATGAATCAAAGGCTTATGTGATTGGAGGATTAGTAGATCACAACCATCACAAGGTACTAAGTTTTTCATTTTGCTTTTGCTTGTACTTAAAATTGATATATCAATTTTCTCAATAATAACAATGATACTGTTTGATAGTTGTACTAATACTGATGATAGCTGATCTCTATTGAGTGCTTGCTATAATGCCATCACTTTTCTGGCTAAGCAAAGCACTTCACATAAGGTGGGGCAAAGTTAGATGTTCAGTTGTTCGTATGGAAAATAACATAATAATTAATAAATAATAATAGGAGAATATACTGTGTGTTTCATGTAATCACAACTATAAATCTACTTTTGCCTCACCTGTATATCAATATACTTAATCCTCACTATAAACCAGTGAGGTCAGTGCTATTATTATCTCCATTCTATAGCTGAGGAACTGAAGGCCTAGAGAAATTAAGTCTAAAATCAGTTGTAGTAGGTGGAAAAGCAGATATTTGAACCCAGGCAGATTGTTCTGCTGAAACGATTTGCTGTATGGATAGAAGATGCTGCTACTAATCAATTTCTAGGCCACTGGTAAAATTTATAACAAAACTGATAAATTTATATTTTAAATATGTGGTATTCATGTGATATATTTTCTGTTCTCTTATATTTCTGCTTTTGTCTCTCTCTACCTCCTTATCCTCATTCGAATGAAAAATTACGGGAATGGCCTTTCTAACAGAAAACATCATTTTGTACTTTGTCAGCTACTTTGCAATATGCTAAAGTCAACCCAACTAAAGAAAAAACCTGTTTACTAAGTGTCTGAGGAAGTGTTGTCAGCAGAATAATACAAATTCATTATTCTTGTACAGAACCACTATGTAGTAGAACTCTATCCAGTGTCAGAAATGTTTATATCATTCTGTCCAGTGTGGTAGCCCTGTGGCTATTGAGTACATGAAATGTGTACAATATAATTGAGAAACAGAACTTTTGAAAATTGTAATCAATTTAAATTTAAGTAGTTACATGTGGCTATAATTGGACAGTGAATCTCTATAGCTTCAGAGGGAATTTTATCAGAATGATCTTTAGCTTTTTTTTGTCATTTTCTTAGTGGAAAAATTCTATTTTGTTATTTATATAGAACCAAATTTTATCTTTCATGTTGTCTATATCTTTGAACTAAAGCAATTTTCTTTTCAAAAGCACCCTCATCAATCATTACTATTTGTCCTTAAAATATACAAACTACTGATGGAGAAATTTAGTTCTTCTTTCTCTTGTACTCTGTCTTTTGGCTATTTCAATTCTGATTAGACCCAGGCTTTAAGAGTTTTAATTTTGAGAAGAGAGATAATTCTTCATATTCAGTAATCTTTTAATTGATGGAAAGGGAAAAACATAGTTTATAGGCAATTTAAAATTTTTTTCAGTTCAGCTTTTCATAGAATGTTTTTGTCATTTCTCCCTCTTAGTGTTATATAACTGAAACATAGTTTAATCTGCACATCTTTTGCATTCATGGGAAGAGTGATGGTGCTTCGCCAGGAATTCGATTTGAGTATTTTAAACTAAGAGAAAGGCAGTGTTGAACAGTGAACAGGTATTTGAGTTAGGAGGCATGGGCCACATTTTTCCTATGGTTCTGCCACTGAGGGGCTTTGTGACAGAGAGGAAGGAACATGTCTTTGGTTTCCTCATTTGTAAATTAGTTAAAACAAGTGCCCTAAACATCCCGACTGCCTTATTGTCAAGAGAATATTTCCAAGTTAGCAGTTAAATACACACACACACAAACACATACATACTTCAGACAATATTCTCTGAATTAAAGTCTTTCCTAAAAATTACTGATTCTGTCGTAGACTTTAAGTTAAAATAACTTAATGTTCTAGTCCAAGTTATAGTGTCTTTGTTTTAGGGACTCACATATAAACAAGCATCAGATCATGGAATTGACCATGCACAGCTTCCCCTTGGAAATTTTGTGAAGATGAATAGTAGAAAAGTTTTGGCAATTAATCATGGTAAGCTATAAGGGTATAAACTGAAAATATACCTGAGTGAACACTGTGAAAAATAACATTATGTTTACATTTTGGACATGTACAAAATAATAACACCTTGCTGGAGAGAAAACTATAAAATGTAATGATATATAATTTGAATATAGAAATAATATATACGTATTTTAGAAAATTTCAAAAATGAAGAAAACTGTAAAGAAAAAAAATAAGATATAATTTCACTACCCGGAGATACTTGGTCGTAACTTCTTGGTATGGTTCCTTCCAGTTCTTTTCCTACATATATTTATTATTATTATGTAATTGGATTCTTATTCTATTACACAAACTGTTATAAATCTGGGTGTTTTCCCCCCATTTATAATGATATATTTTCACATAATTGAATTATTGTTAATGATTATATAATATTTTATCATCTGAATATACAATAATGTAGTCATTGTCCTGTTGATTTTTTTTTTGTTTTTATTATTGTAAGTAACATTGTAATATACATTCTTGAACCCTAAGAATTTGCCTGGAGCTTTGCTTTAAACATTTTTTTAGTAGAGCCCTGACCAGTGTAGCTCAGTTGGTCGGGCAGTGTACCACAAAGTGAAAAGGTCATCAGTTTGATTCCTGGCCAGGGCACAAGCCTGGGTTGCAGGCCTGTTAGGGTGCTTATGACAGGCAAACAGTCGATGTATCTCTTCTCACATCGATGTTTCTCTCTTTCTTCATCCCTCCCTCCCCCCTCGAAAAAAAAAATGTAGAGATTTTTATTGGTACACAGCTGTTTCTTGGGCTCTTTTTATGTGGTAAGAACTTTCTCCATAGTAGGCTGTAGGAAATTCTAGAAATGAATTTACTGATTCAAGGACTGAACTTCTTCTAAGACCTTTGATAGATTGTGGAAATTACTTTTCCATAAAGTAATCCAAATGAACCCTTCAGCAGCATGTTAATGTGAGAGTACTTTAGAGATATTATTAAATTTTTACCTCTAATGTGAAAAAGAAAAGCGGCCAAGATGCTCCCGAGAATGAGTGGCTCTTTATAGGTAAGATAGAAAAAATTTAGATTAATCCTAGCCTTTTTTTTCTAGTTTTATGTTTTAGCACATAAAGGATAAAGAAGTGAAGGGGATAAAGAATAGAAAGGAAGCAAAAAGATTCTGTGTCTATCGATTAGTATTGACAAGGGATAATGGTAAACTCCTGAATGTTTAAGAACTGAATTGAAGAGGTAACAGACTTGAGAACTTTGGGGCAAATTGGCTCTGACAACCAATAGGAGAAGAAAATGATAAGAACAAAGTAATTATTAGGACATACTAGCAATCCTAACATAACATAAAAGCAATGTATTTTAAAATATAGTATGCAACATTGTGATGAATTTGGCTAAGAAATGTGTAGAGTTTGTCAACTTGGCTAAGAAATGTATACAGTTTGTCTTTGTTTCAGTGTTTGAGATTATTCTGGAATACCTGGAAACAAGAGACTGGCAAGAAGCATTTTTCACTATCTTACCCCAAAGGAAAGGAGCTGTTCCCACAGACAAAGTATGTGGGAATTCTTTGCATGACAAGAAGTCTACCAGAGTTGAAGGTGGATTGGACAGTGATGCCAGTGAGGAAGAAACCAGCAGAAATGAACTAGATTCACCACATGAAGAAGAAAAGCAGGATAAAGAAAATAGCACTGAATCTATAGTGAGCTCTATACCAAAGTAATGTCAACTGAGTTTTTGTTTGTTTGTTTTCTCCTTTCTTCTTTTTTTTTTTAAGGAAAAATTAGGAGAAAATGAGGTGCTTCATAGAATACTCAAATTGGAAAAACAATTTCATTTTCTCTTGTTGAATTTTTAAAACTTTCAGAGCTGATAGGAAGTTCTTGTAAAAAGCACTTTTTGTTTTTGCATAAGATTTACATGTGTAATTTGAAATACTAGTTTTCTAAGGCTCAAATAAGGGTTTTGAGGATCTTACTTTAATAGTAAACCTCATTCTCTCATTTACTGGGTTGTATTCTTCAGAATGTGCCTTCTGACCCATTTGTTTTATTATTTAATGTTTTTATCAATGTCTTACTGGTTTATTTCCTACTTACTTGTAGAGGCAGATATTCATAAATCTCCTGTAAGTATATCAAAGTGTTCAGTATGTGAGATCCCCTTCTATTTGCAGTTTTCATATTCAGTAACTTCAAAGGAATATAATGATTTTAGGAAGAAGTATCAGATTGATAAACTCAACAGTTTATTTGTTTGGGACTGTTGACTTTTCTCTGTTCCTTTTTTTGATGACTTTTTGTGGTTCTAAAGCAATCACTGATGAGTTATACTCTTTAATATATTTTCTTTTTTAAATATATACTTTTAAATTCAAATCATGGTGGTAAATTATTTCAATTACAAAATTTAACTTTTCAGGCTAAATTATTTTAAAAGACTATTGAAGGATCAACATAGTTTTATCTTTACCTAAAAAGAAATAACTCTCAGCAGCTATCTTTTCATTCCATATATACTTTTATTTTTAAAAAATCTGTTCATTCTTAAAGTTAAGTTTATATGTGCATCCGCCTACTATCATATGAGCAAGTTAATGTAAATGTTTATTTATGTAAATAACAAGTGTGTGAAAATATGCATATACTATATATATCTGTCCATATCATGTATGATTCTCAATGATACACAGGATTGGGTTGTCATATATGTGTATCAGTTGTGTGAATGGTTGTGTTCAACAACACTGAGGAATTTGAATTTCACGAAGTACAAAATCTAAAAATATTTGTATAAGGACATCGGTAAGGTAATATGGGGCTAAATGAGATGTTTTAGTTTTCTACTGGTAACTGTAAAGCAGTTATGTTTAAAGTAAGCAATTACCCTTTGTCACAACAATAGTAAGATTTCAGAAACCTTCACCAAGTGGATAAAATGAAGTTTCTGGTTTTTTTTTTACTCACTGGCATCTTAAATTATTTACATATTTAGTAGAAAGTTTATTGGATTTATTATTGATGTTCTTTGCCTTACTCTTTGTTGCTTTATTCTTGGTAACCTATTATAGTTATCTATTTAAAGTAAGGTCTGTGAGCAAGCTATGTAAATAAAAAGCCCCTACAATTCTAGAAGAATAAAGCTTGTCTTAAGTTGTATTTTTCAAAAATTCAGATTTTTCTGAGTAAATAGGTTTTAATTATACCTTTTACTTAAATTATTCCATAGGGAATAGGCACAGTTCAGTTTTGAAAGGTGGGGGAAATCATTACAGGTACTATGAGTTTAATTTTCACTAATTATAAAAGCCCTGTATTAGTTTCCTAGGACTACCATAACAAATAACCACAAATTAGGTGGCTTAAAAGCAACAGAAATTTATCCTCTTACAGGTTTGGAGGTTAAAAGTCTAAAATCAAGCTGTAACATTCCCTGAGATGATATATATATAAAAGGCAAGAGTTGTCCACAGAGCAAGAACATGCACAAACAGCAATTTTAGAAAAGAAAAAAGAATGGCAGGATTAGAATTAATGACAGCAGTGGCCTATAGCTAATGCTTATTAAAATGATCTCAGTTAGCATGGAGATGTTTCTCTGTTTTCCTAACATCTTGCCAAACACACAGAGTAAGCACTTAAGAAAGGTAAAGAAAGGAACCAGTGGCAGAATCAAAAAATAATGCTGTTGGTGGAAAGAGTAGTCCTAAATCTCAGCACTGCCACTTGTTAGTCATGTGACTTCGGGCAACTTACTCCACCTTTGTGCGTCTCAGTGTCCTCATTTGTGAAATGGGAATGTTATCCCATTTGTCCTCTTTCAGGGTTGAGCAATCAATAGGTTTGAAATCTAGCAGCTAACTTGGTAATACTGTCTTGTATTGCCTTCAGTCCTTGCCTGATTTCCCTTCTCACTCTTCCTTGTTGACATTGCCTGATTGAAAAGTAGTAATATGCTTCGTTTCAGGCTCTACGTTTTGAGGAACCCAGGCTTAGGTAAGATTTTTAAAATACATGCCCTGGCTGGTGTGGCTCATTGGATTGAGTGCCAGCCTGCGAACCAGAGGGTTGCCAATTCAATTCCTAGTCAGGGCACATGTCTGGGTTGCAGGCTAGGTCCCCAGTAGGAGGCGTGCAAGAGATAACCACACACTGATGTTTCTTTCCCTCTCTTTTTCCCACCCTTCTGCTCTCTCTAAAAATAAATAAATAAAATCTTTTTAAAAAGGCAAACTTTCTTAATTACCAGAATGAATAATCATTAAATAAAATATGGAAATCACAGATCATTTAATGAAACATTTTAAAATGCAATAAAAACAATGCAAACATAAAACAATAAGATTACTTAGCAATGTTGAAATAAAAGAATACAGAAAGGCATATTGAGATAAAAAAATAAGTCACAATTTTCATGTTGGATAAGGTTCAACACATTACAGACAGAAAAGGGCATGTTGTAGTGTTCAAGAAAGCAGTCCATAGTGAAGATCTGACAGGAATATCTATGCATCGAGTAGCATAGTATTCAAATTCATTAAGAAAAGTCTCAGGAATTACATGAAATAATAAGGAATGCATTAATACAAGGAGACTGATTCATGCTTTCTAACCCATGGCAGCTGAAGTGCACAAAAGATAAATACATGGCAGATACAAATGCTGTAATTAATATGACATACAAAGTTATATAGGCTAAAGGCAGTTTTCTAGTACTCAAGGAATGTTCATAAGTGAAAATAAGTTCTAAAAGTAGAAATAATATAAGCAACTTCTCTGATGATAATAAAGTAGAAAATAATTTTGTGGAGTAGGAGAAAGCCTTACCACCTAGAACTTTTTATTTAATGTCAGATGGTCTATTGTAAAAAGCAGTGTTGAGACAAAGTTGGTCATGACAATTATAAATTTCTAAACTATTTTCTAAACTAGTTTCTCTATTACTTCAAAATATATGAATAGAAATGGACAGAATTACAGAGACCATAGAGCTACAACATCTACCATAATAGTTGGAAAAATTTAGTACACATCTTCATAATTGATTAATAATCACAAAGGCAAACAGTAGATAAGATACATGAGATTTGAACAACACAATGAGTTTGTTCTAATTAATATATTTACAACTTTGTGTTCAAGAGCTTTAAAATTTACTTTCAAGTTATATGGAACATTTATGAACTTGAGCATAACCTAAGCCTCAAAGCTAGCCACAAGAAAATCAAAGGATTGGTCATTTTTACAGATCACATCTACTACAATATAATTATAAGTCTAAGTCATTTAAAATTTGTTTGAAAAACATACACTTGGAAATTTAAAAAATTCTAATCAATTTATGGGTTGCAAAAAAAATAGAAACTATTTGGAAGAAAATTTAATGAAAAAACTTGTGGGAGGTAGCTAAAACAACATTTAGAGGAAATTTTATAGCCTATATTGCTTAAGTTAGAAAAAAAAGATTAGCATTATTGAGCTGTGCATTTAATTTAACAAGAAAAGAACAATAGTCAAAGTTGAAGTAAGGAAATATAACAGCAGCAATGATTAAAAGTAAGACAAACATGCAGTAAGAGGATCAAGGCAAAAATGGACTATTTGAAAAGACTAATTAAAATAGATTAACCTCTGACAAAGTCAAAAAAAGGGGGAGAGGGGGCATGTAATATAAAAATGAGTAATGAATAATAAATTGGGAACAAATGGATATTATGAAACTTTATGTCAATACATTTGAAGTTACTAAAATAAAAATTACCAAAAAAACTCCAAAATTTTACAACTACAGAGTTTTATAGCTAAATAAATTGATTAAGTATTTTAAAATCTAGGACCAAATGTTTTATGGGCGTATCTGTGAGACGTACCAAAAGCAAAAACATGTCATTTAACACAGACTCTCTAGAAAATTTAGAATGAAGGAACTATTATTATATGAAATTTGTTAACTGTGCTGTTTAAGTGTTAGTATTTTTCTGTCTCTTTTTTAAAATTATGGTAAAAACACATAACATTAAATTTATCATCTTAATCATATTAAGTGTACAGGGCAGAGGATTAAGTGTATTCACACTGTTGTACAACAGATCTGTAGAACCTACTCATCATGCAGCACTGAAACTCAATACCCATTAAACACTGATTCCCCCTCGCCCTTCCCTCTCCACCAGCCCTCGGTAACTACCTTTCTGCTTTCTGTTTCTATGATTTTGACTGCTTTAGATATTTCATATGGTGGAATCTTACTGTCCTTTTCTGACTACCTTACTTCTTAGCATATTGTCCTCAAGTTTCATCCATGTTGTAGCATGTGATGGGATTTCCTTCTATTTTAAGGCTGCATGATAAGTCCATTGTATGTATGTACCACATTTTCTTTATTCACTAATCTGTCCCTGGGCATTTGGAATGCTTCAGCATCTTGGCTATTTTGCGCAGTGCTGCAGTGGACACGGCTGTGCAGCTATCTTTCTGAGATCCTGCATTCAATTCCTTTAGATATGTACCCAGAAGTGGGACTGCTACGTCATATAGTAATTCTATTTTTAATTTTTGAGGAACCTCTATACTGTTTTTCTTTCTTCTTTTAGATTGTTGTTCAACTACATTTGTCTCCATATTCCCCTCTATCCCTCCCCCCGACCCACCCATCCCTACCTCCCACCCTTAGTC
>CM052538.1:80967025-80979224 GCA_028533065.1 Trachops cirrhosus
ATTAATTAGCTATGCACTATGAATGAGTTAACAGGGGAAACCTATTAAATGATACATTATAACTCGCCAAGCAAAGAAGACTATACCGAAAGAAGAGGAATACTAAAATACTATTTCAATAAAAAGTGTAAGGAAAATGAAATAACAATACAGATATGCTATTACTTGCAGGTTCAAAAAAAAATTTAAAGAATGAAGGCAATAAGCAGGAGATGGAATGAAGAGATAAATTTGGAAAGAAAGGTAGAAGGATCAACACTAGAAGAAAATAGAAACATAAGTAATTAAATGAAATAACAATAATAAGAATTAAAAAATGAAAAGTTACTTAATAAAAAAAATCAAGCAAAAAAAAGAAAAAACAAAACAAAAAACAAAAACAAAAGGAAAAAAAAAGAAAAAACCCTTTGTTGGTTTCAAACTGGCCAAACCAGTTTTCCTGGTTTTGCTGGCTGCAGCAGACTTAGGGGCAAACACTGTAGCTTTGTTCCCCTTCCTGTTCAGAGCTTTGTCAGCCTCTGGCGCACTGTCCCCAGGTCCAGCCTCGTGGGTCCCATGCCCCAGGCACCAATCTGTGAACTCCCAAGCACTCCCTTCGGAGCCCACCGCAGAACACCTGCACGCGTGCGCCCCTTCCAGGTTCACGGGTGTGTATGCTGTGGATTCTGAGGGGCTGGAACCTCTCCTGAATTCACGTCCTGGGCACCAGGGATCCCGCAGAATGCCCATGCTTTTTCCTTGCTCACGGCTGTAGGCACCAAGCCTTTTATTCAAAAAAGTAACTCTCTCCGGGTTGGGGCGCCGGCGCAAGATACTGTGGTCCCCGGACCCATTGTACAGGCGCCTCTCACCGGTGTGCAGGCCTCCGGTGCACGTCAGCACTCCCTCGGAAAGGTCACTGCGGAGTGCGCGCGCGCACCACTGCTTCCAGGTTCACGGGTGTGTATGCTGTGGATTTTGGGGAACTCGAACCTCCCCCAAATTCCCGGCCTGGGCACCAGGGATCCCACAGAACGCCCGCGCTTTTTCCATGCTCACTGCTGTAGGCACCAAGCCATTTACCCAAAAAATAACTCTCTCTGGGTTGGGGCGCCCACAGAAGGTCCAGCCGTCTTTGGTTCCACTGGCTGAGCTGTGATCTTCCCCAAAGCCCGCTCAGAGGTCCCCGGATCAGTGCTGCTCAGTCCTTGTTTGGCCAGGGAGGGAGCGGATGACCCAGCTCTCCCACCCCGAGAGCCCTGCGGCAGCTCCCGGAGCTCTGGGGCTGGGGCTGCAACATCCCTGCTCCCCAAGCTGGTCCCTGGGCTGTTACTATCCTGCAGTAGTCTCCTTACCGTCTGGTCTTTCAATGTCCGCTACAATTTTGATTTCCTATTTTCATGTATGCTGCAATGTCCTCTGTAGTATGGCTAGGTTTTCCTGCCATTTGAAGAGGGAGGTGGCCTGTGCTCCCTCCTACCACACCGCCATCTTCCCCCACTACGTGTTCCTTGATGACCCTTCCCCTCCCCCGCCCCGTGCCATTATCCCCTACCCTCTCCCCTCTGGTTACTGTCAGTTTGTTCCTTATTTCAATGTCTCTGTTATCATATATTTTGCTTGCTTGTTTGTTTTGTTGATTAGGTTCCACTTTTAGGTGAGATCGTATGGTATTTGTCTTTCACCGCCTAGCTTACTTCACGTAGCATAATGCTCTCCAGTTCCATCCATGCTGTCACGAAGGGTAGGAGATCCTTCTTTCTGCTGCATAGTATTCCATTGCATAAATGTACCATAGTTTTTTGATCCACTCACTTACTGATGGACACTTAGGTTGCTTCCAGCACTTGCCTATTGTAAATTGTGCTGCTATGAACCTTGGAGTGCATAGGTTCTTTTGAACTGGTGTTTCAGGATTCTTAGGGTATAATCCCAATACTGTTTTTCAGTTTTTTAAAGATTTTATTTATTTATTTTTAGAGAGAGGGGAAGGAAGGGAGAGAGGAAGGGAAACATCAATGTGTGGTTGCCTCTTGTGCACCCCCTACGGGGGACCTGGCCCACAACCCAGGCATGTGCCCTGACTGGGAATAGAACTGGCAACCCTTTGGTTCGCAAGCCCACACTCAATCCACTGAGCTACACCAGCCAAGGCCCAATATTGTTTTTCTTAATGGCTATGCCATTTTACAATAATGCATGGAGTTCCCACTTCGCATCCTTGCCAACAGTTACTTTCTGTTCTTTTGATAGTGATCACCCTGATGGGTGTGAAATAATATATCATTGTGGTTTTAATTGCATTTCCCTAGAGACTAGTGATGTCAAGCTTCTTTTCATGCGCTTCTTGGCTATTTGTATATCTCCTGTGGAGAAATGTGTATTCAAGTTGTGTGCCCATTTTTAAAATGAGTTTTCTGTCATTGAGTTGTAGAAGTTCCTCATATATTCTAGAAAGCATAGGCTGCCCTATCACTATGATGATTGTGTGTGTGTGTGTGTGTGTGCGTGAGACAGGAAGTTTTAAAGTTTCATACTATGTTTTATTTTGTTGCCTGTGTTTCAGTGTCAAAGCTAATCACTGCTCAGTCCAGTATCCTAAAGTTTTCATCCTATATTTTTTCTTCTAGGAATTTAATAGTTTTAGGTCTTACATTTAGGTCTCTAATCAAGTTTGAGTTAATTTTGTGTATAATGCAAGATAACTTTATTCTTTTGCAAATAGAATCCAGTTTTCCCAACACCATTTGTTCAAAAAGAGTCTTCGTTCTCCATTGTGTAGTCTTGGCCCCCATGTTGAAAATCATTTGCCCATTTCTGGGATCTCTATTCTGTTCCATTGATTTATAGGTCTATATGCCAGAAACACACTGTGTTCTTGCTGTTGCTTTGTAGTATGTTTTGAAATCAGAGTATGAATTATCCAACTTTTTTTCTCAAGGTTTTTTTTATTGAATTTATTGGGGTGACTGGTTAATAAAATTATATAGGTTTCAAGGGTACAATAATACAATACTGTATATTGTATTGTGTGTTTACCACTATAAGTCAAGTCTTCTTCCATCACCATTTATCTTCCCTTTACCTCCTCGTCCTTGTCCTCCTCCCTCTTCCCTCTTTCCTCCTCCTCCTTCTCCTTCTTTGTCTTCATCTTTCTTCTTTCTCCTTTGTCATCCCTAGAGATTCCATACAAATTTTAGGATGGCTTTTCTATTTCTGTAAGAAATGTCATTGGAATTCTGATAGGGATTGCACTGAATCTGTAGATCTCTTTGGGTAGTATGGACACTTTAATTATTTTCTTCTCCTTCTTCTCCAATTTGTTTTTTGGGTTTTTGTTTTGTTTTGTTTTGTTTATTTGTTTGTTTGCCTGATTGCTCTGGCAAGAACTTCCAGTACTATGTTGAATAGAAGTGGTGAGAGTGTCTTTGCCTTCTTCCAGATCTTAGAGGACAAGCTTTCAGTCTCTCCCTTGTTTAATACAATATTACCTGTGGGTTTGTCATATGTGGCTTTTATTATGTCGGGGTCCTTTTCTTCTATTCCTAGTTTATTGAATATTTTTATCATGACAGAGTGCTGAATTTTGTCAAATGCTTTTCCTGCACTGATTGAGATAATAGTGTGATTTGTTAATGTGGTGTATTACACTGGATGATTTTTATATATTGACCCATCTTTGCATGCAGGTATAAATACCACCTTAAAAACTTAAGCTATGCCCTGGCCAGGTGGCTCAGTTGGTTGGAGAATCGTCCAGTACACCAAAAGGTGGTGGGTTTGATTCCTATAGGTTGCAGGCTGAATCCCCAGTTAGGGCATATACAGGAGGTAACAGACTGACGTTTCTCTCTTCGCTCTCTCTCTCCCCCCGCCCTGCCGCACCTCTCTGAGATCAATAAACATATCCTTGGTTGAGGTTTAAAAAAACTTATGCTAATAAATGAGAATGACTGAATTTAACTTAATAATATTCAGCTGAAGATATTAGCACAATAGTGAATCTAAAGAAATGAAAAGAAATAAAGGAAATATTAATGAAATAAAAAATAAGAATATAGAACACAGCACTAAATCCAAGATCTGTTTTTCAAAATGATAGTTAAATGTAAAAAGCTATTACCCAAATGAATGAAAAAGCTACAAATACATAAAAATGAGATTGCAGTATAAACATAGCAAGTAATAGAAGAATTATGGGACAGATCTGTCTCAATTCTATGAAAATAAATTTGGAAACCTGGATGAAATAATTAATTTTCTAAGAAAATAAATATCTCCAAAATTGATCCTTTAAAATATGTAAAATTTTGAACAGGCCAGTTGTCATAAGAGAAATGTCCAAGGTCTTCCACTCCCCAAAACACCAAATCTACACGGTCTGACAGGTGAATTTTACCAAGTTTTCAAGGAAAAGGAATCTGCAATGCTATTGCAACCTCTCCATAACAGGAAAAATACAGGGAGAGAAAGCTTTGATGTTAATTTTACGGAGTATGGTCTTGATACACTTTAGTAGTGCCTAGTGGTTAAGCACATAGATTCCAGCCACATTCTGAGCCAGTCACTAAACCTTTATGTGAGAGAAAGTTAACTGTCTACCCAAATCCAATTTTCCTTTTCACAGAATACAGTGTAGTACTAGAATGTGATCCCTACCTAAGAATTTTACCAGCCCTCTTCCAGCTGGACTATTTCTCTAATCATATTCCTCATCATGGAATATGATAAAAGTGCTGTTGACCACTTCAAAGCCAAGATTTTAAGCAGACACAGTCTTGCAAGAGGCTGAATAATGCCACCCACCCCCCTCCCAAGATTCTATTCCCTGAAGGCTGTGGTATTAAATAGTAAGGGGGGACTAAATTATTCTTCATTTGACTTTAAGATAGGATTATCTTGGGTAACCTAGATAACATCTAGGCCCAATGTAATTATAGGAAGAGGGTGGCAGAAGAGTCAGTCTCAGAGCAATGTGTTGTGAGAAAGACACCACCAGCCACTGTTAGCATTACACACAGCAGCCATGAGCCAAGGAGTGTGGGTAACTTCTAGAAGCTGGAAAAATAAAAGAAAACGGATTCTCCCTTAAAGCCTCCAGAAGGAATGCAGCCTTGCCAACCCTTTGATTTTAGCCCATTGATAGCGATTTTGGACCTCTGCCTCCAGATTTGTAAGACATAAAATTTGTGTTTGTTTAAGCCACTAAGTTTCTGGTAATTTACTACAGCAGCTCTAGGAAATTAATACTTTCCTCCATTCTCCTTTTCCTGTTTTGCCAGCAGCATGCAGTTGACAGTGAAACCCTAGGTGATGGTTGGCCCAGAACACAGAAGGATCTCAGGCCTCCAAATCAGCAGTAAGGCAAAGTCATCTGCTGACTAAAAACACACACTTTGGACTTTTAGTTGAGATATAAACTCTTGTATTTGAAAGATGATATTTGTTTCAACTATATATCCCATCCCAATGAGCAAAACTCTCCACTTCTCAGTTTTCTTATTAAAAAAAAAGAGAACAATAGTTCTTCAATAGTTCAAAAGAGAACTACCTCAAATAGTTATTTTGAAACTTAAATGTTACTATATCTAAAGTGTTTAGTGTGATTCCTAACACATAGTAAGTGCTAGGTAAATTACTGAGATTGCACACGTGCCTGCATGCACGTATGCACAAACATAATTTATAGGGTCTCTCTTGGATACCGAGGACACATTCTAAATGGAAGATTGGATAGTTGGTGGATAGAACACAGAAGTACACTGAAAGGATAAGAGCCATGGCCCAAGAGTGGTTTATTTTAAAAATACAAAATGTTCAATATTAGGAAATTTGTTAATTTCATTCACAATTAATAATGAGTGGAAACTATTTCCTCTCTGGCTCATAAGTTAGGGATAATTTTCATAGTTTTTCTTTTTTGGAGGAAAGTGAGCCTTTTTCCATAATATTCCAACAACACTGTGACACTGTATATTATGAAAATTAGCTCAGATGTTAGCATTCTCTATCAGAGTTTTGAGCAGGTGTCAAATTACAACCTGCTGAATTCTGATATGGATGATTTTTTCCAGCATCAGGGCCCTATACTAATGTAATAATACTAGTAATGCAAGATTAGAAGTGTAGTATATAAATAAACATTATTTTGTTGCATATGATGTTAAAATTAATGACAATTAGAAATACTCTCTCCAATAATATTTGTTTAGTAGCGTTATATGCAAGTGATTTCAGATTTCTGTGTGCCACCAGAGAGAGGAGTATATGATGCCTTGTTACCAAAATATTTATAAAATAATAATTTGATGTTGTAACAAAGTGAAGCTCATGTTTGTGAAAGAATTAGCCCAGCCTAGAATTTCTACCTTTGGTATGTTAAAGATGAAAATGGTTTTTGGGGAGAGAGATTGTACCCTTGTAGACACCTTGCTGACATTGGTTTTGTTGGTACACTGTCCTGAGTCTTAGGCCTGGGAGGTGACTTTGGTTTGCTGAAATACTCTGCAACCGGTATTGTCATCTTATTTCTTCTTATAACTATTGGAGGCTTGTGCTCAGCCTCTGAAATAAAAAAAGAAATCTAAGTAAGACCATAATTGACACATCAAACATAACTTCTGCTGTTTTAGTAGCAAATGACAAAAAATGATATGAAGTTTGGGTGAACCAAATACACTCAAAATTTCTAAAATAATCTATTCTAACCTTTCATATTATCTATTCATCTTTAACGAGTTATTTGTTTTATAACATGCAGACATGTTCTTCACTCTTAGAATCAAACATTATTTTGGTAGAGATGAATTAGGGTTGGTGATGGACACAGTGGGACCAATGGGAGAAAGGAGAAGGATCTATGGTCCTGATAGACAAAAAAATAAATAAACAGGCAGGTTAAAATGAGTTATTTGTACTTATGAGACCTTCCAAGGCCTATATGGTCACACCCAAAGAGGAATAAGGATTTGGGGAGATGCTAAATATCAACGCTAGAGACAAAGGGATATGATTTAGGGATTCTTATACAAAAATTTTTCAAATATCTAGACCGGGTAAAATATACTTGGGGCCAACAGGTAAGAGATAAAATTGAGTAATAGAAACATCACTGTCAGGATTTTGCATTCCTAGGGTGAAGAGTTTGGTAAGAGAAGACAGATACAATATACAATCCTTGGAGTGTCAGAATAAGGGGGTATTTTCTAATTTCTGAATTACACTTATTGTACATTAGCAGATAGAGCCCCTTCTGTGTTGGTTAACTCCAACAGAAACTGCTTGGGTCTAGAGTGAATTGTAGGAACTCTAATTGATTAGTATATCATTGCTAGCAGAAGGAGGGAGCTCGTAGAAATTATAAGGTAGACTTTTGTTTGTCGTTAGTAGACATACTTCATAGCTGTTGCTCTACAACAGGGGTGTCAAACTCATTTTCACCAGGGGCCACATCAGCCTTGCAATTGTCTTCAAAGGGTTGAATGTAATGTTAGGGCTGTATAAATGTAACTACTCCTTGACAGTTAAGCAAGAGCTTGGCACTGCTGCTGGGTAGAAACAAGGTGCCGGGCTGGACAAAACAAGGTGGAGGGCCAGATTCAGTCCGCAGGCCTTGCGTTTGCAACCTGTGCTCTGTAGTCATGGTTGCTGTGCTTGTTTTAAGGTTAGGACCTACCAATCTCACAGGGATATTTCAGGTGGGCTATTCTGGACCAAGATAAGACTTCCTAAAATTCTTGATTGTTTTTGGCCCAAATTGTGGGCTGGGGTTGGGGTTGGTTTCTGGTAGGGACACCTCTACCAGAACTGCACCTCTCTTTTGAATTTCGGTTGACTCATGGGGCATCTGCTGGCTGGTTGCTTTTTTTTTACTGTTTTCTCTGGTTGACTTTGTTTCTAGGGAAAATCATTTGGCTCAATGGCAGTTAAGCTGTGAAGAACCAAAACTCTGAGATCATTGTCTGTTTGTTAAGTCAATGCAAGGCTTCTCCTGGCACTGAACTGGCATGACGGAACCTGTACGTCCTTGTGTCCTTCTGTCTTGCTTCTCAAAGAGTGCCTGCCCCTGATGAGCCACTTTACCTTCCAATACAAAGTTAAATTTATATCAAATGTATCTTGGTGAGAGATTCAGCAGATGCTGCTCTTTAGAGTAGCTTGAAATCTCTATTGTATTTTATTGCATTTAAAACAATGGCCCCTTAATATCTGTGTCACTGACTAGAAAGATACTGGTTTCCTTATAACAACATAGTAATTATCACAAACTGTACTTAACCTTTTGGTACTGCCTTATTTTCTTCAGATCCTTGACTTGACACTCTAAATCAATTGGAGAAAGAAAAAATGAAATGCACAGATACAAATAAGCATTTTCTATAGACTACATTATTATCATCTAAGCTAAGTATGTATGTCTTAAATACGCTATTCCAGTTCTTTGTTTTTCAAAGTAGGCAGTATTAAATGTTTTTTCCAATGGAAAATTCTTCTGACTTTGAGTAAATATCCAAACAGTACATCATACTCACTAAGATAGAGAAACTATCTCCCAGTTTCTAATTTTATGAAAACTTTAAGGTAGAGACAAATTGCAATGCTACAAAATTCTCCTCTATATTAACGCTTTTTAAACTGAACTATTATGTGTTTTGAATGTTATTTTTTCTGAATTTAAGCATTCCTCAACTTTTAAAGCAACAAGGTTTTCTCTCCTAGCTTAAATAATATCTTATCACATTCTTTCATCATGATGTTATACATAAATACTCATTTTCTGTCACAGGAAGAATTTCCACTGCAGTATTTCCAATTTTCTTAATAGTTATTTTTCCTTCTAACTCCCAGGAGTACATCAAAGATAATTAAGTGAAGCAATTTATTTTAATTTTGCATTGTTGTATACAAAAAAGTGGTACCTCTATGAGAGACATTTAACAAAATATATAATAACAATTTGAATTTCCTTTATAGCTGTTATTTTTAGGTAAACGAAAAACAACAACACTATATTTTCTTAGATTTCTGGGTGTCTACTCTTGCTTTGCTCTTACTGGAAAGAGCAAAGCAACTTTCCTCAAAAAGAAAAGTTGTTGGGTAAGGAAGACATAGTCCCTGCAAAAATGTTCTGAAAAAATAGAATTTAGAATGATTCTCGTTACATTTATGAACATGAAAAAATAAAAACCAAATGCACATTGCTGTCTTTTACTGAATGAAGAGGAATTAAGACCTCAGCATGTTCATGTTTAGTGTTTTGAAAGATAATGAAAAGAGAATTCAAATCTTTATGTACCATATGCCCTCTGGGTGGCCTTCGTGTCTAATTACCTGGTCAGCTGATGTCCTTCTCCACAACTGGTCAGCACTTTTGAGTTTACGGGTGAGTCTGAGGGCGGTTTAACTTTGGTTGGCTTCCCAGTCACTGCTGCTGGTTCTGCTGAGATGTTTCTTCTTCGAGGATGAGGACGAGGGCCAGCCAGCAAGTTTATCTGAGCTAGTTCAGCATGAATCAAGGCTGAGACCCACTCTTTTTCTGATTTAACGAAAGGGGTAGGAGGGGCATGAAGGTTGTAATCATTGTCTAGAAATACTGAATTAGTTTTTTACATCCAGCACTCCAGTGTAAAAGGCTGGTGATCTGTTTTCTGGGGAGGCACTTATGTGTGAGTCAAGGTTTCTGCAAACAAGTTGCTTCACAATATCCTAGCTTCCCTTGACCTGTGATACTGTAGAGTGCTCGGAGTAGTTAACTCATTGAGGTACTTGTGCATGAGTGGCAGTGGAATCGTTTTCAAATATTGCGTACAAAACTCAGCCTTACAGGCCACTGCCAAGTGAACAAAGAAAAGAAAAACAAATTCTACCTATAAAAAATAGTAAGTACAGTCCTGGCCAGGTAGCTGTGTTGGTTAGAGCATTGTCTTGATATGCCAGGGTTGCAGTTTTGATCCTTGGTCAAGGGACATGCAAGAATCAACCAATGAATGCATGAAAAAGTGGAACAACAAATTGATGTTTCTCTCTGTCTCTCTTTGTCTCTCTCTCGCCTTCTTCCTCTCTCTCAAAGATCATTAAAAAAATAAGTACAATATAATCTTATTAAATAGACTGATACAGTTAAATAGTATAACATAAATAAATAAATACAGTTAAATAATAGTTACAAGCTTACCTAGAAAGATATATACTATTCACTGAAATGATATCTGTGATAATTTATTTATTATTTTCTTTTATTTTTTCTGGTTCTTTACTCCCCACCACCACAATAAGCACTTATTTCTTGTGTAATTTTTTAAGTTATATTTTTAAAAAGGAACAAAAATAAAGAATAACTAAAGACTTCTTGCCCCCAAATAGTTCTCAATTGCCTGCCAAGTAGTCTTGATTTTAGGGATAAGGAACTAATTCCAAAATGCTCCCATTTAAAACATTATTCTGTTCCTGGCACATTGGTATTTCCTAACTTTCATTAGTGCAATGGTTTTCAAAGAGTTGTCCCCAGACCAGCATGATTATCAGCATCATCACCTCATCTGGGAACTTGTTAGAAATGCAAATTCTCAGGTTCCACCCAGCTCAGAAGTTTGGTCTCAGTCAGTCTGATGACCAGCTAGGTTTGAGGAGAGGATAGCTGCTCCATGCTATTTATGGCTGTCCCATGAAGACTGGCACGTGTTTTCATGAAACAGGCCAAGAAGAGTCCACAGGAAGCTAGTGATGATTTTGGTGGGGAATTGGAACTTGGAAGGCTGTGCTACTGCCATGCATACCACAGGCAGAAACAGGATTCGTGGTAATCTTACCTTTTGAACTTGCATGAAGCAGCCACTGCAGAACTTCTGCCAGAGAATCAGTACGTAAAATGTTACAGAGCTTTGCCAGAATCTGACAGGGAATATTAGAGTCACATAGTGAGCAAAAAAATGGTACAGGCTTATTAAGTTCCCTTTACTTTCTCCACAGTCCTATCTTCCTAAATGTCACTCTGTACACAGCGCTCAATTATATATCATTTGGGATTTCAGTTTGGGAGCCAGTGGAATCTTTGGAAAACATCTCCAAAATGAGTAGTAATTATTTAGGTTAGGTGACATGGTTTTCCTTGTTTTGCCTGTTCAATACCAAAATTATCCAGAGGAACCATTCATTTTTTTCTTCTCTTGGGAAATTGATCCTTTCCCTTTGTACCATGGGGTTCTAATGGGGATCTTCCAGTCATAGAACTGTCCCTGCATTGGTACTGCTCCTCTCTATAGTGGGAGAGGGTAGCTGGATTCATCATGGTTCCTCATTCCCTGAACACAGTGATTGGCCCAGTGGGACAGGAATCTAATTCTCTTTGTCAATCAAAATCCTCCTTTGACATTTTTTAAGTGGTGCTAAGGGCTAAAATGTTGATGATGAGATAAATATATAACTAATTCAAATAAAAATGGACTATGATAAGCTTTAAAGTGCAAAATAGTAAACACATGTGTAATGATGTTTCCATTTTCACCCTAAACTCCATCTGTTGGAATATAGATAGATCTGAAATTCATACCTGCCTCCTGAACTTCAGTCCTATATAACCATCAGCCTACTAGGTGTTGGTTATTCTACCAGATATTCTTAAATATTCTACAGCTACTTTGAAATAAAATATCTAAAACTAAACCTCCATCTTTGTCTTCCTAAAACCTGCACCAGGTTCCCATCTCAGCTGATGGCACCAGCATATACTGAATGTATGTACATGCAAGAACCTGGGCTTCATCCTGAGCAGCTCCCTTGCCTTTTTCTATAATATACTGCCAAACAACAAGTTCATTGAATCCTTCTAAATATGTCTCAAATCTCTCTGTCTCTCTCTATCGGCACAGGCTTGACCCACTCTAAACCATCAATTCTTCCTTGAGATACTGCAGCATCTTTTTTTCCAAGTTTCTCTGCCTAAAATCTTTTCTTAAAATACTTTTAATTCAACAAATATTTGTGTCATTGGTCTAGATGCTGAAGATATAGAATTGAAATTAAAGGGCAGAAAAATCCACTACCCTTTATTGAGCTTTGTTATATTATTAAGATTCTTGTCCTCAATAATGCCCTATCCTGAAGACAGCAAGTTAAATTTGTTCCTAATTTCACAGTAATTCAATGGTCATGGCAAAAATAGAAAAAAGAGCCCTTTGGTATTCTCTAGGCCACTCTGCTCAAATTGTATTTTCATTAATAT
>CM052538.1:80979324-81011278 GCA_028533065.1 Trachops cirrhosus
CTGTAAACCCTTCCCCTTTTCCCCTGAAATCCCCTCCCCTCTCCCCTCTGGTCACTGTCAGCCTGTTCTCTATTTCAGTGTCTTTGGTTATATTTTCTTGTTTGTTTTGTTGTTTAGGTTCCTGGTAAAGGTGAGATCATATGGTATTTGTCTTTCACTGCCTGGCTTATTTCACTTAGCATAATGCTTTCCAGCTCCATCCATGCTGTCGTAAAGGGTAGGAGCTCATTCTTTCTTTCTGCTGCATAGAGTTCCATTGTGTAAATATACCATAGTTTTTTGATCCATTCATTTACTGGTGGGCACCTAGGTTGCTTCCAACACTTGGCTATTGTAAATTGTGCTGCTATGAACATTGGGGTAATTATCTTTTTAGTGAGAGGAAAGAGAATATGCCCTGCTGGGAAGCCTCCTGCTTTCTTTTCATTGAGTTTTGTTTTGGAAGTGGTAAATATATTGGCAGGTGAGTCCAATGTGTTGAAACTTAATTTTGGGATTTGGGAGTGAAGATCTAGAGTAGCCCCTACTGTGGGGCTAGACTACCCTACTCTTTTAAGGTTTGACCTTTCTGTGGTTTCAACTAAATTCCTGGTATGTTTATCAAGGTCTCTTCAGTCTGTCACATCAGAAGTCCAGAATTCCAGCATCAATAAGCAATGTGCTACTTCCCATTAGCTTCCTTCTGTCAGGTCTCAGAACTTCATCCTCTGTATGTACAGCTTATATCAGACCAAAGACTCGAGAAACTCTATACAGAATTTTGGAGCTCATTCTCTCCAGAGATTCCTCTTCTTCGGAATCTTAATTTGCAAATTCCAGCCAGGTGAGCATCCCCCAAACCTAGACTCTGTTTTCTCTACCTGATGAAGGTGTTACTCTCTGTTTGGGCTCCAATTTTATGTGCCATGATTAGGACTGTGCCCCTGACAGAAATGTTGTGTATATGGTGGGATTGGAAGGGAGTCCTCTATTACGAGCTTTTTCCAGAAAACCAAACAATTACTTCCAAGAATTACTTCTCCCATTTAGACCAACTGACAGCAACACTCAATTAAAATTGTCCAGAATTAGTCAACAGAAAATGCAAAATCTCCCATCAGGATAAACCAAAACCACATATTTCTTTGATGACCAGGCGAAAACTGTTACGGCTTGGCTGGGAAGCTCTGATTCATTTGTACCCTATTCACCAGACATTGTACCTTCAGATTTCCATTTATTTCAGTCTTTACCAAAATTCTCTTAATGGAAAAAATTTCAGTTCCCTGGAAGACTACAAAAGGCATGGAACAGTTCTTTAAACAGTTTTGGGAAGATAGAATTATGAAATTGTCTGAAAGATGGCAGAAGGTAGTACAAAATGGTGAATATGTGGTCCAGTAAAGTTATTGGTGAAAATAGAAAACCGAACAAACTTTTTGGCCAATCAATATTTCTATAAATTAAAGATCTTTAGGAGGAATGCTAAAAATTATATCCTACTAGACACAGAAGTCTGTTTTCATTTAAAGTAATAATTGTGAAACCTCATACTTTTTCATGCACACCCTAGCACAAACATAGCTTGATTTCACAACCCATTCAGAGTTAGCAGACTGAAGAAGAGGAAACTGGAATACAGTTCAGATATTTTGTAGATGCATGGAAGGATGGGATACCACCCTGATGAGCCCTATTTTTAGAAGTCTTTTATGCAAGCCAAAAAAAATTTAATGACTTGTTTTCACACTTTACTTCTTCTCCTTTAATTTATTTAACAAATAGTCAATAGTTATTTGCTAAAATGCCATGTTATGTGTGTTAGCTAATATTTGTTAGCAAAGTGGTAAGGGCTGAGGAATCAATTTGAACAAGTACATGAGTTCCCCTCCTTCAAAGAGTTCACATCTTTATGGATTTTGTATCAATTGATGTTCAGGTAAATCAATACTTATAAGGTGTAAGATGCTTTTGAGACAAAGACTCTTTAATAGATGTCCTCAAGGCCATTTTAGTAGATGTGCTGTAGGAGGCAAGACAGCCTTATTAAGACTGCACTCAGCTTATGGTTTAGTTGAGTCCAGGGACTATGTGGTTAGCTAATTTTCTACAATTCCACTTTGATATTGATAGAACTTTTTAATGTATGCATTCAACACTCAATAAATAATTATTAATAATTACTAGGTACCTAGCACTTATCCAGGCACTAAAGATAAAGCAATAACCAAGATAGACAAGTATAAGATCTCATGACTTAAATTTTAGTGTGAGTGAGGTGGGGAGGCAGAGACAATATTGAAAAAATAAAAACATATGAACATATCAGATATGACATGATTTATGAAAAAATAATAAAGGGTAATAGGATGGGGAGTGACCAGATTAGCTACCTTAGATTGAGTGATCAGGGAAAGCACTTCTGAGTAAGTGGTATATAACCTGAAACCTTAATGACTGGAAGGTGACCACTGAAAGGATTAAAGAGAGGAGAATCCCTAGCAGGGGAGAACCCCTCAGGGAAGGAATGAGGTGGACAGTGATTCTGGAGTCTCTGTACTATAAAGCCTTTAGCAGGAATCATCAGGAAATCATGTATAAACACAAGACATGTCTGTAGATACCCTCCCTTCTTGTCCTCCTTTCTTTTTATTCTTTCCCAATTTTGTTTTCACCATTAAGTATTATACCCAATGACACTGTTATCCTTTACCTTTAACATAGTTCCTTATCAGGATTATTCAATAACAGCACTTACAATATGCTCTGTTATCTGCAATTTCTACTACTATTGCTTATTTAAAAATTCTATCAGAGTCAGCATTACAGTGTTTTGACCCTTAATTCATTGTAGTGGGTCTTAAAGTGAGGAAAAGTGGAGGTTACCAAAAGGATCTAAGGAAAGTAAACAGAGAATGGCAGATGACAAGTATTGGCTGATTGGTTAACTCATAATATGTCATTCTCAGAAATAACTTAAGATGGAGAGAAACATCCAATACTCTGATACGACATATTACTATTACTATAACTAAATTTATAACCTCAGGCAGAGATAGTGCTTCTCAAGCATTAGAAAGATGAGGAAGACAGACATGGGAAAAATAGGGCCAAGGTTGTTTGGTAAATGTCAAGCTTTTCATTATCTCTAAACCAAATGCTCTGGTTTTGGGTTTCTTGGTTTTGTTTCTCTTTTTGTTTCTGTTTTTAAACATGACAGGATTCCAGGGAGAAGTAAGACTGCAAATGAAATCAGGCCTCAGATTTCAGGCTAATTGGTTTTAAATTAATTCAGTTGTCAAAGGGGAACCGAAGTTTTAAGGATGCTAAGTGATGTGATTTTTTTTTGTTTGTTCATTCTGTACCCAAGTTGTGGATTAACTAAATCTGCCCCTTACTTTGATTTCCTGATCCAGATAGTTTGGTATGCATACGGTGTTCCCTTTGACATTAGTCTTGGTACTCATCACTTCTGAAGAACAAGATCCAGCAGTAGAGCATGCTTTTGGAGGTGAGGGTGGATTATTTACTTTAATTTCTTCCTAAATCAGAGATAAAATATAATCAATATACATTTGCATGCACTTATAATTTGTTTAAAAATTAAATGTAAAACAAACGAGAAATATTGTAGCTAAATGAGACACATACATAAAAGCAAAAAGGGGTTAGTTTTAATTCTCCCTTAAATATCTAATTTTCAAATGTTTGCGTTTAGAGACAGAACAAATAGTAATACATTATTTACTTTTTGTGAAACCCCTTTAAACCCTTGGCTGAACATCAACATAGTAATTTTTAAATGTTTAATGTATAACTTTTACTTGTATTGCTGCTTCATATAACAACCAACTCATGATACGTAATAAGATTTTCTGTTCAGTTGGGAATATTTCTCTTTCATGATTGGAAAAGACAGCTGAGAGGTTTTATGGTGTTTCTGTAGAGAGTGAACTGCTGCCCCTTTGCTCTGTTAAATGTCAGCTGAAAGCTGCAGAGTCAGAAAGGTAAACTTAATTACTTCCCTTGATTAGTTGGAAAAGAAAATAGAAAGTATATTTTCTTGTTTTGGGAGATGAAATATTCTGTTTGAAATTTTTTAAAAAGCATGTAAGAGCTTTAAGTCCAAGAAAAGTTCTAGATCTTTGTGTCTATTCCAAGAAAGGTTTAACCTTCAGAAGCAAGTGATATATATAGACACACAGAAATTGCGGCTGAATGTGTCAGTGACTGGGGCCTGTGATGCCTGGGCTTGAGTGAACAATGTTTAACTGTTAGCATTTACTGAAAATAAAGCTGTAATGTAGTTAGATGCATTCTTCTGTTAAAGTTTATTACGTAGACTTCTAGTTTGGGGGAATAGCAATATACATACTTGGTTTAACCCTCCCACTAAACACAGCAAAAAAGATACATTAAAATAAAAAAACAGTATCAATGAGTGAATAAACTAGGGGTTAATAGGTTAAAAGTGAGAGGAAAGTAAGAAGTTTGAAGTGTAACCAGTGCAATAGTCATTTTTTTGAGGTCATTGATTCTGGAGAATACCTTTCCTTTTGACTTAAATGTCCTGAAAAGTTAGGACCCAAATTTCAGGACCTGGATAAGAGCCACCCAAGGGCTCTGCTCTCAAGGTGAAGGTGACCTAGAAATATAATAGTCCCTGAAGAAATAAATCCTGAGATCAAGGTTTGAACTTGGTTTAAATTGATCCAGGCTTACAGCTTCTGGGTTCCTATAAAAGCAAGCACAATTCTCTCTGGAAGAAAATTAATTTACTATGGGCTTCAAATTCCCACAAATAATTCTTTTTAATATAACCTCCTTTTTAAAAAAATTTTTATTTATTTACTTTTAGAGAGAGGGGAAGGGAAGGAGAAAGAGAGAAAAACATCAATGTGTAGTTGCCTCTTACATGCCCCCTGCTGGGGACCTGTCCCACAACCCATGCATGTGTACTGACTGGGAATCAAACTAGCAACCCTTTGGTGTGCAGGCCTGTGCTCAATCCACTGAGCTACACAAGCCAGGTATTTTTTATTCCATAAATAATTTTTCATGCATAATATCCAGCAATTGAGCTGTGACTAAAAAAGAAATTATAATGCTAATTAGAAAGAAATTAATACTATTGAAAATGTTACATGGTAATAACTATGAAAGCAGCTAAAGCAATTCTCAGAGGGGAATTTATAGCTTTAAAATATATATACTGGAAAGATAAAAGAAGCTAGACAAAGAACAATAAGATAAATATGTGAATGGAAAGAGAAAAATCATAATAGAAATCAACAAAATAGAAAAAATATTCAACATAGAAGATAAAAAACACAAAAATTATTTCTTTGGTATGCCAATAAAATTGATAAACTATTGAAACTGATTAAGAAAAAGATGCACATTAACAAAACACATGTAAAAAGTGTATAACAGAGCTGGTGGATGTTTTGAAAAGAATATGAAAATATTATATAACATCATTGATAGATTTGAATGTTTATATGAAATTAATAATTTTTTAGGAAAAGAATATGTTGCCAAAATCAATTCAAGAAGAAATAGAAAACCTGAACAATATAACAAAATAAATTTCAGATCAAGGAATGTTATCAGAATTGAAGATAATAATTTTATATTGATTAAAGGTTCATTTCATCAAGAGGAAATAAATAGCCTAAATAGTTATAGTCCTAATAAAAAAGTTTTAAGTGACATGATTAAAAACTGATAGAAATGAAAAAATATAGAAATCCACAATTATAGTCAGAGATTTCAACACCTCTCTCTCAATAATTGATAGAAAAAGTAGACAGCAAATCAGTAAGGCCACAGAAAACTTGAATGAGAATATCAACCAACTTGACCTAATTATTTTTTGCTTCTGTTAAGAGGACTTTCTTTTTAAATTTTAAAACATTTATATTTTTTGTGTTTTATTTTATTTTTTCCATTAACATTCATTCCCCATACCCTCTTCTACCCCTACCCACCCCCACCTCCACTCACCCGCCCTCCAATCGCCACACTGTTATGTTACATTCTACCCAACGACAGCAAAGTCAACATTCTTTTTCATGGGCATATGGAAAATTTATCAAGGCCAACCATGTTGTGGGCCTGGTAACAAATCTCAGTAATTTTCTAAGGTTTCAAAGTATTCTGGGCAAGGAGCAGTTAGCTGGTGTAGATATCCATGTCCCTGTGAAGGTGGTGGTCACGTGGCCCATATTTATGCCAGTTCTTCTCTAGAGTCCTGGTGGCCTATTACCAGAAATACATGAATGAGGTTTACAAGGAGATCAAGGACATTCTCACACAGTATGGCTAAACCCTGCTGTTAGCTGATCCCCATACTGTGAATTTAAAAAGCTCAGTGGTCCTGGTGCTCACTACCAGAAATCCTACTGATAAGCCCATCATGAGGATCAGGCTTCACCTTTATAATAAACAATGGTTGTGGGATTTAAGGTTTGAAGAAAAGTATATTCTCTGGCCACAGTGAAATTAAATTGGAAATCAGGGCACATAGAGATATTTTTAAAATCCCTAAGTATTTGGAAATTAAATAACAATTTTAATTAAGTCATAGGTAAAAGAAGAAATTAAAAAGGAAAGTAGGAAGTATCTTGAACACAATGATAATGAAAATTCAACACCATAAAGTTTGGGGGATACAGCCAAGGCAGTAAAGAAAAAGTCGCAAATCAATGATCTAAGCTTTCAACTAATATAGATACAAGCCAAAATCAATAAAATAGAAACAGAAAAACAAAGCAATAGAGATCATTGATGAAATGAAAAGATGATTCTTTAAGAAGAACAATAAAAACTAATAAACCTCTATCTACATAAATCAGGAAGAAAAATCATATAATCAATAAAATGATATTTTATGAATGATTTTATACAATAACTTAGATGAAATGGACAAATTTCTTTAAAAACACAATCTACCAAAGCTCACTAAAGAAGAACTAGGTAACCTGAATAGCCTATATCTATGAAAATAAGAAATTAAATTTGTAGTTAAAAATCTTTGCTCAAAGAAAACTCTAGCCCTGATGGCTTCACTGACAAATTCTACCAAACTTTGAAGGAAGAAATAATGCTAATTCTACATGAAAGCTCCCAGAATATTAAAGAGGAGCTCCCCACTTATCTTTTGAAAGCCAGTATTATGCTGATACCAAAACCAGAAAAGATATTACAGGTAAACTGCAAACAAATATTCCTCCTGAGCACAGACATAAGAATGCTAAACAATATCACATGAAATTATATAAAAAGGATAACACAGTATGACCAAGTTGGGTTTTTCCCAGGAATGCAAGGGTAGTTTAACCTTGGATATTATGTAGTTTAACATTTGAAAGCTGACCAATGTAATTCACCCTATTAACAGACTATAAAAGGAACATCACAGGATCATCTCAAATAGATGCAGAAAAAGCATTTGGCAAAATTCATCTCCCATTTCTGATTTAAAAAAAAAAAACATCTTTCAGAACACTAGGAATGGAAAGGAATCTCCTCGACCGTGTAAAGGACATTTATGAATAAAGTAAATTAACATTATACTTAATGGTGAAAATCTGAATGCTTCCCCCCAGCAATTTAAGTAGGTCAAGGACTTCTGCTCTCATCAGTTCCATTCAACATAGCACTAGAGTTTATAGCCATTGCAACAAAGCACAATAGAGAGATAAATAGCATGTGCATTTGAAACTGTAACAGAAGAATTTAAAGTTTGGGCTTTATCAAAATTATAAATTCTGCTCCTTCAAAGATATTGTTACAAAAAAGGAAGCCTCAGACAAAAATATTTTCAAGATATATATGTGACAAAAGATTTATAACTGGAGTTTATAAAGAATTTTTACAACTTCATAATAATAAGATAAACAACCCAATTTAAAATGTGGGCAAGAGATTTGAATACACACTTTCCATAAAAAAATATATCATGGCAAATAAGAACATGAAAAGATGTCAGCCTCATTAGTCATTAGGAAGTGGACATTAAAACCACAATGAGGTACCACTACACACCCACTAGACTGGATAAAATAAAAATACCGACCATATTAAGGATGTGGAGGAAAGGAAAACCTTATATACTGCTGGCAGGAGTATAAAATGGTACTTCAATTTTGAAAAAACATTCAGCAGTTTCTTAAAGAAATTAACATATACCTACTAAAAAAACTGAGTCATTTTATTCCTAGGTATTTACCCAAAAGAAAAGAAAATGTATCTCTATACAAAGACTTGTACACAAATGTTTATATCAACTTTGTCAAATATTGGAAACAAGCTAAATGTGTACAATAGGTGACTGGATAAACAAATTGTGGGAATATTCCTCAGCAATAAAAAGAAGTGAATTATCCTTTTTATTGGCACATAATAACATGGATGAATCAAAACAATTATGCTAAGTTAAAGAAATGAGATTAAAAAAAGAGAACTCACTATATGATTTCCGGTATATAAAATCCTAAAAATTTCATGCTAAATCTTTAGTGACAACAGATAAATGTTTGCCCATGGGTGTGGGGGACCAGGGTCATGAGAAAACTTTGGGAAGTAATGGGTATGTTTATTTTCTTGATTTTGGTGGAGGCTGCCATGGTGTGAATATGTATTTGTCAAAACTCATCAAATTATGCACTTTAAATACAGAGTAAGGCAAAAGTAGGCTTATAGTTGTGAGTACGTGAAACAGATTTTATTGTTGTATTATTATTTATTATTATATTATTTTCCACACAAACAACTGTAAACCTACTTTGACCCACCCTGTATGTGCATTTTATATCATGTTAATTAAATAAAGCTGTAAAAAATATTGTGAAACATAGTATCTTCTCAGAAAAGTATGTGAAGAAGAAAGAGGAGAGGGAATGATAAAAGACTAAATATGCAGCTGTAAATAGTTGTTTTTTTACCTTTTTAATTACTAAGGGATTCTCACTGGAAGTTTTGAAGCACTCCTGGATTTTTCTACATGGCTCTGAAATGATATTGAGGAAAAATATACTTAGATCAAAATGAAAAAATTTTTCTGTCACATGCCATATACATCAGTTGCTGAGAGAGATGGGCATACATCTGAATTTTAATTAAGATCAACCTGGGCATCTGTTTATAAATATTAGAAAACTTGCAGGTATGATAATAACATAATAAAAGTGTATTTATGTTATAAAACCAGTTCTATGGCCAGAGGGTGATATAAAGAAACACTACAAGAGCTTTCTTGATCTGGATAAACTTTTGAAAAGTGCGTATTTCACTGTAAGACATGTTTTCCTCTGGTTTCTGTTCATACAACTATCACTTTATCTAGTTACAGAGACCATATGTGTGCCATTTGCTCTGTAGACAGAAAGTGAAGATGTATGCTGAGTTATAATTACATTCTTTATTTTATTTCTCATTTCATCAGTCCCTCAACCCCACCCACTGCATCTATCTAAACCCTCCTAAATCCCCCTAAAACCACTTAAATGTTTGCCTAATTTTTCTTTGCATTAAGTTAAAGATATATTCTGTCTAAGTGATGTTATCTTTTATACTGAAGGCATAGTTAATACAGCAATTCTTTTGCAGATGAAAAAATTTGTGTATATACCCAATAGTAACTGAATTCACCACTTAAAGTAGGGGGAACAAAGTTAGGGGTGCAAGTCTATTAAGAGAACTCTTGTGGGAAACAGAAACCACTGTAGCTAGTCTAAACAAAAATAATACAGATAACTGCTTATTTCTGACATCATTGGAATGGGTGGAACAGTGAACACTGGTTTTGATCCTTCACAAATCATTTCAAGAACACTTTGCAGCTGGCCCACCGAGGCAGGCACAGCCTTTATCACAATCAGCAAGAAAGGGAGTCAGGAAGTCATGGCCCCTTCAATTGCTGTCACAACATCCAAGAGGCTAAAGCTTAGGGACTGGATCTCTGCTGCAATCAGAAAACCATCATATCTGCTGACTTTGCCTTTTTGACACCTATAAATCCAGAATCTGAACACTGAGATATTGTAGAAAAAAACAAACAAAAAAACCATGTCTCCAGTCATGCTTGACAGTAGACATCAACCAAAAAGATCACCTTAACCCCACATCTGCGATGTAAATTTTACTGGATGTCAACACCTGATTTCCATCAAAGGACTCCTGCAAATGTAATGTTTAAATTCCTACGTTTTACATTGTAAGGAGGAACACTAGGAAGAAGATGGAATAAGTGGGCTCTGATTCTTCATTGCTAGCGGAAAGGCAGGAATAGGAATTCTTGAATGACAGATGATATGAGCCAACAAGCATGAAGACCTTAGAATGGAATCACATGGTAAGTACTCTATTACTGATCCCTCTTATCATCTCTTAATACATATCTTACCATATTATACCAAATAATTTTCATGTGTCTTGAAACTTTTAGTAGTAGCATGCTATTGCATAGGGCAGGAGAAAGAACAGGATATAATTTTTACCACTAAGAATTCCTTATATTTTTCCTTGACCTTTAGATTTGGCCGTATTACTGTGCTTTTTTTGTATTAATTTAAGGTGTACTACATAATGGTCTGATATATGTATGTATTGCAAAATGATTATCACAATAAATTTAGTTAACATCCATCACCTTACATAGTTACAATTTTTTCTTATGAGAAATTTTAAGATCTAAACTCTTAACTTTCAAATATACAATACAGTACTGTTAACTATAATTGTTATACTGTACTTTTTATTAGTTTTGCTTCATTTCAATTCAGTAAACATTAATTAATTTATTGAACTGTTTATGGAAGGCCAGGCACTGTGCTGGAAGCTGGGGAGATATCAAGAATAGCAAAAATGCAGAGCCTTGACCTTAAGGACTTGACCATCCAGTGGGAAAGATGTAAGCTTCAATAGTCATGAAATTCCATGACTATTGCATGTCCCCAAGTCACTTTTTGTCTGAAGTATTTTCCCTATCAGTGTTGGCTAAAGATTCATATTTTGCATCTCTTAGCTAGGAATTGTAGGAATTTTGTAGGAATTATAATTAGAGTGACACCAAATATGTGTTGGACATAATTAGTAATTATAATATTTATTAACATTTTTGAACTACTAAATTGAGATCACATGGGTGAAAATTTTTTATAATGAATACCTGTTTCAAACTGTGGAATTTCATGACAATTTAAAAATCATTGCAGCTATTTTATCAATCATGTAGATTCCACCTCCTCCACTCCCCATTAGTTTGCAGGAGGTCTCAGGAAATACTTCATAGTTGAGAGGTACTCACCAGAATAAGGCCGCGGGGGATGTACTTTGACACTGTTTGGGGCTGGCAAGACTTCTCTGACTGGGCTCTCCGGGGGTGCAGTACTGGGTGGGTAACTGCATTTGGCAGATGGCATTTCATCTTTCTCTACGTGATTGAACTGGCCAACACCCCACAATGTTCCCAGTGAGTTCTCATCATCATTCACAGTACAGATAGGAACGTTATTCAAACCTAGGTAGTAAGGATAAAGAAGACCAAACTGCCAGGTTAGGTGGTTTTCTTTGAATTGAACAATCAGCAATGTCCCACCCAACCAGATGTTAAATGTACATAAGATGCCAGACTTCAAAACTGTATGAACGAGAGGTAGCCTTTGAAAGTCAGTGTAGCAAATTATTTTTGCAATGCACACTTCCTTATAATATTCTGCCATCTTATTAGCTTAAGAACCAGGCCCACATCTTTAATCTTGGTCTGAGGGTTAAATGGGGTAGATCTGCCTCGATGCTAAACAGACCTCTTATTTCCCAGGTTTTGATAATGACTACAGAGGGATTATATTAGTCCTCTTCACGAATACCAGATTGAGATTTTTTTTGAAAGCACTGAGAGTGTCTTAATGTAGAAAGGCATCTTAACAGACTTACGCTGTCTCTTCTTTTCTACTGGCAGGAGGTGAAAAGCTGTTGGAGCTAGGACTGGGAGGCAGAGTGACAGATTGTGCAGGAGGGAAGGAAGGAAAATTTTCTACAAAAGGACCCCTTTTCTCATGTCAAAGTTTTGGGTTCATTCCCTTTCCTATAACAGCTATTTGCTTTTGGTTCAAATATTGATTTATAGACAGATTGTCTTTTCAGTACAATTCTATGTCATGTGGTATTGGATGGCTTAGGAAATGGGGGCATGCAGGCCATTGCTGTATGTTAATCCATGAGTCATGAGAGGTAGTAATAGATGGCTGCTTTGTTTCACAGGAAGCATCATGATAGTGTCTTTCATATTTGCCATTCTTCTGAACCTCCCTCTGGCACAATCAATCCACGCCCTTCTTATCCATCTGCTCATATGACATCCCAAAGGTCTTTGCTGACAACCCTGTCTGAAATACAGCTCAATCATGTTGTATCTCCTTATGCTCTTTTATTTTTCCCATACCACTTGTCACCTGTCATATCTGTGTGCACATTGCTAGGCTGACCTGCCCCAGAATGTAAAACTTCATGAGGCATGGATTTTGTCTGCTTCATTTTCTACTTTATTCTGAGCATCTACAATAGTGCCTAGCACAAAGTAGGTGCTCTATGATTATTTGTTAATTTTACCAAACACAAAGCTTCTATTTAATCTAATACTTTGAACTTTACTGATAGTAACTGCTTCCAAATAGAAATAAATGAGAATAACATTTTTGAACATAACATCACCTCGTATCAATTTATCTTAAACACCTAGGTTAGTAATTGGCCCAAGTACATAGTGAAAAATTGATTATCAAGTAAAATATTATAACACAGACAATGGAAAAAATTTCTTGCTGCCTCCTTTAATTATAAAAGATGAGTGTGCATGTGTGTATATATACACACACATACATTATATGTAATAAACTATTTAGATTCCACCTATCCAGAAGTTAGGGAAAAAACTGTATAAAAATCTTTGAAGGGTTGAATGGAATGTCATTGAAGTGTCTTCAGAGTCAAAGAGAACATTAAATAACTTAAAACCAGTCACGGCAATGCAAAATTCCATCCAGCAGTGAAGGAGGTTAGCAACGATCTTGGTGGGAGTGTCAGTAACTTCCTTGAGCACACAGATCATTAGGAAGTGGAGTGTTTGGCCCAAGAAAGACCAGTTCCTCCTATGGGAAGTCAAGTTTCTGTACCATAGTGATCACTAAAAAGGGCTCACTTTGTGGGAGAGTGCCAAGTGAGGATTCAAATCTCACATCCCTGCCTGATTCTCTGATTGATTGCAACTTCGAGTTGTTGAGAAAGTACCTCTTAATTTTTTTGTCTAAGGTAATTGGTTTAGTTCCTGATGAGTGTCCTTTAGCATTGGAAAAATTTTAAATTAAAGATACAAATGATAAAATAAGAAAAATACATACTATTCTTATCCATGAGTTAAGTTTAGTGAAACTATTGCATATGTGTATTTAAAATATATATAATATTGAGCTAATTTGGCATATTAGACCAACAAATTAGCTTTAGAAAATGACTTTACATTTTAAGTGGAAGTATATGAAAATATTAAGTTGATAAATAGTAAAGAAATGTTTTAAATAATATCTTTGACTATATTTATAGTGTTGGGGTCTGCCCTGCCTGGCTTCAGGAGCTGCAGCCCCCCATAGCTAAGGCTGAGTGAGAGATCTCTGAACAAGGAGACATTAAGGTGACATTCAGGAGACAGCCTGTCTCCCTGGCAGGAAGCGCTGCCTGCTCCATGTCTGGCTCCCATTGCTTGGTCGGTTAGTCAATGATGGGTAACAATTCTCAGAGGAGGATGGACCTGAGACAGGCACGATCATGTGGGAAATGCCATCAGGGAGAGACTCAGGGGCCTGGGGAAAAGAGGGGGTGACCAACCCCCGCCCTCTTGGCTTTGACAAAGCCTGAGTCCTTATCCTGCCTGTGAGAAATCCAAATCTCCCGGCTGCCTTTGTCTCCTCTGCCCAACTCAGGCCTGCAGCAACATCAAGGGGCGGGGCAGTCCAGACAAGAGCCAGCGGACCCCTGGGATATTTGGCTTGAAGCATAGATATGCAAAATCTTGTGAGAACTACTGTTGCTGGAGGATGCTTTTAAATTAGAATATGAAGGCACGGGCAGGAAATGAAACTAGCCTTTTAGGTGATAAAAACCCCAACTCAGCCGTGAACCCTTTTAGGTCTTTGAAAGTTACCTACTTGTTTGATCTTCCCTGCCAGACTATAATCAACAAACTGTATCGGTACCCCTACCCAACACTACCTAATAAAAAGCCTACTCAGGTGGCAGCTCAGGGTGCTCCCCGATTGAGGGAGTGGCCTTCCATTCCTATTCCTCCACAGGACTCAGTAGTGCATGTGTATTTCTCTCGTGTCTCAAGCATCTGCAGCATTCGTGGTCACCACAGGCCGGTGACTGCATCATTATAGATCTGATTTATTTAACTGACAGGCATTATTTATAGCTTGGTTAGAATTTGCTTGTTAAAGATATAAAAGACTTAAAAATAAATAAAATATATTTGATGAGTAATTGACATTTAAAGTTTTTAAAGGTATTTATTAATTAAGTTTTTAATTGGGACTAAATATTAATCAAAGACTTCCTGGAAGTAATTGTTAAAATTTACTAGATTTATAAGTAAAACAGTAAGTTATAAGTTAAATTTTAAAAGGTAAAATAAAAAGGTTTGGAATTGTTAATTTAAAAATAATAAGTAACTGCAAAAATCTTTGTACACAAAGCTCTCCATCAAGAATGTCAAATATTTAATATTAACATTGTTAGTGCTATAAAAGTATTAGATGCTTATGGCCACCTAAAATTTTGCTCTTTGAAATTGAACTTAATCTTTCTGGAAAAGTGTGGTCCTCCAACTAGTCTACCCTAACTAGTAAATGGAACTATAGATTTGAGGCCCTCGTGTAACTCCTCCCTCTCTTTTACTTCCCCTTCGGTACTGCATTTGATCTTGTCACTTTTTTTCCTGTTTTGTTAATTAAGCCACTTCTCTCCATGTCCACTGTCCCATCTCCTTTCTAGGCTACTATTATCTCCTGCTGTAACTACTCCTTTTACAATTTATAGTTTCCTAACTGCTTTACTTCCTTGCCCTCACCTAATCCACTCTCCATAAACAACCAGAAATATATTAAAATATAAACTTAACTTTTTAAAATATCCCACCTAAAACCCTTCAGAAGCTTCCCATGCACTTAGGATCACATTGTGCATGTTAACATAGGCTAAAATGTTCCCAGTGATGTGACCTCTGCCTCTTAGGACTCATCTCATATCAGTACCCTCCCACCCTTCCTTATACATTGTCACACTGGATTTCTCTAAGTTCCTGGAACACGAACAAGACCTTCCTACCTCTGAATTTTCATTCAAACTATTCTCTGTAGAAAACTCCCCCATTATTTGCTATTTCTCAATTTTTAGGTATTGGTGTAAATGTCACTTAAAAGAGATATTCCAGGCTCCATATTCTCAATCTAAATTAGATTTCCTTATGGTATATTCTCATATATCCTATATTTTCTTTCAGAGCAATTGTCTTAGGTCACATTCTTGGGAAATAGAAGCTGGGATGGAGATTCATGTGCAGGAAAGTTATTGGGTAGTGTTCTTGGGAACAGCATGTATTTATAAGGAGGCCAGGGAAGTGGGACTGGGCAAAAGTTGAGCTGCGATGCAGATACAATAGAGGCCTCACTCAGTTCCACAAGGAGCAGTGGATGGCTCTGGAGAGGTCTCAACTCAAGGAAAGGGGGTCAGGCCTTTCTAACCCCCATTAAACATTCACTGGTCAAACTCCCATTGTGCACGAGAGCTCCCTTCAGCCCGAGAGCAATTCCCACAGAGGGAGTCAGTGTTAGCCATCAGTGACACACCTGGCCGGTGGGAAGATGAATGCCTTGGTTCTGAAGGCATGATCCTGGTAGGAGATTGGTGCACTACAGCATTATTGCACCACAGCTTATGACTAAATATTTATCTTTATTTGATTAGTATACAATATCTTCTTGTAAAATGTGAGCTTATTGCAAGGGGGAGTTGTGTTTGTTTTGTTCACCACTATTTCCATTTCCCAAGGAATGGCTGCCACATGGAGGTGCTAAATTCTCGTGGAAGGAAAGGAGACAGTTTAAATAACACCCAGATAAAATTGTAGAGCCATTCACAGATTTCAAACAGAATTTATAGCTACCTCAGCCATCCAGTAGTTGTGTGCCCTTGAGCAAGTGATTGTATTAAAAAATTATTTCCAGCTGAATTGCACAAAGTGGAAGTGGAATAGGCCTCACCTGAGTTTGGGAGATCAGCTAAAAGGTAGGCTCAGTCTCCAAGTAAGAAGGTACAAGGCGGGTGGGCCAGGGCAGAGAGAAGAGCAGAGAAAATGAAGACTGAACGCTGGGGAACAGCAAGTGGAAAGAGCAGATGAGAACAGTTAGAAGGTTGTGAGATAATAAGCGGGATTCAAGGAGAATGGCTAGCTGAGGGACCAGCAGAGACAAATTCCTAAAGGAGATATAGGAAAATGAAGACCAAGGGGAAGCAAACATGTTAAAATAAAGAGGTCATAAATGCCCGAGCTATCTATTGTCTTGGCAAAATCTGAGGGCAGGGTTTTCGAAACCCACATGAGAAAAACATTGCATTTTATTTTGTTTTATTTTTTAAACTTTTTAGTGTTATTCTATTACAGTTGTCTCAATTTTTCCCCCTTTTCCCTCCTCCACCAGCTATTTACAATGGCCAAGTGCTGGAAACATTGCATTTTAATTGCAACTTTTTTTTCTTTGAAGGCAAATACTACTAAGTATTCAACTAAGTATAAGTTTTTCTCTGATTTCTAATGCTTGAAAGTACTTGATATATCCCTCGCCTATATTTTATTTCACATTCTTCCTTGAATTACTTTATATCTATGATGCAATATAAAACTGCTGGCAAGGGACTGACATTTATGTCTTCAAATCCCCTACAATGTGTATCACAAGGCCTTGCTTATAGTAATATACATCACAGAAATATATGTTCAACTAAATAGAAAAATTTCTTTGGAAATCTTTTGAGGACATGCCTGCTAATTCTATAAGTCATAGTAACTGGAATTGAAAAGAAAAAGAGAAGAGCAGCCAGTTTAGTTTTAAAGAGCAAAATTCAAAATGCCTATGAAGCATCTAAGCTTTGCACATAGGTCAGATAGACAGTTGAATGTAGGCGTCTAAAGCTGAGAAAAGGAGTCTGAGTCTAGAATACACATTTGAAACTATTTGCCCTATGGAGGGTATCTGAAACTTGTGAATGGGTGAACTTGACTAGGGTCGCAGTAGACTAAAGAGAGAAAATGGCTGAAGCCTGAGCTGTGAGAGGCTCTCACATTTACTGCAGAGTCAGCAAAAATAAAAGCTGGGGAGGAGAAACCATAAAGCTAGGAGAAAAAATTAGGAATAAATGGTGTTACAGAAACTAAATTTTAAAATGCAAAAGGAAGAGAGGGAAAGAGGGAAGGATAGTGGGAAAGATGGGAGATGAAGGAAGTTAGGAGGGAAGAAGGGAGAGAGAAAGAGGGGGTAAAATACGTGCTTCTCCAGGGCTGGTATTTAGCACGTAGATGCTAGCATGGCTGTGCAGCTTGTTAAAATATTGAAATACTTTCATACCATTCAGCCACTTCTACCCTGAGCCCCCTGAGTGGCCCCTTTGGCACCACTCCAGGACCCTTTCCTAAAAAGCAAGTATTCCAAGCATGATTTCCTGGCATGGAGGGTGCCTGCTTGCCTCTGCTTTGGCCCAGTGCTGGCTCCTGGCCTCAGTAGTCAATGCCTGTGCCTCAGCAGTGGTTCCGTGTTTACCCACCAGAACCGTCAGGTAGCCCAGGTATAGAGAAGAGACACACATTCTAGGACCTGGAGTCAACTTACCTTTGATGTGGCAGACCCTTCTGGGATGAGGGGTGTGCCTGACCAGAAAACAACTTCCTGTTCTAGCCATGCTGTGGCTGCTTTTGCTCTCAAATTGAGGAGCAGACATTGGGGATTTGAGGCTCATGTTCGAGGAGTGTTGGTTTTGCCCTCTCCGCTGTTGTTGCCACAAAATGCCTTGGGGTCTACCTTCTTAACCTTGCATCCACTTCCAGAGGTGCTCATACCCTGAAATCACGGAATGACAATCATTCTGACAAGGGGTTCTCAACATTTTCTTACATGGCAAACATTTCCCAACCTTCCTTGCTTGCACTCATTTATCCCTTGTTGTCAAGGCAATGTAAAGCTAATTTACTTTCAGACCAAATTTTTGTAAACATTTAAGTTAATCTATGCATGAGAGGAACAGAAAATTTTTCCCTTGGAAAAATCAAAACACTTGTGAGAAACTTACAGTATACTCTATATTTAATTGCACTTAAGGCCACTTTGTTGACTTTCCAACATAAAATATGTAACATGGCTATTATATTTTGATATAGTAAATTAAAATGATAGCTTTAAAATGCAATACCCATGAATGTGCTTTACATTAAATTAACTTTAAATAAGGACCTTTCCTTTTGTACTTTAATAAAATCAGCATCTTAAATTTGTGTCTTCTTCTGAGGAGATAGTAAAATCTGAAGAAGAAAAAAATCCAAAGGAAAATGTAATAGTACAAATGAAAAACTGGAGAGCCTTTGGCATGTTGTTACTTGCAATATTCAGTAATATTTAATGATATTCCCTCAATCAGTCAGCAGTCATTTATTAGGCACTTACATAGTCATAGTCGGGAGGGATAAAAGATAAAAGTATGGCTCTTGGGGAATTCACAATCATTTGGGAAAGAAAATTTCTGGATTAGGAATATAGGAGTTATTTAAACTTTCTTAAAGATGGTATACTGGCCTTGAAATTTAAGAAGGATATTTTTCTAGTGTTTATTTTATATTTCCTATCTTACATAGAACTCTTATTTATCACAGCAGTGTTAGAAAATATACATTTTATTTCTAACTATGGCAGTAAGTTTTTCTGGTTGGAATAATTTGCAGTGTCAAAATATTTCCATATTCTAAAAATTGATTTCAAGAGTTTGTTGGGACAGATATTTTTAGTTCATTATCTTTATCCTTTTAGACTAGAGAAATCTATATATCCAAGTTTTTCATGGTATATACTCAGAATGTATGGTATAGTAATTACCAGCTCTGTTGCCATAAAACATTTGATTTTCATAAATTCCAAAATTATTCTAGGCTGAATAAAATATATTTCAGTATTTTAAATTCATAAAATATTATCTAATAATATAAATATGTTTTCTTATTGTTACTTATGAGTAATAAAAAGATAGTTCTAACATCATTCTGAAAATCAGGCCTTAGACTTACTTATTCTTCTTTCTGAGATCTTTTGTACAATCATATCAGGAAATTCATATTTTATCTGTATTGGGAGAAAATGGTACAGGAGGCAGCTTGAACAGTGGAAAGGATGCTGAACCAGAATTGAAAAGTGGGGCTTATCGTCCTAGCTTTGTTATTAATGAGCAAAGTGATTATGGATGAATTGCTCTATTTCCTAGATTTTGGCTTGCTCAAATGACACCTAGTACATCATTATATGTCTGCTAGACTATTTAGCTTTTCTACCATGTGTTGTCTTTCCCACATCAATTCCCTTAGGTCAGTTTGAGAGTTAGTGATGTTCTTTAAATTCTGGTATAAAAGGTCAACAAACAAGCAATGCAGAGAATTATTCTTCCTTCTCTTATCAAAACTGTAGTGTAGTCTGAAATTCACCTTGCTCTTATATTCTAAAGGCATATAGTGCTTACTCTTGGATTTTAGAAAATGTAATAATCTGATGTTATGGTTTTATTGTTTCTATTAAAATTCAAAATAACATTAAAGGAATAAAGGCATTATATAAATATTTTATCCCCATATATTATTTAAAATTATACAAAACCCAAAATATATATTATGTACTATTGAAAGTCTTATTTAAACTTAAATTTTCACAAGTGAAGTAAGCGAATAACTCAGGACAAAGTTGTATTTTGATTTGTTCTAGCAAGTGACCTAATGATAATGAAATAAAACTACCTCAAACCTGAGGAAAAGCAAAACTATGTTTTGCTCTGTGAAAGATCCTGTTAAAAGAATGAACACTAGGCCACAGACTGGGAGAAAACATTTGCAAAGCACATACCTGATAAAGGACTTGTTTCCAAAATATACAAAGAACACTTAAAACTCAACAGTAAGAAAACAAAAAGCCCAGTTAAAAACTGGGCAAAAGATCTGAATAAACACCTCATCAGAGAAGATCATCAGATGGCAAACATGCATATGGAAAGACACTCACCATCATTTGTCATTAGGGAGTAAAAAATTAAAACAATGAGTTACCATTATGTACCTTTCAGAATAGTTAAAATCCAAATCGCTGACAACACCAAATGCTGATGAGAATGTGGAGCATCAGGAACACTCATTCATTGTTAGGGGGAGTGCAAAATGACACAGCCACTTTGGGAGACATTGGCAGTGTTTTTACCAAGTAGCTTGGTACTTTTACCAAGTACCAAGAACATAGTTTTGTCATATGATCTGGCAATTGTGCTCCTCAATGGGTACTCAAAGGTGTTGAAAACTTATGTCCACACAAAAACCAGCACATGAATATTTATTCATAATTGCTAAAATTGAAAGCAACCAAGGTGTCCTTCTATAGTGAGTGGATAAACTGTGGTACATCCATACAGTGGAATACTATTAAGTGCTAGAAAGAACTGTTATCAAGCTATGAAAAGACATGGAGAAAACTTAAATGTATATTGCTAAGTGAAAGAAGCCAATTTGAAGAGGCTACATACAGTATA
Organism: Trachops cirrhosus; assembly: GCA_028533065.1. NCBI lineage: Eukaryota > Metazoa > Chordata > Mammalia > Chiroptera > Phyllostomidae > Trachops > Trachops cirrhosus. The sequence goes on from CM052538.1 coordinate 81,000,184, forward strand.
ATTTCAACTATGTGACATTTTGGAAAAAGCAAAGCAATAAAAAAAATAAAGAGATGAGTGGCTTCCAGGAGTTCCAAAGGGAAATGGGGGAATAATAAATAGGTGTAACATAGTGTTACAGAATAAAGGGGCCAAGGGGGGTACACCGATATACTATTACCGAAAGAATTCCCCAGGTTCATTATGTCCGCCACCTTATAGGAAAGACATCTCTCAATGCCCAAGATTCGTGAAGAGGAAAGGAAATGTTTATTTAATGCTCTACAGACTTAAAGTAGTGACCTAATGTCTTCATTAAAATATCAGAGTCCTTTAGGATACCCACAGACACCCGCAGTGCTTCCTTCTCCCCCTACCCTAATTTGGGTACCGTAACTCTGGAAAAGAAGCAAACGTCCATGTTTCAGGCCGCTGGCACCATCAGCTGTGTCACCGTCCAGGCAGGATCTCTGATTAATCCAAAGCCATGTGGCACCTTCTCATGGCCTACTGGCAAGAGATCTTTCTTCCAGGCAAAGTCTCACCTGCTTCCCAGGCCACGTGGCCAAAGAGAGCACCCCAAAGCCACATGAGCCTCTTCTGCCAAAGCTGCAGGGGTCCCCACTCTGGCCAAAACCACACGGTTCTTCTCTCCACCAAAGCTGTGGGGAGAGGGGTCACCACTCTGCCGAAGCCAAGTGGCGGTTCTCTGCTAAAGCTTCATGGTTGTTCCCTCTACTAAAGCTGTGGGGATCCCCACTCTGGTGAAACTGCATGGCTCTCTCCTCAATGGCTGCCATGTCTGGGTTTAAATCCCTGTGCCAATCTTCCTCTGTACCCCCATTTCTGACTCCTCCTACAATCAGTTACACCTGCCAGCATTCCTGTATTATTCCAAGTTCACTGGGCTGCCATCATGAGTCTGGGCAGGTGTGGCCCCATGTCATGGAGCCAATCTTCTCCAAACTCTGACGCAGGCACTGTAACTAGGGGGAGTTGCCTCCCAGTTACATCTTGGGGGGAAGTTCCTTCCATCCCCCTGGCTCAGAACATGGCCACAGCTATTTAACATATCTATGCAACCAGTTAAAGGTTATAGATATATTAAATGACCATGCCATGGATTAGCTGCAAATCTGTTGCTGTACAAAACAGCTCTGCATGTTCCTGCTCCATGTGCCCCTTCCCGCATCTCACACCTGAGGGTGAAGGGGTGAGGACATCTTATATGTCTTTCTAATATTTCCTAGACACCTTGAGTTCTGGACCCCATTCCAAATCCCTATTTGGGACCCCCTCTTGGCTGCACCCTGTATCAATAGGAGATTTTTAGGGCTATGAAGCTATATTGATCTATACTGTAATAGTAGATACAGGACATTATGCATTTATTGAAATCTACAGAAAAAAACAGAGTGAACTCTAATGTAAACTATGAACTTTAGTTAACAATAATATGAATATTGGTTCAGCAATTGTACCAAATGTAACACACTAATGCAAATGTTAATAATAGGTGAAGCCCTGGCCGGTGTAGCTCAGTTGGCTGGGCCTCATCCCACAAAGCAAAAGGTCATTGGTTTGATTCTGGCTCAGGACACATGCCTGGGTTGCAGGCTTGGTCCCTGATTAGGGTGCATTTGAGAGGCAACTGATCAATATTTCTTTCTCACATAGATGTTTCTCTCCCTCTCTTTCTCCCTACCTTCCCCCCATTTCTAAATAAATAAATAAAATCTTTAAAAAATGATAGGAGAAACTGAGCAGGGGTACATATATATATGAAACTCCCTGTACTATCTGATCAATTTTTCTGTAAGCTTAAAACCTAATCTAAAAAAATTAGCCTATTGATTTTTAAAAATGTACCTTCACAGCCTGAAGAAAAGCAAAATTATTTTGGTTACTATAAATAATGACTACATCTTTCTCTTTCATCTGTTATCTTACTGATTTTAACACTTTAATTGACTGATAATTATTGTCCAGTGATTTTTATGGATATCTTTACAAATTTCATAGATTGCTTCAGAATGAGATTTCTCTATTATAATTTCTCTTAATAACAAGCATTAATTTTAGGCTAAATTTTTATTTTTATTTTTTTATTGTTGTTCTATTACAGTTGTCCCAGTCTTTTCCCCATCGCTCTCCCTTGCCCCATGCCCCCAGCTCCCATAGTCAATCTCCACCCTGTTGTCCATGTCCATGGGTCTTTTATACATATTCCTCGACTAGACCCTTCCCCTTCTTTCCTCTGTTAACCCCCTCTCACCTCCCCTCTGGTCATTGTCAGTCTGTTCCTTGTTTCCATACCTCTGGTTCTATTTTGCTCATTTGTTTTGTTCATTATGTTCTACTTATAGGTGAGATCAGATGGTATGTCTTTCACTGCCTGGCTTATTTCACTAAGCATAATGCTTTCCAGTTCCATCCATGCCATTGCAAAGGGTAGGAGAGACAAACTCAGAAGAAAATAACAAATTACTTATGTTCATACAAAAGGGTATATTTTTCCCAAAAGACAAGAGAAATATGAAAAAGACATATTATTAAAATAATTAATAAAATAAAGAGTTAATAGACATGGATACCAAGAAATAAATTATCTATTGATTGATAAATATTATCTTTATTGGCAAATCAGAAATCTTATTTATTTTGTTATGAAGTGACTAAAATTTTTTCTAAACCAATATTAGAGAAATCCATCAATGCAAAACTGGTCAATGTATATCATGAATGGATTCTGCAGAGTAAATTAATTATAGTTATTTCTACTAATGTGCCATGGATTATTTATGATGGCCCAAATACAGTTTTGTGATAAATAATGGGTATATTTTTCAAAAACACAAAAGGAAAACAAAAAAACACACATCATTTCCAGTATTTTAGCTTAATAAGTATTTGCTATATAATATAGAGCAACAGTTCTCAGCCTATTTTCCCCACCATGATAAACATAACAGATGATGTTCACATGTAAAAAGAGAATACTATATATCTGATCAATAAATAGCCAGAAGTTACCATGAATCCTTAGGGATGTAAAAATCATTATTTAGGTGATTAAGGTTGAGCCTTTTTGCATTTATTTGCAGGTCCCCTAGCCTGGAATGCATGCCAGTGAGCTCTCCCATGGCTCCCCCGCCCCCCGCACTGCAGTCATTGCTGGTCTAAATGAGAATTTCTCCACAAGGCTGCCTCACTCTTCTCTGCAGTCATTCCCACCATCATCCCAGCCTCAGTCACTCTCTGTTCTGACCCTCCATAAGCTGTCTTCATTGTGTGTCACTCCCTGACAGTTTTTACATTTCTTTACTTTCTGCTTCTCTCAGTACGAAGATGAAGCAAGCAGTGATCTAGTCCAATTTTCCACCTCTGTATTACCAGTGTCTATCAATAGTATGTGCTCAATAAGTACCTATTAAATGAAGTTAAATGTTTTCCACAGAATAAATGTCTTTATCTCACAAACTTAGCATATTTTATTTGTATGATCTCAAAAATAGGTGGTTTACTTTAAAAACAATACGTCCTTTCCTCAAAGCAGACTTATTTGGCTTTTACATAGTCTTGAAAAGAAGATGAACTTGAGGTCCATTAACTAAATCATACCTAAAATTTTTTGAAGATTATTTTTAAATGGCGAATTTAAAATTGTACCTGAAGACAGTTTTGAAGAAGGTGATCTTGTCAACAGGAACTCAAGGCTGTTGATACCCTCCAAATCTCATAATGGATCTACAATGAGTTGCCCTTAATTTTCTTAAATGTTTGCACTTGAGCTGGGCTTTTAATTGGCAAAGATAGCCTAATCTCTAATGCTTCCAAAAGAATGTAGCTATCTCCCTCTAGTTTCTCCTACTCTTGCTCCAAGGAGCCCACTTGGCTCCCTGGTTGTTAAGCTACACTCTGCATAGCTTAGCAACGTGGTAACATTCCTTCAAGAAATCTGGGTTCCAGAACCTCTGCATTTGCCATTCTTCTCAGAGCTCCATTTACCCACAGCTTGACAAAACCATGAGGCAGCAATGACTTTAGTTTTTGACATGTAACAGAGTTAAATCAAATGCAAGAGAAAGAGAAAGAAGAAGGAAAAAAGCAGTTTTAATTGTATTGATAATTGTCCCCACAATTCTGCTTAAAGAACATATACCATGCAGATGTAATCAAACTTAGCTCATCCAAACCTATGGCAAGAAAGTATGAATGATTTTAAAGATATCCCAATCATCCTGCTCTAGTAGTCAGGATGTCCATGCTAATGACTTGGTCAACAGGCTTGAAAAAAATTGAAATGTTAGTTAAAAGTCATAAACATTAAGCAATACAGTTAAAGTCATAACTCTGCCTGTGAAAAGTGAAGACAGAATCATACCCAGTAATTTCATATATGCACACACATAGTACATATACATATGTTGCTGTCAGTTGTCAGGATTATATAGTTTTCTTTTCAGACCACACATGATTTTTAATTTCTGAGTTACAGTCTCTGAAAGCAATGTAGTAAGAGACTTATTTCTCCCTCACATGAAAGAGTTCAACAATCCAGAGCTGGTATGGAAGCTCTATGGTATCTTTGTGGACCTAGGCTCATTCCACTTTTTAGGTCCATCCTCCTTAATATGTGGTTTCCCTTCTTGAAGTTACCTCTTGCCTGCGATGGTTCTCGAAGTTCTAGTCTTCCTAGTGGATGCTGTATTTCCAGACATCAAATCTGTAGTCCAGGCAGAAAACAAGAGGAAACAGAGGTAAGGCAGACAAGGGCACATGCTAGCCATGTGCTTCCTCCATAAAATCATTTCCATGAGTCCCAGACAATAATCTAGATGCCCTGATCACTTCGAGTAGAAGGGAGGGTAAAAAATGTAGCTTGTCATGGTGGAGAGTGAGGGGGTGGCATTGTTACTAACCAAAGAGGGCAAAAGTGTATATTGGGTTATAAACAGAATCTCTATCACAGACCCCAGTGTTTGTACCTAACCCCTGTGTAAGAGGTATCTACACTCTATGTGGTGGTGACCTTCCTTAGAGAGGGCTGAAGCCATCATAGGGAGACACCCCTGACTATGTAACTATGACTTTATTATATTTACTGTATGAGGACCTGTGGAAACCTTTCTCATCTCATTACTAGAAAAAAAAGATATAAGTAGTTTGGCAGAGTTTGCAGTAATTCTGTCAGAGCCAATATACAGAGGTTGCTCTGCTGTGTGCTCAGGGCAGCATGCATATCCTTGTTGCCTTGGTAACAGACAGACTACCAGCCCAAGACACTCTGTTGCTTTCAGCAAAGATAGAATATAGATTGAGAGATTTCTTAGAATATGTGCATAAGTTTATGAGTGGTGATTAGTGACTTTTAAAACATTGTGGTAATTATAAGCTGGACAGTCCATAGGCTATTCATTATCCAGGAACTTTGAGTATGGACTGAACTGTGCCCTCCAAAATTCATATGTTGCAGCACAAACCCCCAGTGTGACTGACTGTATTTGGAGACAGGAGCTCTAAGGAGGTAATTCAGGTTACAAGAGGTCATAAAGATGAGTCCTAATTTGGTAGAACTGGTGTCCTCATAAGAAGAGGAAGAGACACCAGAGTGTTCTCTCTCTCTCTCTCTTTCTCTCTCTCTCTCTCTCTCTCTCTCCCCTCCTCCTCCTCCTCCTCCTCCTCCTCCTCCATGCACAAACAGAAGGAAGGTCCTGTGAACCTAGAAGTTATTATGCTAAGTGAAATGTCAGTCAGAGAAAGACAAAAATACCACATAATTTCACTTATATGTGGAATCTAAAGAGCAATATAAATGAACAAACAAAACAGAAACAGACTCATAGACACAGAGAACAGACACAGAGAACAGTTGCCAGAAGGAAGGGTATCGGGGGACTGAATGAGAAAAGTGAAGGGATTGAGAAGTACAAATTGGAAGTTACAAAATAGTCACGGGACTGTGAAGTACAGCATAGGTAATACAGTCAATAATATTGAAATAACTATGTATGGAGCCCATTGGGTACTGGAAATATCTGGGAGAACACTTGTTAAAGTATAGCATTGGATAACTGATAAGCTGTACACCTGAAATTAATACAAAATAATATTGAATGTAAACTGTAATTTAAAAATTCTTTTAATTAAAAAGTAAAAAGAAGAAAGGCTCTGTGAGGATGCAGCAAGAAGGCATCCACTATTAGTCAAGAACCAGCCTGATCTTGGACTTCCAGCCTCCAAAATCATAGAAAAAAAATTCTGTTTTTTAAGGTACCCAGCCAGTCTGTGGCATTCTGTTACAGCCACCTGAGCAGAGTAATACAAGTGTGAATATTCAGGACACTAATTAGGTCCGTTTTTGCCATATATTAAGTGGTGTGGCCAGATCTTGGAGCTGTGAACTTATTATATCTGTTCATTATCATCCTTTTGTATTTACTGTAAAAATGCCACTAATTAACATAAATAAGGCAAAGCAAATAATTTATGGAATAGGTGCCTCTTGTAATTACATTTTGGCCAAGCAGGACATGGTGGGTCTCTTAGCCCTAGATGTTTCTCTTCTTTTTGTCATTGTGTTGAATCTGAGTTCTTTAGCTCAGCATTATGTTTGTAAAATCCATCCATGTTGCCCTTGCTGGTATGTTTCAGTGGATTGAGTGCCAGCCTGCAAACCAAAGGGTCACTGGTTCAATTCCCAGTCAGGGCACATGTCTGGGTTGAGGGCCAGGTCTGCAGCAGCGGGTGTGCAAGAGGCAACTACCCAATGATGTTTCTCTCCCTCTCTTTCTCCCTCCCTTCTCTTCTCTCTAAAAAATAAATAAAGTCTTTAAAAATAAATAAATAAATTTTAGAGCATTTGTTTGGTGATTAGTGGTATCTAATCATGAAGTTAAATTTTTATTTATTTATCTGAGGTAGAATTTGTATACAATAAAATTAATCTTTTTAAAGGAATACAGTTCAATGAGTTTTGACAAATCTATGCATGTATAGTCACATAACCAACACCAAAATCAAGATATAGAATATGTCCAACACTAGAGAGGTTTTCTCACAGCTCTTCACTGTAAGTCTCCTTCCCTAATCCTGGTAGCCTTGCAAACACTGATCTATTTTCTGTTCCTATAATTTTAAATTTTTTAGAATGTTATATAGATGGCATGTACCTTTTGGATCTGGCTTCTTTTACTTAGCATGATATTCTGGAAATTCATCTATGCTGCTTTTTGTATTGTAGCTCTCTCTCTCTCTTTTATCAATGAGTAGTATTTTATTGTTGGGATGTACCATAATTTGTTTATCTATTTACCAGCTGACGCTTGCTTCCAATTTTTATTATTATGAATAAAACTGCTATGAACATTTGTGTATGGTTCTTTGTGTGGAAGGATGTTTTCATATCTCTGGGTAGCTACCTAGTAGTAAAATAGCCATAATCAACTTACATCTTATCTGCCCTTTGAAATATAAATGACAAAAGAAGTGTATCTGGGCACGTAACTATTTCCTGAGTACTTACTATTGCCAATGACTGACCTAAGTACCTCCCATGCATACGTTGTTTAGTATACTAGCAATATACAAGACCTCTGTGACCAGGAAGATTTAGGGGGTTATATAGATGTTGCACAGACTGTCAGGGTTGGCATCCTATCTCAGTCTTATTGAACTAACACTCATATTCACAGACCCTTGTCTATGAAGAGAGTCAATGTCACTCAGATTCCTAAAGATCAGTTAAGAGCCTCAGCCAAAATCAATGATGGATGTGAAAGTGCTGTGAAAATGATAAGGCAATATGCAAAGTTAGGTGTTAATATGATGTACTGAAATTGATTAAAGGCTGCAGATGTTACAGTTCAACACCCTTGGCTACAGCCCGGAATTAGAGCTGCTTTGGAAGCACATGTAGTGGTTAAGAGCATGGATTTTGTAGTCAAACTTGAATTTGAATCCTAGATCTAAGTTGTACCCAGAGTTTTGGTCTTATAAAATTATCTAATCTCTCTTTGGGTTAGATCTGCACTGGATAAAGAAGAAGAAGAAAACCTACTGAATAAGATTTCTATGAGGTCTGAATGAAATGCTGTTCAAGAAAAAAATCTAAAATTTGTGTAGAACCACAAAAGACCCCAAATAACCAAAGCAATCCTGAAGAAAAGGAACAAAGCCAGAGGTATCATACTTCCTGATTTTAAACAACTAGAAAGTTATAGTAATAAAACAGCATGGCACTGCCATAAAAATACACAAATGGGCCAATAGAAAAAAACAGAAAGCCCAGAAATAAAACTCCACATATACAGTCAACTAATATTTGACAAGGAAACCTAGGATACCCAAGGGGGAAAGATAGTCTCTTCAACCAAAAATGTTGTAGAAACTGGATAAACACATGCGTAACAATGAATTAGAACCCCCATGTTACACCACTCACAAGAATTAACTTGAAATAAATACAAGCCTTAAATATAAGACCCAATACCATAAAACTCATAGATGAAAATGTAGGAAAGAAACTCCTTGATGCTGGTCTTGGCAATAATTTTTCCAGATATGTCACCAGAAGCATAAACACCAAAAGCAAAAATCAGCAAACAGTACTACATCAAATGTAAAAGCTTCTGCATTTACATTTCCAATTATTCAGAAAAGAGAAACAATGAACAAAATGAAAAGGCAACCTATAGAATGAGATAAAATTTGGGGGAACTATACTTCAGGTAAAGGGGTTAATACTCAAAACACATAAAGAACTTACACAACTCAATAACACAAAAAGCTCAATTAAAAATGGACAGAGAAACTGAATAGACATTTTTCCAAAGAAGACATCCAGATGGCCAATAATGATGGATTAGTGATGTTGAAAAGATGCTCAACACCGATCACTAGGGAAAAGCTACTCAAAACCACAATGAGAGATGACCTTATACCTGCTAGAATGGCTATCAGAAGACAGGAAAGGTGGAGAAAAGGGAACCCTTGTACAGTGTTGGTGGGAATGTAAATCAGTTCAATCACTATGGAAAATAATAATGGAGGTCCCTCAAAAAATTAAAAATAGTTCTATCATATTACACAATAATTCTACTTCTGGGTTTTTTTAAAGGGAAAAAACACTAACTTGAAAAGATATATGCGCCCCCACTTTTACTGCACTATTATTTAAAGTTGCCAAGAAATTGAAGCAACTTAGATGTTTATTAATGGATGAATAGATAAAGAAGATGGGATATTGTAACTGAAACACTGGTCTGGCCACCACACTATGAAAGCCAATTCTCAAGAAGCAGGCGCTGATGTAAAGGAAACTGGTTTATCTTCAGATGTTGGCCACCTGGAAGATGGGGGACTCCTGTTTCAAAGTTCTACTCTCAGTGGAGGCAGAGGTTTTTATAAGGAAGGAGAGGGGAACAGAACAAAGAGGTCAATGGCGGGGGTTGCAAGGTTCTCTACGTGCAGAGGAGCGCAGTCCATTCCAATAAGGCAGCTGATGGGCCGGTGTGCGTCATCCCGGCTTCCAGTGACCCGGCTCCATAGGTGGACGTCAGCGAATCTCCTGGAGCTGGGATGTTGAAGGTAGGAGTCTGTTTCTTCTGAAGTTAGTTCCTAGAATTTTTATGTGAACATGCTGTTTGTCTACACGCTACATATTAGTCAGAGTCAGCACTACAGAAACAATGCCATAAGAATAGTGCGGTGGGTTACAATTTCCAATCATTCATATATGCATGGAGAAAGCTTTTGTGCAGAAGCTTTTACATTTGATGTAGTACTGTTTGTTGATTTCTGCTTTTGGTGTTTATGCTTCTGGGAAAGATTATATGTATGTGTGTGTGTGTGTGTTTGTATATATACACATATGCACACTCAGCAATTAAAAAGGAGGAAATTCTGCCATTTGTGACAACATAGATGGACCTAGAGGGTATTATGATAAGTGAAATACACCAGACAGAGAAAGACAAATACCATACAATCTCACTTATATGTGAATTTAAAAACAGCACCACCAAAAAAATTCACAGGAACAGAGAGCAGATTAGTAGTTGCCAGAAGTAGAGAATATGGTGTGGGCAAAATGGGTGAAGATGGTCAAAAGGTACAAACTTCCAGTTAGAAAATAAATATGTCTCAGGTATGTAATATACGGCATGGTGACTATGGTTAAGAATACTTTATTGTATATTTGAAAGTTGCTAAGAGTAGAACTTAAAAGTTCTCATCACAAGAAACAGTTTGTAACTATGTATGGTGATGGATGTTAACTAGATTTATCTAGTGGTGATCATTTTGCAATATAGACATATATCAAATCATTATGTTGCACACCTGAGACTTCCGGCCAAGATGGAGGCATAGGTAGGCGCACTGTGCCTCCTCGCACAACCAAGATAGGGACAACAACAATATAGAAACAAAATAACAACCAGAACTGACAGAAAATTGAAGTGTATGGAAGTCGGACAACCAAGGATTTAAAAATAGACACTTTCATCCAGACCGGTAGGAGGGGCGGAGTCCGGCCGAGGAGGGACGCGGAGCGGAGAGCTGAGCAACCGGGGCGGCGTGCAAGTCCGCATCAGGCAGACCCTGGGCACACAAGCAGCGGTGGCTGGTGGGCCCCGGCCAGGGGGTGGTGACCAGCAGACCCAGCGAGGCGGCCATTGTGAAGCAAGTCACTGCACGCAACTCAGGGTCCCAGCACCGGGAAATAGAGCTTTCGGTCACTGACTGAAAAGGAAGGTCCCACAGGGTGCACAGGCCCACCCACACCGAAACTGGTGTGAGAGGGACCCGGTCGGCTTGCAGAAAGTGGCAGAAGGGTCTGGGGTCCTGCGGAGGGCGGAGCAAGCGCCATTGTTCCTTCTCGGACCCTGCCCCCACATACACCGTCACAACCCTGCGACTGGGGTGCCCCGCCCTGGGGAACACCTAAGGCCCCGCCCCTCACTACAGGAGCTCGACAAGACCAAAAAACAAAACAAAAAACAGCAAAAAGATGGCTCAAACAGAAGAAGAATGGAAAGCCCCAGAACCCATCCTTTTAAGCGACCAAGAGATAGCCAACCTATCAGATGCACAGTTCACAGCACTGGTTATCAAG
>CM052538.1:81011778-81044040 GCA_028533065.1 Trachops cirrhosus
AGGGCAAGAATAGTATGGGAAATGTAAAAGCAAAGAACTTATGACACATGGACTGAAGTGAAGGGGGGGAATGTGGGTGGGAGAGGGTGTTCAGGGTGGAGGGGAATGAAGGGGGGATAATAGGACAAATGTAATAGCATAATCAATAAAATATATTTAAAAATAAAATAAAATTAAATTAAATTTAAAAAATTATGTTGCACACCTGAAATAATATGTCAGTTATATCTCAATTTTAAAAAAATCCTTTGTGGAATTTGGCTTTTAGCAGCCTCTCAATTGGGAGAGAGCCTCTAAGACGATCTAATCCAGCCTCTACGTAGAGCAAGCTCACTGTTGCTACATTAACTCTTCTGTGAGCAGAAAGGTGACCTTAGACAAGGCAGCCCATTGCCCTTTCAGAAAAGGGATGGTAGTTGTCCATTTTCTTTATTTAGGCACCGCTCTTCATCCTAAAGCTGTCAACAATCACGAGCACACATTCTTTCAGTGTCCCTGCCTATATTTGGCAGCATCCAGTCCTGCCACTTGCTATCTTACCATCTTTTGGCCTATATTAGGATTCAATCCTTCTTACCAATGTTATCTACCAATTGTTCACTTACCAGATTTTCCTTACTGAAAAAGATGTAAAAAACCAAAATCAGAATTGAGTAATTCTGCTTTCTGTATCTGCTCTCTTCCTTTACTTTGTTTGAGACATAGCATCAACATATTAAACATCTGCTTATTTGCCCTTAGCTATTTTATTTTATTTTCAAATAAGCCTCGAGTTATTATTCTCCCCTTCAACTTTGAGACACTTCTTAAAGGTCCCAAGACTCACTATAAGGTTCATCTCATTTGTTGTTCTATTCTCTGATAAGGCTGTTTTACAAGTGTTGGTGGGAATGCAGATTGGTGCAGCCACTGGGGAAAGCAGTGTGGAGATATCTCAAAGAATTAAAAGTGAGTCTGCCTTATGACCGAGCAATTCCACTTCTGGGAATTTATCCAAAGAAACCTGAAACACTAATTCGAAAGAATATAAGCAACTCTATGTTCATTGCAGTCCTATCTACAATAGACAGCCCAAGTGTCCATCAGTAGATGAGTGGATAAAACAGCTATGGTATATTTACACAATGGAATACTACTTGGCTGTAAAAAAAAAGAAGAAGAAGAAAATTGTACTCTTTGTGAGAGCATGGATGGACCTGGAGAACATTATGCTAAATGAAATAAGCCAGTCAGAGAAAGACAAATACCATATGATTTCACTCATATGTGTAATCTAATGAACAAACTGAACTAATGAGCAAAATAGAGACAGACTCATAGATAGAGAGCAGGACAGCTCTGGGAGGGTGTGGCAAGTAGAGGGATTGAGCAAAAAAGAAAAAGGACTCATGGACACAGGCAACAATGTGGTGATTGCAGTGGGGGGGGCAGTGGTTGGAGGTGGAAGAGGGTATAAGGGGGATAAATGGTAATGGAAAAATACAATTAAATAAAAGGGTCCAATACACCCACGTTGCATCTTATTCTTCCTCACAGAGCTCATTGTGAACTTCACTGTCAGAGTTTTATGTTTATAACATTCCTCCCATCTTAAACTTCTTATTTAGGATGCATCACTACAGACTCTATCCTATCATTTTGATCTGAAGTGAAGTCAGCCCTTCTAAAGTTCAATTGGAAGTCTGATTGTACTGTGGTCACTCTTGATCCATCACTCTCTTCTATTACTTTGTCACCAAATACTGTACTTTGCCTTGTGCAATGTGCCTCTTCTTTGCCCAAATTTTTGAGGGAAAAATAACTATGTGCATTATACATGGGTAGTACTAATTTCTTACTGGTACATAAACTTTCTTGTATCTTGTATCTGTTCTTGTGTCCTGTCACTATTTGTTGCATAAAACTTCTTGTACCATAGTATGTTCAAAAATAAATGCTTAAATTTCTTTATAATACAAAACTAAGTGTGTATATATATATATATATTTGAATTAAAAATTAAAACAAAAGAATTTTTTCCTGAAAGTTTGGGCCAAAAATATGGGTCTGCATTATACATGGCAAAATACAGTAACTTGTCCTCTTTAGCCAGAGTTAAGTCAAAAGAAATAATTATCTTCATTGCTCTCTGAAATGTTTGGAAAATGCAAATGTTAGCAAAGTAAAAGCAAAAAAGAGACCTTTTAGTCTATATTCAGGGCACCTAGTTTTCAGTGCTGCCCTTCATAATGTGAACCTTATTTATCTCTATGGTTTCTTTTCCTCTTTGATTCTTTGTCCAAGCGCTCTTCTCTGCATTTGAACCCAATCACTGAAGTTTTTAGAGGCATAAAACATTTATTCTATTTGTAAGTAATTTTCTAATGAAAATGGATCATTTTAATGGAGGAATTCTAATGACAATAGATCATTTTAATTGGGGGGCAGGGATTGCCAGAGCTGGCCAAGAAAGAGCAAATCTGACCCTTATCTAAATCTGTTTTTATGGAAAAGCATCTCTTTTTCCTCTGCCTTTAACATCTCTGCCCTGGAATCCTGCAAAAAGAATTATGACAAATGTGTGATGTTGGGAACAGCTCCCTTTGGAACATGTTTCATTTCATCCAATGTTGCCCTTTAATGGACAAAAATGAGAAGGTTCTTTGGAGGTAAGGAAATAAGGAGACAATAATGTTCGGTGCAAACATGAATCTATCCCTACCTAATTAATGTCTCTACAAAAAGTGGGTGGTAGTTCTACCTCACAAAAAGTAAAAATCAAACAAAAACAGAACACAGTGAAAAGTGCAAGAGAGGTTTTAGTGGCTGAGTTCCCACACCTTCACCCCAGGCTGAACTCCGAGTTCGGAGAATTCCTGATCAACTCTCTTCTCTGTGACATGTCAATACAGTGGATTCAACAACCTTCCTAAAAAATTAATGAGAGAGCACCCCCTGAAAATTAAGTAAAGAGAAATAACTGATCAGCAGTCCAAGGAGGAACATAAAATCATTTTTACATACCTTAAACATCAAAGAGAAGAGCAAAAAAGGGTAAATTTTCACACGTACATTCTAAATCTCTTCTAGTCAGAGGGACTAGAGCTCATCATTTTCTTCCAGCTTTCAAAGTTTTGTAACCAATTTCCTGTAGGCAGGGCACCAAAGGACACATAACACAGATAGACATAGCAATTTTCTACCAATGGAAGCAATAACCACCCCCAAAATAGCAGGCATATTACATATGATCTATAACAAGGATAAAGGTCTGTAAGAAAAGTCTCCAGAATGTTAAGTGTTTTTCCTGCATATAGGAAGGACAAGTGATCTTGATCTTTATCTTTTCTTCTAGTATTTATTTTCTAAACTTTCCTCAGTGAGTAGATCAGTTTTAATAATTTCATTATTCATTTCATTTAATAGCATAAACCACTTTTTCTTTCTAAATTTATACTGTTTTTATTCATTTTAATTTATAATGGTAATATAAGAATGCATTTTAGTTGTAAAACATTCCAACAATGGCTACTAAGAATATCGAAGCTACAGAGGTGTACTGTCCACTGTGGTAGCCACTAGCCACAGATGGCTATTGAATACTTGAAACAGTCCCTAAGAAGATGTGCTGGAAGTATAATGTGAAGTAGCTGATTAATATTGCTTTTAATCTCAATTATATGTTGAAATGATATTTTATATATATCTGATTTGATCAACCATGCTATTAAAATTAATATCACTAGTTCCCTTTTACTTTTCTTCATAGGCACAATTAAAGATTACATGTTGTATAAAGATTGCATTTTTTAAGTATATTTTACTGATTATGCTATTACAGTTGTCTCAATTTTTTTTCTCCCCTTTATACACCTCTGCCCTGTATCCCCCACCCTCCAGCAATGCCCCCCCTTAATTTATGTCCATGGGTTGTACATATAAGTTCTTTAATTTCTCTGTTTCCTATACCATTGATTACTGTTCCCCATCTATTTAATGCCTACTAATTATGCTTCTTATTCCATGTACCTCTCCCCCTATTCTTCCTCTCCCCCTTCCCACTGAAAACCATCCATATAATCTGCATTTCTCTGGTTCTGTTCTTGTTCTAGTTGTTTGCTAAGTTTTTGTTTTTTAGGTTCAGTTGTTGATAGTTATGACTGTTGTCATTTTACTGTTCATAGTTTTTTAGTTTCTTTTATTTCTTAGATAAGTCCCTTTAAAATTTCATGTAATAAGGGCTTGGTGATGATGAACTCCTTTAACCTGAGCTTATCTGGGAAGCACTTTATTTGCCTTTCCATTCTAAATGAAAGCTTTGCTGGATAGAGCAATCTGGGATGTAGGTCCTTGTCTTTCATGACTTGGAATACTTCTTTCCAGCCCCTTCTTGCCTGTAAGTTCTCTTTGGAGAAATTAGCTGACAGTCTTATGAGAACTCCTTTGTAGGTAACTGTCTCCTTATCTCTTGCTGCTTCTAAGATTCTCTCCTTCTCTGCAATCTTGGCTAATGTAATTATGATGTGCCTTGGTGTGTTCTTCCTTGAGTCCAACTTGTTTGGGACTCTCTGAGCTTCCTGGACTTCCTGGAAGTCTATTTCCTTTGCCAGATTGGGGAAGTTCTCCTTCATTATTTGTTCAAATAAGTTTTCCACTTGTTGCTCTTCTTCTTCTCCTTCTGGCACCCCTATAATTCAGATGTTGGAGCATTTAAAGATGTCCTGGAGTTTCCTAAGCCTCTCCTCATTTTTTTGAATTCTTGTTTCTTCTTCTGTTCCAGTTGGATGTTTCTTTCTTTCTTTTGTTCCAAATCATTGATTTGAGTCCTGGTTTCCTTCCCTTCATGCTTGGTTCCCTGTATATTTTGCTTTATTTCACTTTGGGTAGCCTTCATTTCTTCCTTCATTTTGTAACTGAGCTCAATCAGTTCTGTGAGTATCATAATTACCAGTGTTTTGAACTCTGCATCACATAGGTTGTCTGTTTCCTAATTGTTTAGTTCTTTTTCTGGAGTTTTGCTCTGTTCTTTCATTTGGGCCACATTTCTTTGTCTTGGCTCACCTCTTATGTTTTAAGGGGGCAGAGGCTTAGGTATTTTCCAGAGTGGGGCAACTCTCTTTGCTGCATTGTCTGTCGAGGAGGGATCAGAGAGGGTACAATGCCACTTGTTTGCTCCGCTCTAGCACCACTTTCCAATGAACTCTTCTGTAAGACTGGGAGTTTCCCCTGCCATGGAAACCTCCATAGTATTTTACAGCTAACTTTGAGTCTTTAGTTTCCTGTTCAGCCAGCCCCACCTTGCCCACACAATTCTCCATCTTGCTGCACATCCTCTCTGCTCCGCTGACAGTCTCCAACCCTCCTACCAGTCTGGGTGAATGTTTCTTTAATTTCTTGGTTATTGGAGTTCCATGCAGTTTCATTTTCTGGCACTTCTGGTTGTTCATTGTTTTAAAATTGGTTGTTATCCTTCTTTTGGTTGTGTGAGGAAGCAAAGTGTTTCTACCTATGCCTCCATCTCAGCCAGAACCAAGGGTTGCATTTGTGACTCCCATTATAGACAGTACTCTTCTGGCTACCATCACATTCTCCTCCCCAGATGTCATGACTACTAGTGGTAT
This sequence comes from Trachops cirrhosus, assembly GCA_028533065.1. Classification (NCBI taxonomy): domain Eukaryota; kingdom Metazoa; phylum Chordata; class Mammalia; order Chiroptera; family Phyllostomidae; genus Trachops; species Trachops cirrhosus. The sequence continues at coordinate 81,017,379 of CM052538.1, forward strand.
AGCTGTATTCTATGTTTTTCTATATATTTGACGCCTTGAAACTTATAAAAATGTATGCTTTTCTTATAAATGGAGATTATATATCAGTATGGTGCTACAATGTGCTTCCTATACTTAATGTCAGGTGTGATAGCATGTTTTGGTTATTTACTGCTATGCAATAAACCATCCTAAAGGTTAGTGGCTTAAAACAATAACATATTTGTTGTTGTTGTTTCTATGATTCTGTGAGTGGACTGGGTTGTGGTGTTTTGTTGTTATTTTCTTCCAACTTTATACCTGAATAAAGTCTTTTTCTATTTCCTCTAGATTTAAGTATTTCCGATACAGAATGTTCAAATTAAGGGATCCAAGCCTAATAACTCTTCAGGTGAATATATTTGTATTGTCCACATGCACCATCAAATTATGTAAACAATGCTTAGCTACCAAGGAAGGGGAATGTGATCCTTCCCGTCACTCACTTCTTTAGCACCTTGAGGTGCTCCCTTTGTCCTGTCACCTAAGTAGCCAAAGGGGGTTATTTAGTCTAGAATGCAGAAAAGTCTTCATTTCCAGGTAAATCTTCTTGAACCAGAGCTCCAATGATTTGTCTTGAATTTTTAAAAATGTTAATGAATTTATTGGGGTGACATTAGTTAAAAATTATATAAATTTTAGGTGTACAGTTCTATAATACATTATCTGTATATCGTATTGTGTTCACCCAAAGTCAAGTCTTTCTCCAACACCATTTCTCCCTGCTTTCCCTTCTTCTCCCTCCCCCTATCCCCTTTCCTCTAGTAATCAACATATATTGTCTACCTATGAGGGGTTTTTTTCTTTGCCTAATCCCTTCATCTTTTTCACCCAGTCCCCCAAGCCCCCTCAGCTCTGACAGATGTCAGTCTGTTCCCTGTATCTGTGAGTCTGTTTCTATCTTGTTTGTTTATTTTGTTCATTAGATTCCATCTATGTGTGAAATCATATGGTATTTGTCTCTCTCTGCCTAGCTTATTTCACTTAATGACACGGATTTTTAAACTGCATTCAAACTTGAAGACACCTCTTTTGAAAATTTCCATAGCTGCTTTGATGCACAAGATCACCAATCAATAAACAGAAACGGGGAGATGACACATTTACTTTTTCCTGCTTGTGGATGTAATTACTATCCATTCCTACTATGGGACCTCGCTAACTGTGAGGTTCATCTCTGCTGGAACTCAAAGTGGAGTGCCTCTGAATTGTTCTCTTGGTCTGAGAAAAGGTATTTTGCCCACTGAGAGAAGAGCTATATGTTTGATGTTTAAGTATTCATAAAAAGTTTGAAAGAGCATTTCTGTATTTGCAAATCCATGTTAGATATTTCAGGTATTGAGAGGTTAGGATGATAGTTTGTTTCTGCTCTTTTCTTTTTTTAATTGAAAACTACAAGATGTGAACAGAGAAAAGTAGGGAAAGGAGCATTGGCGTACCCATGTTAAAAATGAATGATTATATAATATATAATCTTGTCAAAAGGATATATCAGGTTCTTTTGTGTGTGGATGTGTAGAGGGTGAATGAGGACTCAAGATTGTTTTCAAATTGATGCTGCTAATCTACCTCCTCCCCTTCACTGAGAGATTTTTATTCCAGTCACAAAGTAAGTGTCATATTTACCACTAGGTGGCGGCAACATGATATACATAGGCTTGCTGTACCCAGCTCAGCCAAGGCAGGGAGGAGCCCTGGGAGAAAGCAATTGCTGTGGTCTTCCAGTTTCCTAAATGAATAAGCCCCTTAGAAGGTAAAAGTCAATAAAAACTCTGTAGAGTCCTTTCAGTAAGATACTCTTGATAAATTTGAACATCTGCAATAGGTTGCTTCCGCTAGTGGAACTGACATTCTACAACTTGATATGGCCATTTATTAGCAATGATCTTCAGTTTTCTCTTAACTAAAGGCTATAAATACTTGTAATATTACATCCCAGGATAAGCAGAGTGAGCAAGTAAAATAATTCCTACAACTATACCTTACAAATTCAAAAGTGATAGAGAAATATGGGTACCATTGACTATTAAATTTATTTTTCAATTACAGTTAACATACAATATTATTTTAGTTTCAATTTAACAGTGGTTAAGCATTTACATATCTTATGAAGTGATCACCCCAATAAGTCTTGTACCCACTTGACACCATACACAGTTATTACAATATTATTGACTGTACCCCCTGTGCTGTACTTCACATCCCCTGACTGTTTTTATAACTGACAATTTGTACTTCTTAACCCCTTTCACCTTTTAACTCATGTCCTTCACCCCCTCCCATTTGGCAAACATCAGTTTGCTCTCTGTGTTCATGAGTCTGTTCCGGTTTTGGTTGTTCATTTATTTTGTTTTTCAGATTCCAAATACAAGTAAAATCATATGATACTTCTCTTTTTCTGCCTGCCTTATATCACTTAGCATAATACCCTCTAGCTCCATCCATATTGTTGCAAATGGTAAGATTTCATTTTTTATAGCACACAATATTATATTGTATACATGTACATCTTCTTTATCTATTCGTCTGTCGATGGACACTTAGGTTGCTTCTCTATCTTGGCTATTGTAAATAATGCCGCAGTGAACATAGGGGTACATGTATGTTTTCCAATTAGTGTTTTGGATTTCTTTGAATAAATGCTCAGCAGTGGAATTGCTGAGTCATATGCTAGTTCCATTGTTTTCCATAATGTCTGCACAGTCTGTATTCCCACAAAAAGTGCATGAAGGTTCTCCTTTCTCTCCACACCCTCACTGCTACTCCCTGTTGTTTGTGCGGGAATTTTTTTTTTTGGTGTTAAGTTGTATGAGTTCCTTATATATTTTGAATATGAATCCCTTAACTGATCTTTCATTGGCAAATATTTTCTGCTATTAAATAGGTTGTCTTTTGGTTTTGTTAATGGTACCCTTTGCTGGGCACAAACTTTTAAGTTTGTTGTACTCCCATTTGTTTATTTTTTCCTTTTGTTTCTCTCACCTGGGAGGCATATCATTCATATATCTATCTATCTCTCTATATAGAGAGATAGATAGATAGATATATAGATATATAGAGAGAGAGATAGAGAGAGAGAGAGAGAGAGAGATATGAATGAATGATTTGGGGCCTTGGATTTAAGAATTTAATCCATTTTGAGTTTATTTTTGTGTATGGTGTAAGTTGGTGGTCTAGTTCCAGGGGTTTTTTGTTTTGTTTTGTTTTGTTTTGTTTTTGTTTTTGCATCTGTCCTGTTTTCTCAACATCATTTATTGAAGAGACTGTCTTTACCCCATTATATGTTCTTGCCTCCTTTGTCATAGATTAACTGACCATAGAGGCACAGTTTTAATTCTGAACTCTCTATTCTGTTCCATTGATCTATGTATCTGTTTTTATCCCAGAACTATGCTGTTTTGATTACTACAGCACTGTAGTATGTTTTTTTCACAGTCAAATTGGATTTTTTATTTGATTGTGTTAACAATTAAACCAAATGTTTTGAGTCCCAGTGATTAAATTTTACTTTAACATACATATCAAAACCTTTAAACCCATAAAAATTAGGTCCTCTGTTTAAAAAATTATGTTTTAAAAATTAGGATGGTATGTCTGCATTTACTGTCCACCACTTCCCCCACAACCCAGCCAAACCCACCTCCCTCTCTTGCTTCCACCACCCCTCCTTGGTTTGTTCCATGTGTCCTTTACAGTTGTTCCTAAACCCTTCCCCCCATTTCCTCCTCCCACCTCCCATCTGGTTACTGTCAGATTGTTCTTAATTTCAATGTCTCTGGTTATATTTTGCTTGCTTTTTTCCTCTTGTTGATTAGGTTCCTATTAAAGGTGAGATCATATGGTATTTGTCCCTCTCTACCTGGCTTATTTCATTTAGCATAATGCTCTCCAGTTCCATTCATGCCATCATGAAGGGTAGGAGCTCCTACTTTCTCTCTACTGTGTAGCATTCCATTGTATTAATGTACCATAGTTTTTTGATCCATTCATTTACTGGTGGGCACCTAGGTTGCTCCTAGCACTTGGCTATTGTAAATAGTGCTGCTATGAACATTGGGGTACCAGTGAGGTTCTTTTGGGTTGGTGTTTCAGTGTTCTTAGAGTATAACACCAGCAGTGGAATTGCTGGGTCAAAAGGCAGTTACATTTTTAGTTTTCTGAGGAAATTCCATACTGTTTTCCACAGTGGCTGCACCAGTCTGCATTCCCACCAGCAGTGCACTAGGCTTCACTTTTCTCCACATCCTCTCCAACACTTGTTTGTTGATTTGTTTATGTTGGCCATTCTGACTGGTGTGAAGTGGTATCTCATTGTGGTTTTAATTTGCATCTCTCTGAAGGCTGGTGTTGCTGAGCATCTTTTCATATGCCTCTGGGCCCTCTGGATGTCCTCCTTGGAGAAGTGTCTGTTTGAGTCTTTTGTCCACTTTTAAATTGGGTTTTTTGTCTTCCTGGAGTGGAGTCGTGTGAGTTCTTCATATATTTTGGAGATCAAACTCTTGTTCAAGGTATCATTGGCAAATATGTTTTCCCATACAGTTGGTTCTCTTTTCATTTTAATGCTGTTTTCTTTAGCCATGCAGAAGCTTTTTAATTTGATGAGGTCCCATTTGTTTATTCTTTCCTTTATGTATCTTACTTTAGGGGACATATCAGTGAAAATACTGCTGTGTGGAATATCTGAGATTTTCCTGCCTCTAGGACTTTTATGGTGTCATGACTTATATTTAAGTCTTTTATTCACCTTGAATTTATTTTTGTGTATGGTGTAAGATGGTGCTTGAGTTTAATTTTTTTGCATTTAGCTGTCCAGATCTCCCAACACCATTTGTTGAAGAGGCTATTTTTACTGCATTTTGTGTAGCTGCCCCTTTGTCAAATATTAATTGACCATAGAGACTTGGGTAACTTTCCAGGCTCTCTGTTCTGTTCCACTGGTCTATGTATGTGTCTGTTCTTATGCGAGTACCAGCCTGTTTGGATTACAGTGACCTCGTAACACAGTTTGGAATCAGGTATTCTGATCCCTCCTGCTTTGTTCTTCTTTCTTAAAATTGCTGCAGCTATTCAGAGTCATTTATGGTTTCATATAAATTTCTGAAATGTTTGTTCTATATCTGTGAAATATGTCATTGGTACTTTAATAGGAATTGCATTGAATGTATAAATTGCTTTGGGTAATATGGACATTTTGATGATGTAAATTCTTCCAATCCAAGAGCATGGTGCATACTTCCATTTGTTTGTGTCTTCCTTAATTTCTTTCTTCAGTGTTGTGCAGTTCTGAGTACAGGTCTTCTACCTCCTTGGTTAGGTTTATTCCTAGATATTTTATTTTTCTTGTTGCTACAGCAAATGAGATTTTTTTTCCCAATTTCTGTTTCTGATATTTCATTGTAGGTGTACAAAAATGTCTTTGATTTCTGAATATTGACTTTGCTGCTTTGCCAAATTCACTTATTAGGTTGAGTAGTTTGGGGTTTTTTTTGGAGTCTATAGGATTTTCTATGTACACTATCATGTCATCTGCAAACAATGACAGTTTTGTTTCCTCCTTTCTAATTTGGATGCCTTTTATTTCTCTTTCTTGTCTGATTGCTGTGCTAGGACTTCCAATATTATGTTGAATAGGAGTGGTGAAAGCAAGCATTCTTGTCTTGTTCCTGATGTTAGTGGGAAAGTTCTAAGTTTTTCCCCATTGAGTATGATGCTGGCTGTAGGTCTCTCATATATGGTCTTTATTATGTTGAGGAATGCTCCCTCTATTCCCACTTTGCTAAGTGTTTTTTATCATAAATGGGTGCTGTACTTTATCGAATGCCTTTTCCGCATCTATTGATATGATCATATGATTTTTGTCTTTCCTTTTGTTTATGTGATGTATTATGTTTATTGATTTGTGAATATTGTACCATCCTTGCATCCCTGGGATAAATCCCACTTGGTCATGGTGTGTGATCTTTTTAACATATTGCTGGATGTGGTTTGCCAATATTTTGTTGAGGGTTTTAGCATTTATGTTCATCAGCAATATTGGCTTGAAGTTTTCTTTCTTTGTTGTGTCTTTATCTAGTTTTGGTATTAGGATGATGTTGGTTTCATAAAAAGAGTTTGGAAGTCTTCCATCTTCTTGGATTTTTTGGAATAATCTGTGAAGGATAGGGTTAGCACATCCTTGAACACTTTGCAAAATTCTCCTGTAAAACCATCTGGTCCAGGGCTTTTGTGTGTTGGGAGATTTTTGATTACTGCTTCAATTTCATTTGCTGTTATTGGTCTATTCAGGTTTTCTGCTTCTTCTTCACTGAGTTTTGGAAGATTATATTTTCCTAAGAATTTGTCCATTTCACCTAGGTTTTCAAATTTCTTGGCATATAGTTGTTCATAGTAACTTCTTACAATCCTTTGTTTTTCTGTGGTATCAGTTGTAATCTCTCCTCTTTTATTTCCAATTGTGTTTATTTGGGTCCTGTCTTTTTTTTTTCTTGATGACCTTGCTTAAAGGCTTATTAGTTTTGTTTATCTTTTCAAAGAACCAACTGCTGGATTTATTGATCCTTAGAATTGTGCTTTTAGTCTCTATGTCATTTAATTCTACTCTGATCTTGGTTATTTCCTTCCTTCTACTTGCTCTGGGCTTTTTTGTTGTTCCTCCAATTCTTGTAGGTGTAGGGTTAAGTTGTTTATTTGAAATGTTTCTATCTTTTTTAGGTAGCATTGTATTGCTAGGAACTTCCCTCTCAGGACTGTCTTCACATGTTCCATAAGTTTTGGGTCCTTGTGAGTACATTTTCATTTGTTTCCAGAAACTCTTTTATTTCTTCCTTGATCTCATTATTATTCCATTCATTGTTTAATAGCATGTTATTCAGTCTCCATAAGTTTGAGTGTTTTTGAGTTTTTTCTTTGAGGTTGGTTTCTAGTTTCAGTCCCTTGTGGTCTGAGAAAATGTTTGATATGATCTCAATTTTCTTGAATGTGTTGAGGCTTGTTTTGTGTCCTATCATGTGGTCTATCTTTGAAAATGTTCCATGTGCATTGGAAAAGAATGTGCATTTTGCCTCTTTGGCATGAAAGGCTCTCTCTATATATATATCAGTTAAATCCATTTGATCTAGGACATTGTTCAGTGCCACAATATCTTTGTTGATATTTTGTTTGGAAAATCTATCCATTTTTGACACTGGGGTGTTAAAATCCCCCAATATAATTGTGTTGCTGTCAATATCTTGAAGTCCTCCAAGATTTTCCTTATGTATTTAGGTGCTCCTATGTTGGGTGCATATGTTTTTAATGTTTATGTCTTCTTGATGGAATCTTCCCTTGAGTATTATAAAGTGTCCTCCTGGGTCTCTTTTATGGCTCCTGTTTCAAAATCTGTTTTGTCTGATATGAGTATTGCTACCCAGCTTTTGTTTCCTGTCCATTTTCTTGGAATATTTGTTCCCACCCCTTCACTTTCACTCTGTGTAGGTCTTTTGTTCTGAGGTGTGTCTCTTGTAGGCAGCATATGTGTGGGGTCATGCTTTCTTATCCATTCAGCTATTCTATTCTTTTGATTGGAACATTTAATCTATTTACATTTAAGGTTATTATTGATAGGTACTTACTCATTGCCATTTTTCCGTGCTTGTGTTCTTTTCTTTCTAAGTCTTTTTTTTCCTTTTCTTAAAGCAGACCCTTTAGCATCTCTTGCAGAGCTGGTTTGGAGGAGGTATATTATCTTAGGCTTCTTTTGCCTTGGGAAAATCCCTATTTTGCCTTCCATTTCAATTGAGAGCCTTGCTGGACAGAGTAGTCTTGGTTGCAGTCCTTTGGCTTCATTACTTGGAATATTCCTTGTCAATCTCCTCTGGCTTGGAGAATTTCCATTGAGAAGTGAGATGCTAGCCTAATCGGGCTCCCTTGTATGTTACTTCCTGTTTCTCTCTTGCTGCCTTCAAGATTCTCTCTTTGTCTTGGAATTTTGCCACTTTAATTATGATGTGTCTTGAGGTGGGCCTCTTTGGGTTCCTTTTGATTGGGACTCTGTGTTTCCCAGATTTGTGTAACTTTTTCTCTCATCAAATTAAGGAAGTTTTCCATTATTACTTTTTCAAACAGGTTTTCTATCCCATGCTATTCTTCTCCTTCTGGTATCCCTATTATATGGATATTATTAGGTTTCATGTTGTCCTGAATTTCCCTTAACCCGTCTTCATTCTTTCTGAGTTTCTTTTCCCTTTCTTGCTCTTTCTGGATGTTTTTTTCTACCTTGTCCTCCAGCTCGCTAATTCAATCCTCTGCTTCATCTAGCCTGCTTTTGATTCCTTGTACTGTGTTCTTCAGTTCAGAAATTGTATTCTTCATTTCCTCTTGGCCCTTGTTGATAGTTTCTATTTCTTTTTTCATGTTAATATAGTTTGCAGTGAGTTAATTGTAGTTTTCTGTAGTTTTTAGTAATTCTGTGTGAGCTCATTGAGCTTCCTTATAACCATGGTTTTGAACTCAATATCCAATAATTGACTTGCCTCTATTTCATTTAGCATTCTTTCTGAGGCTTCCTCCTTTCCTTTCATTTGGGGATTATTTCTTTGTCTTCCCATTGTTTATGAGACTCTTCTTGTTAGCCTCTGCTTCTTAAATTAATCTGTTCTGACTCCCTGGGTTTATGGTGTGAACCCTATGGTAGGAGTCTTGTGAGATTCAGTAGTGTAGTCTCCTTGATCTCCCAAGCTCACTGGTCTTGGTCTGTTGCTTATGTTGGCTCTCTGTATGTCTTTGGGTTTTGATTGTTGTTGGGTCTTTCTTTGGTGGGTCCTTCCCTCTAGCTGCTTAACTGAGGGTGACTCCAACCACCAAATATTGTATTCTGTTGTGTGGGTGTGGATAGGTTGTGTTGAAGCTGATTTCTCTGTCTGTACAAGGTTTTGAGGTTTCTCTCTCACTATTGTTCAGTTGTTTGATCTGGGTAATTTCTCCATTGTTTTGTTGTATTTCTAGATTGGTCCTGGGTGGAAGTTAGTGTTGCTTCCACTCACTCCTTCACCTTCTTCTGTTATTATCTGTTGGTGGTTCCTTTGTTGGTGGGTTTCCTCTTCCAGCAGGTATACTGATGTTCACAGCTGCCACCTACTCTTTTATGTAATCAGCTGGAGGGGGAAGGCAAAATGGATTAAAACGGCTGGAGTATACTCTATAGTATTTAAAGTACCAACCCATAGAGAAGAAATAGGAGATCCTTTGGATACGTATAGTGTTAACTGTGATATTTCACCCAACTAGTCATTTTTAGAAAGCGTGGAAAAAAAGATAAGACTCTTGTTGTGGGGGGCAAGGATTGTGAGTTGGATCTAGAAAGCAGTGAACTTGTGGGAGGTCAGATTATGAGATATAGTGAGAGTAAAGGATAGAGAATAGATGTAATGTGCGAGAGAATAGAGTTAACCACAACAATAATAAAGTTCCAGAAACAGTGAAGTGAGCTAACATCCGGGAGGGGTGCTGTGTAGTATTTACAATAGTATGGAACAGCAATTATTTACAATAGTAATGGAACAACAATCATATGACATAATCTATGTGATCTGAATAACAAGAATAGGAAGTACATGACCTAAAGTAGTGTGCTAGCAGAACACAAGTGAAGTGAAAGACGGAAAATTAAAAATACACTATGAAAGAGAGAACAAGGAAAACCAGTCAAACAATGCAACTTAACAGAGCAAAGAAGACTAAACAGAAGGAAGAGAAATAAAAAAATACTAATCAATAAAAGATGTAAAAATTTAAAAAAAACAATACAATAACTTGCAAGCTCTATGGAACATGACCCCTCTTTGGGTCTAACTGTGGTCCTTTCACAGCTGCAAGTTTTATTGTCTCACTTGTGGGAATAAAATATTATACATATATATAATATATATAACATATATATATATATAAGGGAGAGAGAGAGAGAAAGAAAGAAAGAAAGAAAGAAAGAAAGAAAGAAAGAAAGAAAGAAAGAAAGAAAGAAAGAAAGAAAGAAAGAAAAAGAAAACAAGCCTCCTGCTGGCTTTAAACTGGCCAAGCCAGTTCTGCTGGTCTTCATGACTGCAACAGGCTGAGGGGGGATTGGTTTCACTGCTCTCCCTTCCTGTGGTTTTACAGGGATGGGGACCAGGTCTGAGCTGCACTGTTTGCAGCTGCCCAACCTCCAGCCCAGTTCCTCAGTTCGCTGCCAGTCCCCCAGTGCCCTTCTGAGCCTGGCCTACACCTTTAATCCACCAGCTGTGCTGTCCTTGAGGTGCACCAATTAGGGGCAACTCACACACCACCTTCCAGCTCTTTGCTGTCCTGGATGCTAGGGACTCTCAGAGTCTCTTCAGGGTAGTTTGGCCCCTCCACTGAGTTAAGACTTTCTGGGGATTACTGACTCCCTGAGCCCTGCTGCTCTCCTCTGCAGGGGCGTCTCTGCCTTTCTCTTAGAGAGCCAGCCAGCCCTGCAGGATGGGAGCCCACTGTGGCTGGGGTGGCAGACCTGGGCTTGTGCCTCTGCTGCTGTGCCCAGGGTGGTGGGGTCAGGCCGGTGCCTCTGAGCAGCAGGGTCAGGCATGCACCATCCCTGGGGCTGTGGGCATGAGGGCTTGGCCTCCACTGCTGGGGCGGGATGGGCAGCTGCTGGGTCATGGGTTTGGGACTGTAGTATAGTTTTATATCAAGTAGCAAGATACCTCCAACTTTGTTCTGTTCTTTCATTTGGGATATGTTTTTTGCCTCCTCGTTTTGGCTGCTTCACTGTATGTTTTTCTATGTAGAAGACAGGTCTGCTATGTCTTCCGGTCTTGGCAGAGTAGCCTCATGTAGAAGGTGTATATGGGTGGGGTCCAGTGGAGCCTCTCCCCTGTTACCTAAGCCATGTGCTCCAAGGGTGTCCCCTTTGTGGGTTGTGTGCCCTCCTGTGCATTTGAGCCACATCAGTGGAGTGGTGTTGACCCTTAGGCTGACCAGCTATGTGGCAGGCTGTGCCAATAGTGGATGAACTATTGTGTGGGGGCTGACCCCACAGGATGGAGTTTACTTTTGTGGGGCTCTGATGCCAGCCAAGCTTGCTTTTCAGATGTGTCTCTTGTGGAGCTGCTTAGGTTGTGCTTGGGTATGGTCTAAAGCCAACCTCCAGGTGTGTTAGTTTTGGACGCTCTTGGGAGGGGTTCAGCTGCTACTTGTACCTGGTTTGGAGCCTCTTTGTAGTAGCTATGGTATGAAGTGGATTGCTGCTTATGCTGGACTTGGAAGTCCTTGGGAGTGGCTGTGCTTCAAACTGAGGTTGACTGCCACTTATGGCAGGCTTGTGGCCCTTAGTTGAAGCTACATTTCAGGCCAAGACTAGTTTCCACTGATGCCAGGTTTGGGGCCACCTTATGTGAGTTACAATGCAAGTTGAGACCGGTTGCCACTTGGGCTGGATTTGGGGCTGCTTAGCAAGAGCTACAAGGAATGCCAATGCAAGCTGCTGCTTGTCGGGGGTTTGCAGACCTTTGAGAAATTTTGCAAAAGTCCTCTGTGTGACCTGAGGCAGGTTGCTTATATGGGAGAGCTGCAAAGAGGCTTGGATTGGCTGGCGAGGTGAGTAGGGCAGGGCAAATGGTGTTGGCCAGGTTAATGGAGAGCACAGATTGGTGCCCACCTGCACCAGTTAGCAGGATGGAGAGAGAGCTCCACAAAGGAATAATGGTGTCTTCCAGGGTGTTGGTCCTTGGAGAGAGTTGCCTGACCCTTGCTCTTCCAGCCCTCACCATCAAATTAGTCAATTTAATCCCTGACTCTTTTCAAGCTGCTGTCCCCATAGCAGCCCTTATCTTTTTCAGATGTTTTAAGGACTCCTTTTCTAGGCAATAATGCCCCAGGTCTGGGATCCCATTGAAGGGCTGGGACCCCTCACTTCTTACGGGGAAACTGTGAAGCCAAGATATTCCTCCTAGTTCTTAATTACCACACCATGGGTATAGGACTTGCCAGTGTCTTCACCCTTCCTACCAGGCTTCTTCTTTATATCCTTAGTTATAGGCATTCTGTTTAACTAGATTTTGGGTGGTTCTCATTGATGGTGATTCTATCATTTAGCTGTAATTTTGATGTGGTTGTGGGAGGAGGTGAGCACAGTTTATCTACTCCACCATCTCAACCAGAAGTCTCCATTGACTCTTAAGTTATAATTCCAGGATGACAGTATTGAGAAGGATGATCCTCAATCCTGGGTGTGCCAAAGAATTACTTGAGGATTCTTTTTTGGTAGGTGCTCACATATGTGGATAGAATTCACCCTCTGTGGTAGTTCAATAAATATTTACTGAATAAATGAATACACAGACCAGGTATGGAGGTAGCAAGAGTGAAGGGCACTGCCCAGAGACAGATTCTCTTTGCTGGTCCATGCACCAGTGGGGAGAAAGTGGATGGATGCTCCCAGCAGTAACAGCCACTGTGTTTCCAGATAAGTTGCAGGTTGGGCAGTTGCAGTAACCCTGAAGGACCTGGACTCAGACCATGTGCAGAAGTCAGCAGATTGAGGACTTCCCTCAGAGAATACTGAGTTAATTAACATTTGGTTCCCAGCCTAGCCATTGTGCTTCAGTTGGTTGGGCATCATCCTGCAAACTGAAGAGTCACTGGTCTATTCCCAGTTAGGACACATGCCTGGGTTGCGGGTCTGGTCCCTGGTTGGGGGCATATGGATCAATATTGCACTCTCACATCAATGTTTCTCTCCCTCTCTTCCTCTCCTTCTAAAAATAAATAAATATTCTTTAAATAATATCTGGTTCCAGGACTCTATCCCAAAGTTGAAGAGGCAGCTCCTACCTCTAACCTATGGCTAGTAACTATAGGGTCAATGATAGCATCCTACTCCTAGGCTTTTCTAAGTATTTGCTTTCTTTGAAAGCTTATGTGATTGGTCCCTGTGTGGCTATGAACCAGAGGAGGGTCACAGGGTGTAAGCCCAAGACAACCTTTTCCAGGATGATACCAGTGCCCTTTGGGCTAAAAGTGTAAAGTCTCATGGCCCAGGCTGAACATCAGAAGCACCTGAGAAGCTTTACAAAAATTCTGAATCTCTGAAACAGGGCCTGCAATTTGTGTTTTAAGAGGCCTACCCTGGTAGGCTGATGCAGAGTCAGGGTTGAGAAAAACAGCTGTGGAGCCAGGCCTCCAGCAAAGACCTGCTCCACAGCCAGAGAGCACTGACCACTCCTCAAGCACCCGGCTGCCCGGTCCTTTTCTCACTGTGTTCACACAATCAGTACCTGCTTTTCCAGTATCTCCACCCTGGTCTGACAGGCTGTAGTATTGAAGGCATACTTCACAGTTCAACTGCCCATTTATGGTTAGCTACACAACCTTTCCTTATCCTTGGCATAATAATACTATTAGCTAATATTAATTGAGCTGTGACCATGTTCTAAATGTGCTAAGCAATGTATATGCATGCATTCCAACCGTCTTGTGAGACAGAAACTATTGTTATCCTTCTTTAAAAATGAGAAATTGAGGCTTAGGAGTTTGGGATAGACCACATAGCTTCGGAGTTTGGCAGTCATGACCAACACCCAGCTGTTTGAAAACAAAGCTTCTTTCCAACCAAACCTCCTCCAGAGCACATACTTCTGTTAGGGACGATAGAAGGCGTCATGGAAGAACCTAATTAAATTAAATAAAAATAGACTCTGACATTGCAACAAAATCTAGATCTAAGTTAGAGCAATAGTATTGGAATGTGTAATTATTACTGTGATATTTCCAGCTGTGGTAGGAAATAGATGGCATCTTGGAGCTGAGTTACTGAGAAGAGTTTATTTGTAAAGTTGTGGATGAGATTTTTTTAAAGCAACAAAAAGTAGTCTAGTACCCTGAAGCTAGTAAGTGGTAGGAGAGGGGGACATTTACTGGAACCAAGAGAGAGCTACATGGAGAAGCCTCATGGTGACTTCTTGTGGCCTTTGGTAGAGGGACCCATAGAGAGGCACCTGGCAAACAAATACTCAGCCTGACCCTTCACCTCCTCCTTCTGCCATGTGATCTCCAGTCTGTAATCCTTCCCCACCTTGACCAAAGCCCAGCCAGATCATGAGAGAGCCCTGTTGACTAATCCAGCTAGTTAGCCTCCCTTGGAGATCAAGGTGAAAAGAGAAACTTGGAGAGTAACAGGTTTAAAAACAAACAAAAAAAACCCCCAAAAACCCACCTAGTTTGAACTTAAAATATGTCTGTAGGCATTTGGGTTGAAGTATTACACTCCAAAATAATGATTAGCAATCATAGATAAACAAAACTAACATAGTAAGTATTATTCCAATGTGTACATTAATTTTATTGTCTTATTCAATCTTTAAAACACCCCTTCAAAACATGTCCCATTTACTGAGGTTCTGAAAAATGTAGGAACTTGTTCAAGATATGGCAAGTACCTGGCCAAGTTCAGACACTTTAACTGTAAAAAAATTTTTTACTCTAAAACAGTGAAAATGCACCAAACTGAAAATGACTAAGCAAATCATTTTATCTAAAGAGACCTAGAAGAGTGGGAAGAAAAAATATGGTTAATAACTTTTAGATGAATCATTATTATTTAAATTTTAATAGCATAAACATTCAAATATACAAAACATTTCTGTTGCTGTCTTCTCTCATTTTTCTCTTCAAAAGGCACTACTTCAAACTAACAGTGTACTTCAAAAAGTTAATAATTTGTTTATCTTGATGAATAATTTAAGGTTCTCCTAATTTATTTTGTTGACATTCACATCTCCACTAGGGATGGATAGAGGGAAGGAACAGAGCTGCATCTACACAGTGGCTGTATTTTAGCATGGACTCAGGTTGGGTTATTGAAGCCGAGATCCCAAAAGGAACAGAATAGGCAGACTATAGTGTGATCATGAAATCTCAGGCTGCCCCAAAATGACATGATACCTTTCTGAACGTCCCAGCAGTAGAATCAGTCTGGAGTCAGAACATTTCCTAGGCACGTTACCATTTTAATCCATGAGCCCAAATTAGTTTGTTAGACAGGTTGGTGAGCTCTCTCCTCCCATAGAGCAAAGCCAGACTGGAAAGAAGGGGACAAGCCTGGAGATACGGATGCTGGGAAGGCCTGGACTTCAAAACATTTCAAGAAGGGAGCTCTGCTTTGGAAACCATGAGCTGTATGTGACAATCTAGTAGGGATACAAAGAAAAAGACTGATGAAACATAAGAGATTCATGACTAAATATATGTCATTATACCTGGAACTAGGCACAGGCAAGAGCCATTGTGTGGGATTTCTTGTCTCCAAGCCCAAGCGGAACTCCAGTGCCCTCTCCCTCTAGATTAATGCAGCACTCTTTGTTAAATTTAACATCAACTGCTTATATTCTGTCCAAACCTTTTGTGTGACTATGCCTTATGTTTTTACCATACTGTAAATGTGTCTTTTGTTTTACACGTAGTCTGATGCTGAGCCAGTGCTAAAAGTATGAACACTCAAATGAGTGACGTGAAGGGATGCTGGTGAGGAGTCTTTCCAGACAAAAGCAGAGGTGTGAGGGGAGGCTGAAGGACCTGGACTCTGATAGACCATGTGCAGAAGTCAGCAGATTGAGGACTTCCCTCAGAGAATACTGAGTTAATTAACATTTGGTTAACGTTTCACTTCCAGCTCTTTTAGGAATGATTGCTGAGTCAGGCAGTGCCAATTACTGGTTTTATTCTATTGGTTAAAATAAAATACATGTAATTCTCAAAGCCTACTCACTGGAAGCCCCTCATCTTCCTCAGCCACTGTCTTTGGCTGGCCTCTTTCCTCATTTCTCTACTGCACCAATGTTCCCAGGTCTCAGACACTTCATTTTCCCAGGTCTCAGACACTTCATACAGAGATAATAATATTAATCACTTCATAAAGTTAATTTATTAGAATAAAATTATATAAATGCTATAGTGCAATGTATAAACACTAAACACTGTATCTGGCATGTGGTGAACATTCAATAAATATTAGTTAATATTTTTATAATTATATCTATTAACAACTCAAATCACTTTCCATCCATGCACAGTACAGGAACTCTACTGCCCAATACAACTTCAAACTATTGTTGACACCTTTAGTCTAAGACTTCGATCTGACTGGATCTTTTTTATGCTGTTGAGGTCCTCACTAAGTTCCTTGAGCATCCTTATAACAAGTGTTTTGTGCTCTGCATCACAATGGCTTATCTTTATTTTATTTAGTTATTTTTCTGGAGATTTAATCTGTTCTTTCATTTGGGCCGTGGTTTTTTGCTTCCTCATTTTGGCAGCTTCCCTGTGTTTGTTTCTATGTGTTAGGTAGAGCGGCTATGACTCCCTTTCTTGGTAGCAAGGTGTCCTGTAGGGTACAGTGACACAGCCTCCTCTATCACCCAAGTTGGGTACTCGAGGTACATCCTTTGTGTGGGCTGAGTACACTCTCTTCTTGTAGCTGAGCCTTGATTACTGTTGGCAGCTCAATGGGAGGAATTTACCCAGGCCAGTTCGCTGCAAGGACTGTCTGTGACCACCGACCACCAACCACCATTCTCTGTGGGGTATCAGCTGTGCAGGGGCAGGGTGGTGGTGCCCTGACATAGTCTGTAATTGTCCACTGGGTGCACAGGCTCTGGGGTTTCCTGGGTGGTACAAGCTAAGGTCAGCCCCACCTGTGTTCTTCCAAGGGTCAGCCTGCCTGAGCTATAAAGCAAACTGAGATGGCCGAGCTTGGAGATTCTCAGGTGAACCGAGGCTGTGAATTTAGCTGACTATTGCTAGTGCTGGGCCTGGAGCCACTAAGCAAGAGGTATGGGGGCTAGATGCTCACTGAGGCTACCTCTTGCTTGTTTGAGAGGATTTAGGAAGTTGTGAAGCATAAGCCAAGATCAGCCCTTCATATGGAAAAACCACTGTCAACAGGTTGGGTGGGCCCATAAGTGGGGTGAGACAGAGTCTCAGGGGATCTCCTGGGCAGGGCAAAAAGTATTAGGCAGGTTGATGGAGTCTCAGATATGGCACCAGCTTACTGGTTCTGTGGGAGGGTTCAAAACAGGGATAATGGCCTCAGATTACCTTTCTGTCTGACAGAAAGCTGTCCCCCAGCTCTTGTGTTAATGCCAAACACCTCAGTTCCTCCCTGTATGCCACTGGTGCCTTTCAAACAGCAACCGCAGGCTGGAGCTCAGAGGGAGCTCTGAGTAAGTCTGTGTTCTTCTAGAGGAACCACTTGAGAGTCCAGAAGTTTCTTCCACTAACTCAATCCCCACTAGTTTTTGCAGCCAGAAGTTATGGGGATTTATCTTTCTGGCACTGGAACCCTGGGCTGGGGGTTCTGGTGTGGGGCTGGAACTCCTTGCTCCAGAGATATCCCCCTCGAATTTTTATCCACCACACATGGATGTGAGACCAGCCTGTTCTGCATCTCTGACCCTCTTACCAGTCTCGATGAATGTGGTTTCTTATTTCCATAGTTGTCTGACTTCCATTCAACTCGATTTCTGATTGTTCTAAGTGATGGTTGTTCTATAGTTTAGTTGTAATTTTGATGTGGCCTGTGAGGTGAAGACCATGTTTACTTATGCTACCATTTTGACTAGAAGTTTGCACAGTGTCGCAGTGTCAGGAATCAAGGAAGGCTGAGGTTGCTGGTCCTGGCTCAGCATCTCTCATGAGGTTTCATTCAAGCTGTCAGCTAGGGCTGCAGTTCCCAAAGACTTGATTGGAGCCAAAGTTTAACTTCCAATCTCACTGACATGGCTGTTGGTAGGAGGCTTCTGTTTCTCTCTACAGGGATGTTTAGGACTTAACTTACCTCAGTGTGAGTGATTCAAGAGATGGAGAACATAGAAGGAATAAGTTCCAATGACCTTTATGATCTAGTCTCAGCACTACACATCATACCTCCACCTTAGTTTCTTCATCAGAATCAAGTCCAGCCCACTCGAGGAGAAGGAAAGCTCCACTTCCTCAAGGAAATAATATCCAAAAATTATGGACATTTTTAAATCACATGGAAAAGTAGGATGTTTTGTCTTTTTGTTATTTGGACAATATTCTTGGAGTGTGTTGTGTGCGTGTGTGTGAGTGTGTTCATGCATGTATGCTCAGACATGATTACAGAGTGGCCATGAATTGTTGTTCATATTTTATCTTTATCTTTCTTTAAAAAAACTTTTAATGTTATTTAGCTGAGACAAAAGATTATTGAGAATCTGTTATATTCTAAGTTTCTTGTAACAGACGCTACCTCATAATCACTTTAGTACCTGACCCAACCACCAAAATCCTGGCACCTATATCCATAGTAGAAATTGATAAAATCTTACTGAATCCATGTAAGATTCACTGAGCGATTGAATAAATGAATAAGCACTTAACACTGGTAACATCTGTGCTTTTAGGAGATACAACTGAACTCAGTTTTTCATATTCTGATTTGATTCGGTTCTTCCCTTTCTCATATACCCAGTCAGGCTTTCTTGATCACGCTGTGACCTTTGATTCTAGAGAACTATTCAAGTAGTTGTTCACATCCATTGGCTTCTTCCAGATGCCAGAGGGAAGTTCCATTCTCACCATGAGTTAGCTCTTTTCCAATGCTTGTTTGATGAGCTATTGCTGAATAGATTTCCTGTTTGAGTTTGACAAGAAAGTTTTCCCAGGAGGTGTTAAAATGAGGTCTTGGTAAGGTGTCTCTGGACAATCCCTATCCTGAGGCTGAGGACATCTAAAGTAACACAACATTCCATTAAAAAATGTTTTAAAGTTTTTGGTTTACAGGCTATCCTTGGGTTAAAATTTGTAAGCATTAGATTTAAAACTGGCTTGCATAATGTGCTTTAACGCAAGATAGTAGCAGTGTTGTTTTCGCCTCATGAGAAGGAAATCAGCTTTTGGCTATGTGCTTAAAATAATTTGTGACAGTGTTGCCTGGGGTGCCCCAGACCCTGAATCTGCCTGGTGGGTCAGCTTAAAATGCTGGATCTGTCCAATCTCTGCATATCTGGCCCCTTTTAATATGATTATGTTTTCTTGCCCCTTCATACCCTGCCACCCGCTCTTGATGATATAGGACTACCATCAGGTGGACCATGACTGAACGTGTACCTGTACCCCTTGCTGAGACCCACTGAGGTCCTGTGTGTTTCTGGATATATTCAAGACCCCATACACACACCTCTTCACCACTCCTGTCTGACCCTACCTGAAAAGAAGAGATGTTGTAACACTTACTTCTGCTTTAGGCTAGGGATCCCTCATGTATTAGTTTCTTAGAGCTACCCTAAAGAATTACACAAATGTGGTGACTTAAAATAATAGATTTATTCTCTCGTAGTTTCTGGATGCCAGAAGTTAAAAATTAAAGAGAGTATTGGCAGGGTTGAGTCTTTCTAGAGTCTCTGAGGAAAAATCTTTCCCATGCCTCCCTCCTGGCTCCTGGCAGTTGCCAGCAGTCTCTGGATTTCTTTGGCTTGTAGTTGCATCACTCCAATCTCTCTCTGTGATCACATGACGTTCTCTTCTGTGTATCTATGACTTCACATAGCCTTCTCATAAGGACAGGACTCTTCGGGTGTAAGGCCAACCCAAATCCAGTATGACCTTGTATTAACTACTTACATCATATCTGAAAAGACCCTATTTTCATATAAGGTCATATTCTGAGGCTCTGTTTGATATGACTTTTGAGGGGCAACATTCAACCCACTCCTTCCTTCCCAGCTAGGATCTTACAAGAGTTTGAGGCAGGATTCAAGCTTGGTTGAGATTTTACCCACTCTTTGAACCTACCATATTTTTCGGACTATAAGACACACTTTCCCCTCCCCAAATTTGGGAGGAAAATGGGGGGTGTGTCTTATAGTCCAAACGTAGCTTATCTGGCTTGCTGTGGCAGGAGAGTGGGGCAGCGGTGGTGGAACAGGGTCAAAGGTTATTAAATATTTTACCACATTTTTTGCTTCAAAAAATTTTTTTTCCTATTTTCTTCTTCTAAAACCTAGGTGCATCTTATGGTCCTAAAAATACGACATATCTCTGCATGAAGGCTTATTTATCTAAAGAGAAAAGACCTGGAAAACTAGTGTTTCATCATTAAATATATATATTTGACTGGCAGCTCAGAGAATATAATGTACAGAAAAATCATTCAATGTTTGTCATGGGTACCTTAATAAGAGCAGTTACCATTCATTGGGCAGCTACACTGTGAGGGGTTTATCACTGATCTTCAGTCACTGTAATAAAAGCTAACAGTTGTTGGTCATTAACTTTTTATCAGGGAACATGTCACATGTTTAATATATGGTATATCATTCCATCCCCATAGCAATTCTGTGAAACAAATGAATAAATTAAGGCTTGCAAAAATTAGTTATTTTTCAATGGTAAACATTCTCAAATGAATGTCAGAGTCTAGAGATTGAACTCTTCAACTCTGTTCAATATAGTCTTCCTAGAAAAAAGACATTATCTTTACCACTTGGCAGATGAGAAATGTGTGGGTATAAGAAATTAAGTCATCTGCCCTGGCTGGTGTAGCTCAGTGAATTGAGCACAAGCTGCAAACCAAAGGGTCGCTGGTTCGATTCCCAGTCAGGGCACATACCTGGGCTGTGAGCGAGGACCCCAGTGGGGGCCATGTAAGAGGCAACCATAAACTGATATTTCTTTTCCTCTCTATCTTCTTCCTTTCCTCTCTCTCTAAAAATGAATAAATAAAGCCTTTAAAAAAAGAAATTAAGTCATCTGCCCAAAACTTCCTAGTTAATAATTCTGAAGTACAAATCCTAGTCTGTTTAGCCTCAATCTCAATTTGCCAGTTTGGGCTCTACAGAGGCTCACGTGGTGATGACGATGGAAAGAAAGAGGGTAGTTGGGTCTCTGAGGATTCAGTTGGTAAAAAATGAGGAGGTGGAAACCTGGATAATAAGCAGGTATGTTTACCCAAGAGTTTGTTCATCCCAGCTAGCCTCGCTGTGCCTAGTGTTTTGTTTTCACGAGCCCTTTCTTCCTTGTTGAGGCTGATTCTGTGTGTGTGGGTGTTGGGGTGGAGAAGACAATAGGGGCTCATACTCCCCTCTGCTCCTTGGATTTAGGTCTATGGGACTACCATATAGAGTGCTTCATGCTGTGAATGTTGGCTGCATACACAAGGTGGTGTCAGAATTCAGACCACTTGTTTTGCTTCTAGCACATTTCCTCCCCCCTTTTTTCTCCTCTTCTCGTCCCTCCCCCTTGTTCAGCCACTTTATAAACACTTCCACAACGGACCAATAGTTCTCATGTCACTCAGTAGCATATCATTTCCCCTTTGAGATTACCTTTGAGGTTTATTTAAATTGTGTCTTCACTCATCTCTAAAATGGGCTTAATAATACCATCTGCTTTGCAGGTGTTATATGAATATCAAATGAGATAATGATTTAATGAGCCAATAAATATTGGGTACTATCAATAAAGTTATGAAGAGGAAGTTTCAGAGCATTATTTGACCAATGTATTTTCTACTCTACTTCTTTAACATTGGCATAAATTTGGCCATATCTCTGATTTTCAAATATGTTCTGATATAAAATATTCTGTTCCACCTTTCCCATAAAGCATTGAAATGTTTCACAAACATTTGAGTGTTCACATTACATACACAATATGAGGTCTCAAATATGAAAGGAAGTGACATCAACAACATCAAAACCAAACCCTTTATTAGACTATCAGTTGATTTTTAATTAGGAACATAAATTCACTATATTTCAAGCATAATTAAGCCTTTTTCAAAATCAGAAGTTTGTTGAAGTAATCAAGTACAAATCACACACATTCTCAGTTTAGTCATTTCCTACAGGAATGTAACTCAGACCTCAATTTAGCCACTAGCTTTCCCACATTATGCAATCCCAGGTCCTGTCCTCTGGGAGCACTACCATACAGCTCGATCCTGTCATATACCTTCATTCCTAGGACCAGGAAAGAAAAGCAAGGCCACAGTTCAACCTGACCACAGGTCTTCAACAACATCCAGGGCTCTTCACCCCTGAGTGAGTTTGGCTGAGGAGCCCTGTATTTACTATAAGACAGGCACCCACTTCTTCATCTCAGAGTTCAGTTGAACTCTTCATTTCACTGTTACCACTTAGAGGCACTCTGCACTCACACATTTCCATTTTTCTTAGATGCCTTATAGAAGTGAAAAAGTGCTGCAACTATGTCCTCTAAGAAAAACTGGAAAAAATAAGCCAATGCTTAAAGATGCTATATTTGACCCTGATAATAAAACAAACAAACAAAAAAAGATAAAGGATCCAGTAGCAGTCTTAGAAGGGCAGCAGATGCTGGTGGCATTTCCCACAAAGTGTGAACTTTGGTTGCACATTTGGTTGCACACAGGCCTGCCCTGACCCACCACACTGCTTCTGCTGCCCCAGGGACTTCTGCAACTGCCCTCTGACTCCACAGGGACCTCTGCAGTGGAGGTGTGGTCTGCAGCCACTTTGAGCTGACCTTCTAGAGTCTCTTCTATGTTCTACTGAGACAAGTCCCAAGGGGAGCTCTGGAAACAGATGCCAAGAAAGAACAGATCACAACTTGTGTGAGACATGCAGTGCCTTCCAGAGCCATGTCTGACTTCTTCCCAAGGCCTCTGCTTTCCAGTCCTGAGCCACACTCCCAGTTGTTGTGACAGTTTGTGGCCTGACCTTCTCTGCGAGGAAGAGCCTCGACTCATCTCTGTAATGAAGAACCAACAGCCAGCCCTCCTGCCTTGACTTATTTTCGGTGCATCCTCAAGGAGGTCATGAGGGGAGCAAAACAGCTGGGATTTATATTTTTCCACAATTCTGATCTCCTTGAATGGAAACTCTCATCAGCCAGCACACTCAGGTGGTGGGCTGAGCACAATGGAGAGTTCACAAAAGCACAGATGAAGTTCTCTGACTTAGGAAAAATCTGCTTTGGATTCTCTTTGTGGGCAGGGTGTGTGTGCACAAGAAAATTTTCTGAAACTGCCCAGCACAATCTCACACACAGCAGTTCTGAAAGCTGGTGCAGGGGGACTGAAGGATTAGAAAAATCTGTCAGGGCAGAGCAGTGGAAACCCCACTCCAGCCCTTCTTTACAGGAAGGCCTCACCCTCACGGGACCTGGCAGAGCTCAAGGATCAAAGGATGGGTTTCATCTTGCAACCAGTGGAGCTGCAGTGTTGGAGAGAGAAAACTGTAGGAACAAAGGCCAGAATACAACCTCACCCTGAATGTTTGGCGTTGGCTGAGGCAGATCAACACTTATTAGTGTTTATGGTGACTAGCAGTTGAATGCTCTTTAGTATTATAGTTGCATAACTATTTCTGCTACTAAGAATGATTCAGCAATAAACTAAGGTTCATTTTCCTGTGACACAAAGGCCCTTTTCTTACTCACTCAGTCTTGGAGATACAACTGACTGTATTTTTGTTTTCTGACTGTTGACAGTGTAATAAGCAGGTCGGCACACATGACCTCACTTAGGCTCATGACAAGCATTGAAGTTGTGAAGTTTGGAGCACTTAGTGTGTTGCCACTAGGTCTTCCTGGTCACTGCTGGAGCTGATGTCTCACTTAGTTCTTCTGACTCCAGTGACCATCTCTCTTCCCTGCTATCATCCTGAGGCCGGGGTGAACAGAGTCCTAATTGGTGTCCATGACGGAAGGCTGTTACTGAGGGTGAAGGATCAGGGCTGTGAACAGGAGGACTTGGATGCGAAGCTGACATGACCCTGTGGACCACACACACTCACAGACTTGAGGGGAAGCAGAGCGTGCATAGGATCACAGTCTCCATTTGCTCGGACTCTTCTGAATTTAGCACTAACTTTCCTGCATCCTGGGAAAACCCTCAGTCCAGGGAAAACACACATGTGGATTATATTGTGCTGTTTTGATTCCACCTGAATTTCTGGTGGCACCTGCAGGTGCAGAAGATTCTTAGCCTCAAGTTCTTAGAAAATCCTGGAGGCTCTGGGACCACATCATTGATTTCTCTAAGACAGTTCCACTGAGCCTGGACTCCAGGCCATTTTTGTCCACAGTAGCTATATTTTAAATATTTTTAAAATCTAAACATTTAGTTACCAATGGGAACCAAGTTAATCATAATTGTATTTGCTGCTAAACCAGGCAGTAAAGGAAGTGCTTCACCTTGATCCCCAGGACACACATACAACGTACTAATCATTACTCCCATTTTACGAATATAGCAGCTGAGGGCGTGCATGTTCCAAGTCCTGAACCAGGTGTATCTGACACCACAGCCCTCACTCCTGCAGCACACTTCTCAAAGTCCTTCCCAGCATATTCTGTCCTGAGCAAATTAGAGTTCCATGGGTACTTTGAGATTTTCATGTTTCTTTGGAGACACTTGGAAACTTTTGGAGTGGCACCAGGCTCACAGCTTTAAGAGACTCAGTACCCTGGGAGATTTTGCCCGCCTGTGCACCCATGCCCCCAAGCCATAGAGAGTGTGATTTTGTGGCAGACTTGGAAACCACAGCTGTGAAAAAGGAAACAGCGCGGGTGCTCCCTGGGACCTGTGGTGCCCAAGCCATGAATTTGGGGGAAGTGGGCGCCCCTTGGGATCCACAGAGTGCACACCCGTGAACCTGGAAAAGGCACAGGCACTCTGCGGGACATCGGAACCCACAGGGTTCCTGAGATCATGCTTAGGACCACCCAGAACCCTTCAGAGAGGCTCTGGGGAGAACGCATGGCTAATGTTGATCCTTCTCCCTTTCTTTCCAAATTTATCTCTTCTTCTTCCTTCCATCTTCTGCTTTGTTCCTTTTTTTGAACCTCCAAGTAATTGCATAATTGTATTATCATTATTTCATTATTCGTACACTTTTTATTTTAATAGTATTTTGGTATTCCTCTTCTTTCTGTATAGTCTTCTTTGTTTGGCGGGTTATATTGTATCATTTGATAGGTTTCCCCTGTTATCTCATTCATAGGGTATAGCTAATTTACTGCCCCTCATTTGTGTTCCACTAGGACACTACTCAAGGCTCAATAGTCCCTATTCTTGTTATCTAGATCTCATAGACTCTGTCATATGATTCTTGCTCTAATATTACTATAAATAATAGCTATTCCATACAATTGTAATACTTCACAACACCCCTCCCAGATCTTAGCCCACTTCACAATTTCCTGAACTATATTACTGTAGTGGTTAACTCTATTCTCTCACACACTACACCTATTTACTACTCTTTACTCTCACCCTACCTCAGAATCTGACCTCCCACAACCTCACTGCTTTATAGATCCAACTCACTATCCTTTCCTTCCCAACAAGGGTCTTATCTTCTTTACATCCTTTAGAAAAAGTGGCTAGTGGGGTGGAAGATCACAATTAACATTATACATAGCCAAAGGATCTCCTATCTCCTCTCTACTGGCTGCTACTATAAATATCATAGAATACTCTCTTGCTGACTTAAACCATTTTGCCTTACCCATCCAACTGATAACAAAAAAGAGTAGGTGGAAACTGTGAACACCTGGATACCTGAAAGAGACTGCATCACTGAATCTCACAGGTATTCTACCACAGAAGTTCATACCATAAACCCAAGGAACCAGAACAGATCAATTTAAGAAGCTGAGGCTAGCAAGAAGAGTCTCACGAACAATGAGAAGACAAAGGAACAATCCCCAAATGAAGGGAAAGGAGGAAACCTCAGAAAGAATGCTAAATGAAATAGAGGCAACTCAGCTATCAGATTCTGAGTTCAAAGCAATGATTATCAGGAAACTCAACGAGCTCACAATGAGCTACCAGAAACTACAGGGAAGCTACAACAAACTCACTGCAAACTATATCAACATGAAAAAGGAAATAGAAAGTATCAACAAGGGCCAAGAGGAAATGAATAATACAATTTCTGAACTAAAGAACACAGTAGAAGGAATGAAAAACAGTATCAATGAAGCAGATCAGATCAGCCAATTGGAGGACAAATAGAAAAAAGCACCTAGAAAGAGCAAGAACAAGAAAAGAGGCTCAAAAAGAATGAAGAGGGATTAAGAGAAATGCAAAACAATATGAAACATAATAATATCCGTATAATAGGGATACCAAAAGGAGAAGAAGAGCAAGGGATAGAAAAATTATTTGAAAAAGTAATGACGGAAAACTTCCCTAATTTGATGAGAGAAAAAGTCACACAAATCCAGGAAACACAGACAGTCCCGATCAAGAGGAACACAAACAGGCCCACCTCAAGATACATCATAATTAAAATGGCAAAATTTCAAGACAAAGAGAGAATCTTAAAGGCAGCAAGGGAGAAACAGGAAGTAACATACAAAGGAGCCCCAATAAGGCTAGCAGCTGACTTCTCAACAGAAACGCTCCAAGCCAGAAGAGAAGGGCAAGAAATATTCCAAGTAATGAGAACCAGAGGTTTGCAACCAAGACTACTTTACCCAGCAAAGCTCTCAATCAAGATAGAATGCCAAATAAGGAGCTTCCCAGACAAAAGAAGTCTAAAAGAATACACCTCCACCAAACCAGCTCTGCAAGAGATGCTAAAGGGACTGCTTTAAGTAAAGGAAGGGAAAAAAGAGAGAGGAACACAGGTATGTAAATGTTTATGAA
>CM052538.1:81044540-81070345 GCA_028533065.1 Trachops cirrhosus
CCAAATCTCTATGGTCAATTAATATTTGACAAAGGGGGCAGCAACATAAAATGGAGTCACAATAGCCTCTTCAAGAAATGGTGTTGGGAGAACTGGACAGCTATGTGCAAAAAAAATGAAACTCGAACACCAACTTACACCATACACAAAAATAAATTCAAGGTGGATAAGAGACTTAAATATAAACCATGACACCATTAAAGTCCTAGAAGAGAACATAGGCAGGAAAATCTCAGATATTTCATGCAGAAACATTTTTATTGACATGTCCCCAAAGCAAGGGACACAAAGGGAAGAATAAACAAATGGGATATCATCAAAATAAACAGCTTCTGCATGGCTAAAGAAAACAGTATTGAAATAAAAAGAGAACCAACTGTATGGGAAAACATATTTGCCAATGATACCTCAGACAAGGGATTAATCTCCAAAATATATACAGAACTTACACAACTCTACTATAAAAAGACAAGCAACCTAATTAAAAAATGGGCAAAGGACTTGAACAGACATTTCTCCATGGAGGACACACAGAGGATCCAGAGACACATGAAAAGATGTTCAATATCACTAGCTATCAGAGAGATGCAAATTAAAGCCACAATGCGATACCACTGCACACCAGTCAGAATGGCCATAACAAACAGCAAGTGTTGGAGAGGTTGTGGAGAAAAGGGGACCCTAGGGCACTGTTGGTGGGACAGAAGACTGAATCAACCACTGTGGAAAACAGTATGGAACTTCCTCAGAAAACTAAAAAGGGGCCTTTTTGACCCAGCAATTCCACTGCTGGGACTATATCCTACGAACCCTGAAACACTAATCCAAAAGAACCTCTGCACCCCAATGTTCATAGCACCACAATTTACAATAGCCAGGTCCTGGAAGCAACCTAGGTGCTCATCAGTAAATGAATGGATCAAAAACTATGGTACATTTACACAATGGAGTTCTATGCAGCAGAAAGAAAGAAGGAACTCATACCCTTTGCAACAGCATGGATGGAGCTGGAAAGCATTATGCTAGGCAAAATAAGCCAGTCAGTGAAAGACAAATACCATATGATTTGGCTTTTAAGAGGAACCTAAACAGCAAAACAAAGAAACAAGCAAAATATAGCCAAAGACACTGAAATAGAGGACAGGCTTACAGTGACCAGAGGGGAGAGGGGAGGAAATTTCAGGGGAATTTCAGGGGAGAATGGGAAGGGTTTACAGGAACAAGTATAAAGGAGACATGGACAAAAACTAGGGGGGTTGCAAATGGGAGAGAGGAGGGGAGGGATGGGTGGGTGGGCTGGAATGGGAGTAAAGGACAGAAAACTGTACTTGAGGAATGATTAAAATAAAATTTAAAAAGATATCGTATATGCATTTTTTTCTACGTAGTCTGTTAAGAAAAACAGCAGTATTTTTCACATCTTACTACATTTATTTCTCCTTAGAAGACACTGCTTTCAAAATTTGAAAGTTTTGTTTTTTTATCTCCACATCCCTATGTAGACTGCATAGTTCCTGACTTGGGTTTGTTTTATTTTGTGTGTTTTTTTTTTGAGGCCATTTCTAATGACTTCCCATTTGAGAAGTTTAAAATTTGGGGCAGTCATTACCACAAAAGACCCTACCTCTGCCCCATTTCCCAATAGAGTAATAGAATAATTTTTATTAGTATGACTATGTAAGTGCTGCTTACAGATAAGCCATGTAGCTTGCAATGCTTTTACTTCTCTTTACTTTGGTGTTTTTACACTTACAACAATTCAATGTCCATAACATTGCCAGTTGTCTAATTCCTACTCAAGACATACATTGCATTGTGTACCATTAATTTTATTTTTCAGAGAAATCTTTCCTGGAGTCTTTGACTTGCTGCAAATGGTCTGAGTGTGCTTGGCATCTGGGGCTGCCTGCTATGCTCGTTTTCTGTGGCTCCTGTAACAAATTACCAAAAGTTGGGGGGCTTAACCAAGAGGTTTATTTTCTCCCAGTTCTGGAGGTCAATGATCTAATTGACCTAATGATCTCATTGATTTAATTGACCTAATGATTTGTCTCACTGACCAATGATCTAAGTCAGTATCACTGGGCTAAAATCAAGTGTTGGCTGGGCTGTGCTTCCACCAGAGGTTCTAGTGGAGAATCTGTCCCCGCCTTTCCCAGGTTCTGGTGTTGTCATATACCCTGGCTGGTGGCTGCTCACTCCAACCTCCTCCTTCTTCCCTGATGCGTTTTTTCCTCCTCCTTCATACTGCATTTGAAAGCTTATGGGATGTTCTGCTTATCCCTAGCAGTCTGAAATTTTACAATGATTTGTTCTGGTGGGTCTACTTGTATTTATGTTATCTGCATTCAGTGGCTTTTAAAAAATATAAAGATTAGCTCCTTCAATTCTAGAAAATTTACTTGGATTGTTTAAGCAATACTCTTCCCTTTCCCACCCTCCCACCCTGCTGGATCTGTTTTTTCATTCTGTACTACTCTGTACATTCACTACTACTCAAATATTAAATTCTTGACTTGGTACTCTCATTTTTTCTCCTCCTGTCCCTTTCCCTTTTCTTTCCATCATTGTGTTTTCACTCCCTCCAGCTTCAAATCTCCTCCTTAAATGAAGGCACAGGTGGCATAGTCAGGGTTTACAGAGCATGATACAATTCTCTTAGGGTCTAAGGGGACATCCAGGGCCAGCACTGCGACTTCGTCTTTAGTTCAGTGATGAGGAATGAGATGGGTGGAATCAAAGTCTATAGTCACGTCATGCAGTGTCGCACCAGCTCAGTGTCCTGCTGGCTCCTAGCAATAAAAAAAATTGATTTCTAAGATCAAGAACTACTTTTGTCAGTCTTCCCCAAAATTGTCACTGTGTGAACATACATATCTTATATTCATGGAAATCAGGCTCTGATTTTTTTGTTTACCCTGCTAGTTAGTTCTCTGATATATTATGAATGATATGTATATGATGATTGATAAGTTCATAGTTCACTTAAGATCTGTGCAATTGCTTGAAAAACTAGAGCCAAATATAAATGATTTTGTTTTGCCAGAGACATTTACTATTGTCCCAAAGGAATTATTAACAGCTCACCTTTTACTTTCAAAGTTATTCTAGTTCAGAAGATTAATTATGTGATTATGCTTCATATACTTGCATGTGAATTAGGCCTTGCCATAAGGATACCTGGATGAAACTGGTTTAGTTAGTTACAAAAGACCCTCTTGGAATATAGAAAACTTTAAAGTTTTGGTTTTTTAAAAGATTTATTTATTTATTTATTTATTTATTTATTTATTTATAGAGAGAGGGGAAAGGAGGGAGAAAGACAGAGAGAGAAACATCCATGTGTGAGAGATACATCAATCAACCTGCAACTCAGGCATGGGCCCTGACCAGGAATTGAACCAGAGACATTTTGGTTTGCAGGCTGGTACTCAGTCCACTGAGCTATACCAGCCAGAGCAGAAGACTTTAAAGTTTTAAGAGTTACAACTTCATGTCAATTATTTAACCAATAGCTCTTATGGTGGTGACCTACTTCAGCAGCATTGTAGTAATTAACACATACAAAATTCAGTATTTTTTCTTTTTTTATTGTTATTAAATTACAGTTGTCCCCATTATCTCCAAAATAACACTTAACTAACCTTTACTACATTGTGAATTATACAAACTCATCTAGGACTAGAAAGAGCAAAGGCTAATGTAACTTAAAAAACTTGATAGGCTATGAAAACATTACTCTCAGAAACTGAGTTAAAATAGATCAAAATCCATGTTCAATAATTACATAGTATTTAAATATTTAACTTGTTAGGAAATTATTATTATAAACCCCCAGTTAAATGTTCACTGAAAGATTTGCAAGTGGTAATTGTATTGAAGTAGGTCAAGTTTTATTTATGTAAAACTTGCAATACCTGGAAATGAGCTATTGCATAAGAATGGATAAAACTATTGGACTGAAAATTGGTAAAAAGCACAATAGTTATACTATAGCTTTAATAGAATTGGTATTGTAAGAAATCACTAGTCATATATACAGACTTGGATTTTTAAAATTTATAATTCAGAAGACATTCTATGTGCTGCTAGCACAAACATCAGACAAAAACAGAATTTATTAATCTGAAGTGCGTGCTAAATAGAAAGTTTTAAAATCTTGATTTAGACAGCTGTTTGAAAGATTGCCAGGCAAACTAGTTGAGATATTTAGCATGCCAATAAATGTTAAAAAAGATTTCTTTTCAACAAAAGCAAGTAAAACAACAACAACAAAACCCAGGATCATGCTTATGTAAGCACAATGTTTCTGCTCTACTTTTCACCCAGAAATCCAGGAATTGCGGTAAGCTTGGCTGTACCCAGTGGCCTTAAGTAGACCACTGTAGCCTCAAAACAGATGGTTTATTTACTCTAATATCAAAAGTCAAGATCCTTCTGGGTTGTCTTTTCAGGGATCTGAGTTTCAGGGAAGGAAAGCAAAGAATAGTAAAAATAATTTCAGGAATAAGTATTTCTCCCTAGTGTAAACTTAGGCCTTAGGAAAGTGGAAGCTAAAAGAAAAGCTGCAGTAAAGTACCTATATATTTTTTAAATAAATAAACAGAATTCAAAAGCACCCCACCCCCACCCAATGCTCAAGTAAATATTAACAGCAGAAAAGGTTTGGAGGAATCATGAGCTATTTTTCTGACATTCCAAGGGATGCAATAACATTCACACTGGATGATTTCCAAGGCTGAGTGGCTCTGGGGCTTTCGGAGTAGTTGTATATTTTTCAGTTAGTTTTATCAATGTCTACTTTAAGTACAAAAATGCATCCATTTTAAGTGCACACATCGATGAGCCTTGACTAATGAAATCTACCACCACAATGGTCCATTCCCATTATCCCCAGAAGTTCCCTAGTGCCCTTTGCAGTCCATTCTCTTACACACACCCAGCCCCAGGCAACCATCCATCTGTTTCCTCTCAGTATAGATTGCTTTGCCTATCCCATAATTTTATATTAATAAAATAAAGCTACTACAAAGTCTTTGGTATTCAGCTTTTTTCTTCAGCATGGCATATTTGGCATATAAATACATTGTATTAGTACTCTATTATTTTTTATTGTTAGGTAGTGTCCATTTATTCATTTAATAATTTGTTTATCCATTCACCATGGGATGAAAATTTCAGTTGTTGCAAATTTAGTTAGTGCAGAAACCATCACTTGTAGACAAATATTTGTGGACCAGTCTTTTGTGAACATACATTTGCATTTCTTTTGGATAAGTATCCAGGAGTAGAATTATTGGGCCATATGATTGGTGGATGTTGAATTTGACTGTTTTCCAAAGTAGTGTAACATTTTACATTCCCACTAGTGGTGCATGTGAACTCCAGTTACTACACGTTTTCACAAACATTTGGTATCAATAGTCTTAAATTTTACTCATTCAGGTGGGTGTAGTGATATTTCAATGTGCTTTATTTTATTTTATTTTTTAAATATTTTATTGATTATGCTATTACAGTTGTCCCATTACCCCCTTCATTCCCCTCCACCAAGCACACCCTCTCCCACCCACATTCCCCCCTTTGGTTCATGTCCATGTGTCATAAGTTCTTTAACTTCTACATTTCCGATACTATTCTTGCCCTCCCCCTGTCTATTTTCTACCTACCATCTATGTTACTTATTCTCTGTACCTTTTCCCCCTCTCGCCTCCTCCCACTCCCCTGTTGCTAACCTTCCATGTGATCTCCATTTCTGTGGTTCTGTTCCTGTTCTAGTTGTTTGCTTAGTTTTTTTTAATTTTTGTTTTAGGTGTGGTTTGTTAATAATTGTGAGTTTGCTGTCATCTTACTATACATGCTTTTTATCTTCTTTTTCTTAGATAAGTCTCTTTAACATTTCATAAAATAAGGGCTTGGTAATGATGAACTCCTTGAACTTGACCTTATCTGAGAAGCACTTGATCTGCCCTTCCATTCTAAATGAAAGCTTTGCTGAATAGAGCAATCTGGGATGGAGGTCCTTGTCTTTCATGACTTGGAATACTTCTTTCCAGCCCCTTCTTGCCTGTAAGGTCTCTTTTGAGAAATCAGCTGACAGTCTTATGGGAATTCCCTTGTAGGTAACTGCCTCCTTTCCTCTTGCTGCTTCTAGGATTCTCTCCTTCATTTTTACCTTGGCTAATGTCATTATGATGTGCCTTGGTGTGTTCCTCCTTGGGTCCAACTTCTTTGGGACTCTCTGAGCTTCCTGGACTTCCTGGAAGTCTATTTCCTTTGCCAGAGTGGGGAAGTTCTCCTTTATTATTTGTTCAAATAAGTTTTCCACTTGCTGCTCTTCCTCTTCCCCTTCTGATACCTCTATAATTTGGATGTTGGAGTGTTTAAAGATGTCCTGGAGGTTCCTAAGCCTCTCCCCATGTATTTGAATTCTTATTTCTTCATTCTTTTCTGATTGTCTGTGTTTTTCTTCCTTCTGGTTCACTCCAATGATGTGAGACCCATCTTTCATTCCATCACTGTTGGTTCCCTGTGCATTTTTCTTCATTTCACTTATTGTAGCCTTTATTTTTTCACCTAGTTTGCAACCAAAATCAACCAATTCTGTGAGCATCCTGATCACCAGTGCTTTGAACTGTGCATCTGATAGGTTGGCTATCTCTTGGTCACTTAAAAGGATGGGTTCTGGGGCTTTCAATTGTTCTTCTGTTTGAGCCATCTTTTTTTTTTTTTAAGTCTGGGCATGCCTGTTACATATGAGAGGCGGAGCCTTAGGTGTTCACCAGGGCGGGGCACCTAAGTTGCTGGGTTGTGATGCTGTATGTGGGGGTGGGGTCCTACAAGGCACAATGGCACTTGCTCCGCTCTTCATTGGACCTCAGTCCCTTCCACCGCTTCCCCTGAGCAAACTGGGCCCGTCTGGTGCCAATTCCCGTGTGGGTGGGCTTGTGCACCCTGTGGGACTTTCCTTTTCAATCAGTGCCCCAAGGCTCTATTTCCCAGCGCCTTCCTTCACAATGGCTGCCTCACTGGGTCTGCCAGCCGCTTGCGCACCCAGGGTCTGCCTGCTGCAGCCTTGCGTGCCCCAGTTGCCTTTTGCACCCTGGTTGCCGTGTGTGTCCGGTCCCAATGCTCTCTGCTCTCTGCTCTCTGCTCCTCGACCCCCACCCAGCTGTCCAATTCCACCCTTCCTACCAGTCTGGATGAACGTGTCTATTTAATTCCTTGGGTGTCCGACTTCCATATGGTTCAATTTTCTGTCAGTTCTGGTTGTTATTCTGTTTCTAAATCATTGTTGTCCCTATCTTGGTTGTGCAAGGAGGCATAGTGTGTCTACCTATGTGTCTACCTTCCATTGTGGCTGGAAGTCTATTTTATTTTTAAATTTTAAACAATAACATGCCAAAAACATTTTAATAAAAAGCAGAAATAAGAAAAACAGACAGATCCATTAAATTTCAACATTGAATTGCAGTTTTAAGTGAATGTAGTAAGATAAAGTGGAAAAAAGTATAAATACAGGAAAAGAACAGTTAAAAGATTTCTTTTTACTATGATATACTTTAAAAAATTATTGAATGTATTGAGGTGACATTGGTTAATAAAATTATGTGGGATCCAGGGCTACAATTCTATAAAACATCCTCTGTTTATTGTATTATGTGTTCAACCACCCCAAATCAAGTCTCCTTCTGTCACTATTTATCCTCCCTTTACCCTTTTCTACCTCCCTCCACCCTTCTTTTCCTCTGGCAATCACCATACTGTCTGTGTCTAAGAAAGTTTGAATTTCTTTTTTAGCTTAATCCCTTCACCTTTTTCACTCAGTCCCATAACCTCCCTCCCCTCTGACAGCTGTCAGTCTGTTCTCTGTTATCTATGAGTCTGTTTCTATTCCATGTGTTTGTTTATTTAGTTCATTAGATTGCATGTGTAAGTGAGGTCATATGTTACTTGCCTTTCTCTGACTGGCTTATTTCACTTAGCATAATAATCTCCAGGTCCAACCATGATGTCACAAAGTGTAAAATGTTCTTTTTTTTATGGTCAAGTAGTATTCCCTTGTATAAATGTGCCACAGCTTTTTTATCCACTCATCTACTGATGGGCACTTGGGTTGCTTCCATAGGTTGGCTACTGTAACTAATGCTGCAATGAACATAGGGGTACATATAATCTTTTGAATTTGTACTTTGACTTTCTTTGGATAAATACCCAGAAGTGAAATCACTGGGCCATAAAGCAGTTCCACTTTTAATTTTTTAAGGTAATTCCATAGAGGTTTCCACAGTGGCTGCACCAGTCTGCATTCCTACCAAGAGTGCATGAGGATTTCCTTTTCTTTGGTTTTCTTTTAGATTTCATTTATTTATTTTTAGAGAGAGGGGATGGAAAGGAGAAAGAGAGGGAGAGAACATAGATGTGCAAGAGAAACCAATCAGTTGCCTCTTGCACT
This sequence comes from Trachops cirrhosus, assembly GCA_028533065.1. Classification (NCBI taxonomy): domain Eukaryota; kingdom Metazoa; phylum Chordata; class Mammalia; order Chiroptera; family Phyllostomidae; genus Trachops; species Trachops cirrhosus. The sequence continues at coordinate 81,052,996 of CM052538.1, forward strand.
CCCCCAACTGGGAATCTGGCCCACAATCCAGTCACATGCCTGACCAGAATCCATTTGTGGGATGATGCCCAACCCACCAAGTCATACCAGATAGTGAGAGGGTTCCCTTCTCTTTACATCCTGCCCAATACTTGTTTATTGATTTATTGATGATAACCATTCTGACAGGTGTAAAGTGATATCTCATTGTGGTTTTAATTAGTATTTCTTTGATGATTAGTGACTTTGAGCATCTTTTCATATGTCTATTGGCCATCTGTATGTCCTTTTTGTAAGGATAAGCGTCTATTTGGGTCCATTGTTTTAATTGGATTATTTGTTTGTGTTGTCTGTGTTCTTTATAAATTTTGGACATTAACCCCTTATCAGGTGTGTCAGTGATAAATATGTTCTCCCATTCAATGTGTTGTCTTTTCATTTTGTTGATGGCTTCCTTTGCTGTGCAAAAACTTTAGTTTGATGTAGTCTTGTTGTGTGTTCATTTTAATTTGTTTGCGGATCCTTTTTGATCTTCCTCGATCTCATTGTAAAACCATTCATTATTTAATAACATGTGATTCAGTCTCCATCTATTTGAATGTTTTTGAGCTTTTTCCTTGAGGTTGGTTTGTAGTTTAAATTGATCGTGATCTGAGCACATGCTTGATATGATTTCATATTTCTTGAATTGTTGAGGCTTGTTTTGTGTTCTATCATGTGGTCTATTTTTGAAATTGTACATGTGCATTTGAAAAGAATGTATATTTTTCTTCTTTAGGATGAAAGTTTCTGGATATATCAATTAAGACCGTTTGATCTAGGGTGTCATTCAATGCCACAATATCCTGATTTTTGTTCAGAAGATCTATCCATTGTTGACAGTGGGTTGTTAAAATCCCCTATGATGACTCTTTTGCCTTTGATATTTTTCTTGACATTTTCCAAGATTTTCCTTATACATTTAGGTGCTCCTATGTTGGGTGCATATATGTTTACAAGGCTCATATTCTCTTGATTGACTACTTCTTTAAGTTTTGTATAGTGACCTTCTTTGTTTCTTTTTATGGCCTTTGTTCTGAGGTCTATTTTGCCTGATATAAGTATTGCTACCCCAGCTTTTTTTCATGTTCATTCACTTGGAATATTTCTTTTCCATTTCTTCACTTTCAGACCTGCAGATCTTTTGTTCTGTGGTAAGTCTCTTGTAGACAGCATATATGCAGGTTAAGTTTTCTTATCCATGCAGCTACCTTCTGTCCTTTGATTGGAGCATTTAATCCATTTATGTTTAAGGTTATTATTAGTAGGTACTGTTTCACTGCTATTTATTTTGTACCTGTGTTCCTTTCCCTCTCTCTCTCTCTCTCTGTCTCTTTTTTTCTCCTTTCTTGTAGCAGTTCCTTTAGCATCTCTTGCATTGCTGGCTTGGTGGAGATGTACTCTTTTAACCTTCTTTTGTCTGGGAAGCTGTTTATTTCTCCTTCCATTTTAAATGAGAGGCTTGCAGGCTAGAGTAGTCTTGGTCGTAGGTCCTTTCTTTTCATTACTTGGATTATTGTATGCCAATCTCTTCTGGCTTGTAGTGTTTCTGTTGAGAAATCAACTGACAGCCTTATCAGAGTTCTCTTGTATATTACTATCTGTTTCTCCCTTACTGCCTTTAAGGTTCTCACTTTGTCTTTAAATTTTGCCATTTTAATTATGATGTGTCTTGGAAAAGGCCTTTTTGTGTTCATCTTTATTGGGACCCTCTGAGCTTCCTGAACTTGTATGACTTTTTCCCTTCACCAAGTTAGGGAAGTTTTCTGTCATTATTTTTACAAATAATGCCCCTTGCTCCTTTCCTTCTTCTGGCATTTCTATCATGTGAATGTTGTTACATTTCATGTTGTCCTGAAGCTCCCTTAAACCATCGTCATACTTTTTAAGTCTTTTTTCATTTTGTTGCTCAGACTGTTTTTTTCTACCTTGTTTTTCAGCTCACTTATTTGGTCCTCTGCTTCATCTAGCCTGCTTTTTATTCCTCCTATGTATTTTTCATTCCATATATGGCATCCTTCATTTTTTCCTGGCTCCAATTCACAGTTTCTATGTCTCTTTTCATGCTGCTATAGTTCCCACTAAGTTCCTTGTAGTTCTCACTGATTTCTCTGAATATCCTTATTATCATTATTGTGAATTCTACATCCAGTAGATTGCTTGCTCAGTTTCATTTATCTCTTTTTCTTGGGTTTCATCCTTGCCTTTTGACTGGGGGTTCTTTCTTTGTCTCCCCATTTTAGGTGACCCTTTGTTTGTTTCTGCATCTTGGGTTGTTCTGCTTTGCTTACCTCTCTTTGTGTGGTGGCCTTCTGTAGTAGAAGTTCTGTGGGACTCGGTAGGGTTGCCTCTTTCATCTCCTGATCTGGATGCTCCAGGAATGCCTCTTATTCAGTTTATGTGGGCTCTTTTGTTGCTGAGTTTTGATTATTGATGGCTCATTCATTGGTTGATTCTCTCCTCCAGATGGCAGACTGAGAATCACAATCCCTGCCACATCTTGTATGCTGTCATACAGGTGCTGATTAACAGAGCAATACTACTCCCAAAGCTTAATCTGTGCTAGAAAAAATACCCCCCTACCAGCAGTATCAACAGCAAATGAGCAAGGATTAATAAAGATAGAAAAACATTAAGAATATTATAATATAGGAAAAAAGAATATGAGATGGCTAAAGGAGAGAACATTGATTTTGGGTGGGAAGAAGGAGGAGAAATAGTAAGAGGTGGAATAAAAACAAGGCAAAGAAAGGGAGAAAATAAAATTTAAAATGTAAATAAAAAAGGGAAGTGCAATGGCCAATGGAGTAAGAAAAAGAAAGAGTATAATATGAGGTTTGAAATAGAAAAAATAGCAAACCAATAAGAACAAAATTGAAGAAAAACCACAACAGGGTCCATAACAATGACAACTGAGCAAAGATTAATAAAAGTGGGAGAAGAATAAGAATATTATAAGAAAGAGAAAAAGGAATATAAAATGTCTACAGTAAAGAAAAATGATTTTCAGAAGATAGAGATGAAGAAATAATGAAAGTAAGGAATAAAATCCAGATTAAGAAAGGGAAAAAATAGCATTCCAATTTTAGTAAGCAAGGGCAGGAGGAAGGCAAATGGAGTAAGATAGGGAGAGTAACCGATGAGATTTGAAATAAAAATACAGTGAACAAATGTGAATACAATGGAACAAAAACATCAATAACCACAATATATACACCAAACAAGCCACACTTAATAAAGGTGGAAGGAAAATAATATTATAAGAAAGGGAAAAAGACTGTGAGCTGACTAAAAGCAGGAGGAATGATTTTGAGAGGATAGAGGGAGGGGAAATAGTAAGAATTAGGTAAGAACTGTAAGAATTAGGTAAGAACTGTAAGAATTAGGAAAAAGGCACAAAGGAGGGGGAAGTAAAATTTATAACAAAAATAAGAAGGGGCAGGAAGAAAGCCCTTCTTCCCTGAAGACAAGGAAAAAGTATTATGTAAGATTTTAAATTAAAAAAAGTATATAAAAATTTAAATTAAAAGAATGAAAAATAAAGACAAAAGATAGTGAAGTAGTTGGAATACACTTGAAGTAAATGGAGAAATCTTAAAGGGCTATACAGAGAGAACAGAAATTCTGAAGAACAAGGTAAAATTCATCACAGCAAAGTTTGGTGTTTGCCTTCTGTCTTCTCCTTCTGGATCCATCTCTGGCTTTTTATCAGCTCAAGGCCCAGAGGAGGGTCATCCGACTTCTAGCAGCACTGAATGTACCACCTTCACCTGCCTGTAAAGGGGGCTTCTATTGCAATTGGGAGGGTGGGACCCCTGGGTCTTCCTAGGAAAACTTGTTCAGACTTCCTGGAAAATTGTGGTTGTGTTCCCTTACTCCTGCGCCACCCAGCTTGGTCTGTTCCAGCTAATTTCCAATAATGTGTCGTTTCTGCTGAATAATGTGTCCGTTTCAAGGGAGGGGCCAATATGTATAAGAGGGTCAGTTCTTTACTGCTTGGTGCTGTTGGCAGCTTGTGTGAGAGCCAGTGCTCGGCAGGGCCCTGATTACCCCTTGCTGCACCAGTGTCTGATCTCCCTGCCTTGCAGGCTTCAGTGGAATAGGGCTCCAAGAAACCAGTGTATTTTTTCTCCCTAAGAGAAGTTCAAAATGTGTCCTTCCCTTCCTGCCTTCTACAAATATGCACTCTGTGGGGTGTTCCTGAGCCTGTGCTGTCTGTTCTGCCGATGCTGCAGGAGGTGGGGGCTGGGTAGTCCTTCCCTTCCCAGAGGTTTGATTTCTGCCAGGGAAGGGGTTCTGCCTGGCTGTAAATTATCTCAGGTGCTCAATTCTTTCCCATCTAATTCCCAGCTCACTGCCCTCATAGTAGACACAGTCCTAAATTTTCCATTTTGCGTAGCCCCAAGCTTGCTAGATGCATGGGGGTGGGGCCAAAAATCCCCTACTGTGTGATTTTCTGATCTCCCTGCCCAGCTGTGTTCAGTGGGAGAAAACCGTGCTTTCAATCTTGTCCTTTTGTTGGCAAGGCAGCTGTGCACAGGGTCCCTGCACAGCATACTCTAACTCCCCTTTTTAAAAGTCTTTCTGTGGCACCCCCACTGCAGCACCATGTCACTGTCCTGTTTTCTGCCCACACCACCTCTCCAAAAAGCCAGAAGTCTCTTATGGGCATGGCTAGCCACAGCCTGCCTCCACCCAATCCAGGTTCAGATAGAGTCCCTCTCTCCCTTTGGCAGTCTCCTGGTTGGCATTTGGTGGTGCAGCCTTGGATGATGAGCTGCTCATTGTGTGCGACCTCATACAACCTCCTAAGTCACTCCTGGCTTGGTTCTGCAGGCTCCCCACTCATAGCAAAAATATATTACTTATTGATATTTAATTTGAAAAATGTTCCAAGCTGTCACTGGCAGTTAAGAATTTTCTACATATTTTATTTTTAATCTTTGACATGTTTTCTACTACTAATGGGGTACATATCTATGAATTCTAATGTCTCTGGTACTTACTTGGATCTATGGAATGAAGTAAGAATATGATCAAGTTTCTCAACACAAATTCGTGAATTATCTGTTCTTTTTCATTGATTAAAATGTTTGGGTCTGTTTATGGACTTCTTAAATTTATTATGCTGGGTGTTCTTTTTATTAATGTGAAGCTAGTTTTCTTTCTTTTTTAAAGATGTTATTTATTTATATTTAGAGATAGGGGAAGGGAGGGAGAAAAAGAAGGAGAGAAATATTAGTGTGTGAGAAATATCGAGAGGTTGCCTCTCAAACTCCTCTCAGTTGGGAATGGCACACAGCCCAGGCATGTGCCTGACCAGGGGTCAAACTGACAACCTTTCACTTTGCAGGATGATGTCCCCAACTGAGCAACATGGGTCACGGCTTATGTGTGAGGATAGTTTTATTTTTTATTTCATTTTCCATTTGTCACTGGTATACAGAAATATAATTTTATATTGACTCTGCATCACTAATCTTTCTAAACTCACTTATTACTTTAAAGATTTAAAGATTTAAATCTTTATTTATTTTTTTAATTTTATTTATTTTTTTATTTTAATTGTTGTTCAAGTACAGTTTTTTGTCTTTTGCTCCCATCCCAGCCAACCCCCCAACCCTCCTTACCTCCCTCCCATTTGCAACCCCCCCATTTTTTGTCCATGTGTCCTTTATACTTGTTCCTGTAAACCCTTCCCTTTTTCCCCTGAAATTCCCTCTCCTCTCCCCTCTGGTCACTGTTAGCCTGTTCTCTATTTCAGTGTCTCTGGTTATATTTTGCTTGTTTGTTTGTTTTGTTGTTTAGGTCCTGTTAAAGGTGAGATCATATGGTATTTGTCTTTTGCTGCCTGGCTTATTTCGCTTAGCATGAATAAAAAAAATATGGTATATTTACACAATGGAATTCTATGCAGTAGAAAGAAAGAAGGAGCTCCTACCCTAAGCATTATGCTAAGATTTAAATCTTTAAAGATTTTTAAAGATTTTCTACATATGAAGCATCTGGGAATAATGAAAGGTTTATTTTTTCCTTTCCATTTCTTAAACATTTTATGTCTTCATTTTGTCTCCTTCCACTGGTCAGAGATTCCAGTAAATGTTGAGTAGATGTGTTTATATGGGTATTCTTGTCCCATTGGCAATATCACTATGATATTCACTGTAGTTTGATATATAGACATTTTATCAGATAAGGAAGTTCACATTAATTTATGTTTTTCAAAGAGTTTTTATCATAATTGGAATTTGAGTTTCATCATATGCTTTTTTCTGCATCAATCAATATCTTCATATAACTTTCCTCTTTTTTGTTGTGGTGAAATACATTGATTTTCAAATGCTGATCTACTTAGTCATGATGTATTATCCTTTTTGTATTATGCTGAATTTATTTTATTGAGACTATTTTCATCTATTTTTATGAGGAATATTGGTCTGTAATCTTTCTTTTTTTCTGTGATGTTCTGATAATATTTTGGCATTATTATCTATACTGGCTTCATAACATGAGCTGGGAAATGTTCCCCAGTTTTCTATTCTCTGGAGGGGACATCACTAATCATCAGAAAAATACAAAACAAATCATAAGAAATATCACTTCACATCAATTAAGATGGCTACTATTAAAAAATAAGACTTGGTGAGGACATAGAGAAGTTGGAAGCCTTGTGCAACATTAGTGGGACTGTAAAATGGCACAATAGCTATAAAGTACAATGGTGCAATTTTAATTACAAAATTAAAAATAGAATTACTACATGATCCAGCAATCTTATTTCTGAGTATAAAGCCAAAAGAACTGAAAGCAGGATCTTAAAGAAATACTTGCACAACCACATTCATACCAGTACCATTTGTAATAGCCAGAAACATGAGAGCATCCAAATCTAAATTGACAGAGGAATGGATAAACAAAATGCATTATATTTATATAATGGAATACTAGATCCTGTTAAAAATAATAAAATTTTATCACAAACAACAAAATAGATGAATCTTGAGGATATTATGTTAAGTGAAACCAGCCAGTCACAAAAGAACAAATACCATTTGATTCCACTTATATGAGGTACCTAAAATAGTCAAATTCACAACAATAGAAAGAACAAAGATAAGCAAGGAAGATTTCTTGTTGGAAACAACACAAGAGAGAAAAAAAGTAGAACATCTTTAAAAGATGAAATGAAAAGAAACTTTTCAATCTAGGATTCTACACCCAATGAAAATATCTTTCCAAGATGAAGGCATATAAGGCTGAAAAAATTCAATACTGTCATACCCACAGTGCAAGAACTATTAAAGAAAATCCTTCAAGCAGGAGAAAAATCTGTCATGACAGAAAAAAGATCACTGGCTGCATTGGAAGGGGAGAGAATGGGGTAGGTAGAAAAGGGGCATTATCAAGGGGCACGAGGGTCTTTTAAGGGTTATAGATATGTTTATTATCTTGATTGTGAATATACTTATAAACTTATTAAATTGTACATTTTATATCTGTGCAGATTATTGTATGTCAATTGTAATTCATAAAAACTTTTAAAAAATATTTTTATTCATTTTAGAGAGAGAGGAAGGGAGCAAGAGAGAGAGGGATACATCAAAGTGAGAGAGAAACATTGATTGGTTGCCTCCCATATGCACCCTGACCATGGATTGAACCCGCAACCTAGGTATGTGCCATGACTAGAAATTGAACCCCCAACCTTTTGGTGTATGGAAGAACACGCCAACCCACCAAGCTACACTAGGCAAGGCCAAAAAACTTTTATAGAAAGCCTAAATACACTTTATTAGGTTGATCAGGGAAATGATTCTTCCTTGCTCCTCAGACAGTCATTGGTTGGCAATGTCTTCCTGTATTCAGCTGTGTTCATAGTCCCATAATAAAGCAAATAAAAAACCCAAAACTTTAGGCTGCAGTTAGAATGCCTTTTATTATGATCAAAAATCATAAAGTCATTTTTTAGACATCATAAAATTAAACATTAAGAAGGTAATCATCCCTGCTTCCTTTACAAAAGAAAAATATTATTTATTTTTCATGTTAATTCTTATTTAAAATTTCCCTGGTAGAAAAAGCAATTTGATATATGTAGACACATATGACTGACATAAAACCCTTTCTAAGAATAGCTCTTATGCAAGGAGAATGAAAAGGTAAAGGCAGGATGACTGTAAGTCCTAGTTTTTCTGGGACCCTATTGATTTTCCTTTTTGTCTCAGCATAATTATTAGTAATGCTTCCATTCACTCTTAAAATTATGCTGGTTTAAATAATAAATTGTGTGGTTACCTACCAAAGCTGCCTAGGATGGAAGAGATAAGCAGATTGTGCTGAAGGAAAGGAAGTCAAATGATACAAAGAACTACATAAACTGATAAAACAGAAGTCTTCCCTGAGGCCAAGTTGTTCATAGAATGGAACTTGTTGCTGAAGTCCAGGTGCCTTCCTATCATGTTCATTGGTGGTTCATCCTTTTTAGAATCCCATGAGTTAATACATTCCCAATTTGTCATGGACATTGTTTATTTAATCTGGATCATCCCATTATTCCTTCTTAAATTAAATCTTCATTTGGGAATCACCCTTCCCTAACTCTACATTTGTCCAACGGAGCTGCCTCTGCAACACCCTGACCATGGTGGTGAACATCAGACCCCAGACCTGCTAATCATAGTATCACAGCCTCTGGTCCAAGAGGTTGACTTTGAAATGGGCACGTGACCTCAGCCACACTTGTCTGAGACATTCTTAGTATTTTTATGCAAAGATTCTTAGAAAGTTTTCTTTTTTTCCAGGACTGCTATGCTGGGACAACCTAAGTCCTGAGCTGTCAGTATCAGAATCGTTCATTGCACAGGGAAAGTGTGCCTGCAACAGGAAGGAATGAGAGCCACAGATGCAGAGTTGGTAAGTAGATGCTGAGAGAGGCTTCTCTCACTTGAAGCTGGGGAGACCTCACCATCTTGGTAGATCATCATTAAAATGCTACACGATAGTTGTTATCATCAGAGTCCTCTTTCACACATGGAGAAATTGAAGCTGAGAGAGTTTAACTGTTCCAAAGGTCAAACAGGGAGGAATGGAATTTGAATGCCAAACCCATAACTTTCCCACCATGCCACCTTGTTTCCCACAAGTTCCTTCTAGATGAACAAATAGAGTGCGCAATACATTCTGGGTGTTGGTCTTGGAAAAAATCCTTGTCCCCATGTGGCTTGCATTTAGTGAGAGCTTACAGAGAAGAAGCAAAATGAATAAGTCAGTTATACATTAAGTTAATGATACATACTTGATGCAGACACCAGCCCACAGTGTTTGTGGCATTATGGATGAGACAAGACAAATTCACATGGACTGTAGAAATCCTGTGGAGAAAAATGGATGACACAGCCACTCTCTGTGAAAGAGAGGGCCAGCCCCGTCCCTTGCCTGGACAGGCTTTTGTTGCTTTTCTGGGCACATTACATTGAGGATGGTCCTCATTTACTATGCATAGGAATACAGGGTATAATCTAAAGCTCATCAATCATTGTCAGGCAATAATGATCAAACAATAGATAGCATTCAGAGAACTCTTAGGGTTTGTTCTGAGTTAGGGTCAGGTAGCTAAAGGGCCATAAAACTTTGGGGAACAAACTCATTTCATGCTTGGACGCTTATCATTTAAATTGAGGGTATTAGCAAAGCAGGTTTCATAAGATTTTATGCATTCATTCTTAGGCCTGATCGCCCAAGGGAACCTGCCTTTCTAGAACAGGGCTGCACCCACCTCTGACATTGTTTCAGACTTAAGTCAGGCAGGGGAAGTAAGGTATCCAAGAGACTAGGAGACTTCTTGCAGACAGAATGAGGACTCAGGCTATGTCAAAGCCCAGGGGAGAGGGTCCATCACCCTCTTTCTCCACAGCCCCCTAAGTCCTTCCCTGAGGGCCTCTTTGCAACTGTGCCTGTCTTAGGTCGTCCCTCCTTTGAGGACTCTTACCTGTCAAAGGCTAACCAGTCATCCGCCGGGGGCCAAGCAGGGTGAGGTGAAAGGAGGCAGAAGTGGTGCCCCTTCAAGGAAGATAAGCTTTGTCTTCTAAGTGGCTTATGGTCCCAAGGTCTTTTTACTCTGCCTTAGCCACAGGGGATTACAGCTTCTGAAACCAGGCAGGGCAGTTCCCAACATATAATGAGAAGAAAAATAAGAGCTTGAAAGGGACAGAATTTCCTAAGAGAGGATGTGCACACAATTTTAAATAAGGTGGTTAGGAAAGCCCTCCTTTAGAATATTCCATTTTTGCATAGAGGTGACAGAGCTGAGGGAGATAGACATAAGCTGCCTGAGGGAAGATCATTTCAGGCAAAGGGCAAAGCACAGGAGTCTGTCTGGAAGGCTCGAGGGTAAGTGAGGGAACTGTGTACACTGGGCATAATGAACAAGATAGATGAGTAAAGAGGGGAGGCCAGAGAAGCAATGGGTGGCAAAGTCATGGGACTGTTGATTCCATTTTGAGAAGATTCCAGCGTTTATTTTGATTGAGATAGAAAACTACAGGAAGATTCTGAGCAGAGATATGCACTGATCTGACATATTATATGTTTTTAATTTTAATTTTTAATTTATTGGGGCAACTTGGTTAATAAAATTATATAGGTTTCATGTGCATATTTCTATGATACATGTTGCACTGTGTGCCCATCATCCAAAGTCAAATCTTCTTCCATCACCACATATTTGACTCCCTTGACCTCTTATTATAACCTACCTTCTCCCCCTTCCCTCTAGTAACCACCATACTGGTGTCTGTGTCTATGTGGTTTTGGTTTTTTGTTCATTTGTTGCTTTCAGTTTTATATCCCTCATATGAGTGAAATTTTATCGGTAGAAGTGGGACTCTTGCAGTGTCTAAAGAAAAATAATTCTCTGAGACACACATAGGAGCATGTGGCTCTGTGGTATGGTATATTGATGATGTACAGTTAAGTGTGGGTTCCCCTCTTGACTTCCCAATGTCCCATCTTCATCTGTCTCAACCATGGAAAAAGTCCAATCTTGTCTTCAGTAGGGCCAAGATGATGGCAACTGCTTCATGCTAGAGTCCAGTCTAGCATCTGGCTAGCTCAGTGCATGTTCCCAGCTATTGTCCATTGCTGTGCTGTGGTACTCAGGCTCTGATAAATAGTCTTAGCCCCCATCCAGGTAGATTAACCTGTTCTTGGCTGCTCTGGTGGCAGAGTTGACATGGCTGCCAGCCATGTGGCTGCTAAGGCCACATGTTCTAGTGCTCCCTGGACAGAGAGTGCAAGAACAAATGGGGTGAGTGCATCACCAGGTGGACAAGAGAGAGCTTCTTTGTTCCCCTGGGACTGTATTAGATTGGGTTTGGGAGGGGCCAGATGCCCTTTCAAAGGAACCAATCAACTTCCCAGGCTTCAGTGGGCTTTGGATGGACCCACCTCTCAATCAATCCTTTCTTTCCTCAGGGTACATTGACAGGCCTTTTTGGTCAAGCAACTCTCCCTGTGCTAATTTGATTTTTATTGCATGTGCGCCTGCATTCCCCTGCTCCCACCTGACATTCTGGTAGTGGAGGGAAGGGAGAAGAAGTGTTAATCCTCTTGGTGGAGCACAAGGCTGTAATGCCCTGTGTTGTGAAACCGTAGCTTCCTGGCTAGCAAGCAGGCTCCTGTTTCCCAGTTTATTAAGCTCAATGTCTATTTCCCTTTGCCCCCCTTTTATAGTTACATAACATTGGTAACAAAATCATGGTTCTCAACTTTTTCTGCCTGACTTATTCTGCTTAGCATGATATTCTGAAAATGCATCAAAACAAAAAGCTTGTGCACAGCAAAAGAAACTACCAAAAAAATCAAAAAGGCCACCAACCAAATGGGAGAAGATATTTGCAAACAACAGTTCCAATAAGGGGTTAATATCCAAAATATATAAAGAACTCATACAACTCAACACTAAGCAAACAAGTGATCCAATTAAAAAATGGGCAGAGGACCTAAATAGACAAGTCTTGCAAGAAGACATACGAATGATCTGACATATTTTAACAGGATCCTTCTGTCTCTTGGTTGAGAAAGGAGTACACTTGTAGTATAAGAAAACACATGAGAGTTGGAGACTGCAGCAACTGTGGTGCCAATTTTGTGGAAACTCAGAGAAAGGACAAACACCTGCTAACTGGAATCTTCCAAGAGAAGCAGCTGGAGGGCCTGTGAGGGAACAGGGAGTTCTTGTTCTCCAGAAAGGAAAGAGAGAGCAGACATGAGGTGCCAGCAGAAGGGAGAGGAGCACAAGAACTATTTTGACAAGTTGTGACAATCTCTACCACAGAGGCAGTGCCCTTGCTGTGGCAGGCCCTCTGCTCAGCACTTTGCACTCAGAATCTCGTAATACCTCACAAAGGTATTATTCCCACATTTCATAGATGAAATTCAAACCCAGTGAGGTTAAATTGTTATTGAAAAACATGAAAAACAGGGCCTTTTTATTTCTCTTATAGCTAGAAAATCATTACAATGCTTGAAGGTAATAAAAATTTAAAGCTATAATAAATTAAAATTCGGTAATATTCTGCATATTTCTAAATGTTTATTTTATGTGAGACAGCAGGAGACCTCACAGCACATAGTCTCTGCTGGACCCCAAAGGCAGTGTTGGGATGTTTTGCTGTCTTTAAAACTTGTTGGCCTGATCAGAATGAAGAAATCATTGATGGAACTGGGGCATTTACTCTAGAGAGACAGAGCCTTGGGATGAAAGTGGCAAAGGCAGTTTACAAGCTGAAGGGCAGACACATGGATAAAAGGGCCTACTAGGCAGTGCTAGGGCAAAGCTAGGAGTTAGAAAGAAGCAGTTTAGCCTGATTGCTGAAGACTTCCCTAGGCTGACTGTCAAGCAGTGAAGCACACTTATGGGCAGACTTGGATGGCAGATTGTATAATTCCAGCAGAGATTATACAGCCCTTTGGTAAACTGCAGACAAGAGAGAAGGCCAATCCCAAACTGGAGGCGTGGTCCCAGGAGTCTACCCTACAGCTCTTCCAATTGGCATTCAGCATCTTCTGGCTGATTGTGGACACATTTTGTTCGTTGACCTTTTCACTGCATGCAGCAGAGATCATTTCCTTCTGTTCTAAAGCTTAATAATGAAAAGACACATCTGCTGTTGCAATGTCCTACTGAAAGGAGCCAAAGAAATGACCCTTGGAAGAAAGATCATGGTTCCTGTTTTTTGAACCAACAAGCTATGCATTCTTATTCTCCAACCTCCTCACCTATAAAATAAGGAGATTAAATTTGAAGAAATTTAAGGTCATTTCCAGCTCTCACAGTCTGTAATTATCTCATGTGTTTTTTAAATAGTACCTGCCTTCTGTTCACCGAATATTATCACTTCAGTTTTCCTTCTCATAAAAATCTGTGAATTCCAGTTTTGTAGGGTTTGGCTTATTTTCAGATTGTTTGCGTGATCCCTCAGCCTTCTTATGTAAAAATCAAAGAGTTCTGTTTTGCATGTAAAAGATGCCACAGAGGAGGCTCAGGATTAGTGGAATGTAACTGGGTAATGTCAAGGTGTTAGGTAGGGTAGACAGCAAACCAAAGCAGGGAGGAGGAGGAAGACATGTCTCACCCACTCAGCAGTCCCAAATCTGGTCTGGTGATATTACCAGGCCTTCCAACATCACAGGAAACACCATGCTAACATGGGAGGAGGGCAGTCCTTGAAATTCCATCTATCTTCTCCACTATCTGGGAGAGAAAGGCTTTGAAACTGTGCTTTCATCCCAAGGCCTGAAAGGCCAGAAAGGGCCCATAGTGCTCACAGGAAGAAGCCCATTAACACCTTTGGGTATTCACACCATCCCAGCAAAGCTGCCATCACCTTTACCTGTCAATCAATATGTAAACTCTTTACCCCATTCCTCCAACTATAGAAGTCTTCAGAACAAAGGACTCTTAGGCTTGGCTCTCTTGGCTGTCTGGTCACACAACCAGAGCCTGTCTAGACCGAGGCAGCAGCTTCAGGCAACCTGGCCTCTGGCCACACACACACCTGCCACCCTGGCTCTCACCACCCTTGCACTTGCCACCTAGGCCTTTGGTCACCCTTACCCTGCTTTGCCCTGAACCCATGCTTTTCAATCCTCCACCCCCACCTTAGCTAGGCCCAGTCTCTTCCATGGGGATAGATCACTAATAAACCCTGCTTGAAGCTAATAGACTTGCTGATCTGTAATTCTTTACTGCATTGGTGAGAAGAACAAAGTTTCTCCCATAACAAAGGGACACAATAATGAAAGAATAAAAGTGACAAAGAGATTTTCTTTTAACATAAATTGAATTCACAGAGAAACTTTTTTGTTTAGCTGTAGTGAGAACTGACTCAATGCAAACAAGCATTCATATCAGAATCAGATGTCCCTTTTTCCTCTTATACAACACCTGGGAAGGCTTTGATTAAACTCAGAGGGTATGCATGCATGGGAACAATTTCACCACTAGTGACTCAACCTGAAGTTGAGCCTGTGATCCCATTAAGGCCACAATTTTATTAAAGAGGATATGAAGCCCACAGGGCTCTGTAGGTGAAGATCTAAAGAAGGAGACACCATCCTATACTCCTTATCATTGCTTCTCATGACGTCTCTGTGATTCTCTTTAACATCTTGGTAGAACTGCCCTCTGGCTCTGACTATAAGACTTTAGAGTTTGCGATGCTTGATTGTCCTCCCTAAATTTATTGTGTCCCACCATCATCCTGGCAGAGAGATGGGGCATGGGGTTATGCCAATTCTTGCAGACAGAAAACTGAGTGTCAAACTTAAGGAAAACGATCACTTGGACCTTTCCTCTTTTCTCTTTGGACCCTCCAAAGAGTAGACACCGATGAGTGTCTACTGACTGTGGATGAAAGGAGGCCACCACATACTGAACCTGACAAGCTCTGGGGAGGCCTGTGTGGCAGCCTCACAAACATAGAGACAAAAGTAACCACAGAGGATGGTCTGAAATGAAAACTTTCTAAGTAAAATCAGGTCATGGCCGGCAGTCATGTCCTAGGCCAGAATCTTCTTTGACAAAAGTCAGTGTTTACCTTAACTGAGCATGTCTATTGTTTTTTCATATCTACTATGACATAGTTTTGGAATGTCAGAGTAATTTCACTTTTTTCGGGACCTCTCAAAGCACAGCCGCTGCACCAGACTGATTTTTTTTTTTATGTTCCTTGGACTAGAACAGAATTAACAAATGTAACTAGAGATTTCCCTGAACCTCTCAAAGACCCTGATGGGTTTGCAAAGAAATGTAATTTAACTGTTAAAACATAGATCTGGGCTATTCTGACCTATTCCAAAGAATATACATACTGGTTTCTGAAGCAAAGCAACAGAATGGCTGAATAAGTTTCATTGGCATACTCCTATAGAGGATTTTTTAAAACACAGACAAACAGACCAGGAAAAATGTAGGGAATTAGCTCACCCACTTTACCAAGCTGTATCTTAGACTTTTCCCCAGAAAATAGATAGGACCAAGATCCAGCCATCATGTAAAAGAAAGCTTGATGGACAAGTGCTTGATTTCTTTGAATGTTTTGAAAAAAACTTTCAAACACTACTCTGGTCTGTGTCCAGACCATTCTAACCAAATGACATAAATTAAACTGGCAGGCTATAAATACTGATGAACTGGATATTCTGACTGATCAAAACTATCAAAAACTATTCATAGGATATAAAAAGATAAAGCTGCCAAAGTTATGAACTTACAGCTCCAACAATGAAGCAATCAAGTCATATGTACTTGGGAGTCTCTTAACGGAGAGAGGAAGCTGTTTTCACTGTAAAAATCCAGGTCATCATAAGAAGAATTAAAAAAAACTGAAATGGGATTTATGGAGAGAAAACAAACAGAAGCAAGCATGAGGCTGCTCTGAGGACTATGAGAGGACATTTCCCCTTCTCCTTACTAATTCTTTAGGAGAAATTGAAATTATCATAGAAAAAGGAGTTACTAAGGCCTTTGTACATATCGGGGTTACTTTATCTGTTCTTAACTGTACCCAACAAAGTTGTCCTCTCCCTCAGAGTAAAGCTTCTGTGTAAACAGTAAGGGTATCTAACCATCCAACAACTGTTTTAAAATCAGAACCCATCCCCTTTCAACTAGGGAATGTTACAGGGTAACATATGTAGTTACTGGTCAAATTGGCCCCAATTCACCTGATAGATAGACATTTTCTTGAAACACATGATGCCCACATATCCTGTTACTGAAAGGGTAAATGTATTTAGAACTAAATGAGTCAGATCCTGAACCAATTGGGAAAATAATGATTTTAAAGGAACTTCAACAAGAAAATAACAATCTTGAAACTGAGTATTTGTTGCAGGACATTCCAATGCAACTTTGGGCCCTTTCCAGTAGATATTGGCAAGATCAAGTCAGCCACTTCTATGAAAACAACGATTGATAATACTTTACCTCTACCTAATATTCACCAATATCTTTTAAGACCTGATGCACTATCTGGAATTAAGCCCATTATACAAGTCTTTAAAAAGGGGACTTTTATAATTCCACATAAAAGCCCTGTAATTCTCCTATCCTTCCAGTAAATAAACCAAATGGAAAAAGATGGAAATTTGTACAGATCTCAGAGCTCTAAGTAAGACAGTTATTCCCAGGCATCCTGTGGTTCCAAACCCACATACTTATTATGCAGCAGAAAGACAGAAGGAGCTCCTACCCTTCGTGACAGCATGGATGGAACTGGAGAGCATTATGCTAAGAGAAATAAGCCAGGCAGTGAAAGACAAATACCATATGATCTCACTGATAACTGGAAACTAATCAACAAAACAAGGAAGCAAAATATAATCAGAGACATTGAAATAAGGAACACACTGACAGTAACTGGAGGGGGTGTAATGGGAGAAAGAAGGGGAAGGGTCGTCAAGGAACATGTATAAAGGACCCATGGACAAAGCCAAAGGGGGGTAGGGGGAGAGTGGTGGTGGAGGAAATGGAAACAACTGTACTTGAACAATTAAAACAATAAAATTAAAAAATAAAATAAAACCCCAGCAATTCCTGTAGACTGCCAAGAACTTTCTGTAATAAAATTATAGCCCTGGCTGGTGTAGCTTAGTGGATTAAGCACGGGCCTGTGAACCAAGAGATCACGGTTCGATTCCCAGTCAGGGCACATGCCTGGGTTGCAGGCCAGTTCCCAGTAGGGAATGCACAGGAAGCAACCATACATTGATATTTCTCTCCCTCTCTCCTTCCCTTTCCCTCTAAAGATAAATAAATAAAATCTTTAAA
>CM052538.1:81077753-81130055 GCA_028533065.1 Trachops cirrhosus
GAAGGGGCTGGAAAGAAGTATTCCAAGTCATGAAAGACAAGGACCTATATCCCAGATTGCTCTATCCAGCAAAGCTTTCATTTAGAATGAAAGGGCAGAGAAAGTGCTTTTCAGATAAGGTCAAGTTAAAGGAGTTCCTCATCACCAAGCCCTTATTTTATGAAATGTTAAAGGGACTTATCTGAGAAAAAGAAGATAAAAACACATGTACAGTAAAATGACAGCAAACTCGCAATTATTAACAACCACACCTGAAACAAAAACAAGAAGAAACTAAGCAAACAACTAGAATGGGAATGGAACCACAGAAATGGAGATCACATGGAGGGTTAGCAACAGGGGAGTGGGAGGAGGAGAGAGAGGGGAAAGGTACAAAGAGTAAGTAGCATGGAGGGTAGGTAGAAAACAGACAGGGGGAGGGCAAGAATAGTAGGGGAAATGTAGAACCTAATGAACTTATGACACATGGACATGAACTAAAGGGGGGAAATGTGGATGGGAGAGGGTGTTTAGGGTGGAGGGGAATGAAGGGGGGATAATAGGACAATTGTAATAGCATAATCAATAAAATATATTTTAAATATCGAACTATTTCATCAATCAATAAAGACTTAGATATCAAATATATGGAGCATGTAGGAAATTTTATACTAAAAATGATAAAAGTCATAAAGAAATCTTCTAAAAATGAAAATTTTGTGTATTGAGAAACAGTAACTAAATCTTTCAAATTTAACTAATTTAAGCCAGAGTCTGAGGGAAAAAGGCTTACTGCAAAAATGAAAAAAGGAAACATTTTTGAGACATACAATGCTTAATTAAATTTAAAAAGGAAAGCACAAAGGCAACCATCCTCTCCTACTACTCCTGCCCTCCCACACACCATACTCACACCCAGAGATTCGTGCAAACGACATAAGTAGGAAAATTCAAGTTAATGATTATATCACCAGTGGTTGTTCTGCTCTGCTATAAAAAGGCCTTGTTAATGAAAATAATGACATAATTCTCTATTTAAAATCCATACTGATCTCTTATAGAGAGTACACAGTAGTGTCAAAGGGGTGGTGAAAAAGGCAATGTTATTTATATAAATACTTTTGAAAAATAATTTGCAGTATATATCAGAATACTTAGAAATGTTTCTTTTCCTGCAGGTAGTCACATTTTTAGCAAATCTGTGAGATCTCTTTGAAATATAAAAATTGTACATATTTACAGAATATAATTTGATGTTTTGATATATGTATATATTCTAAAAAGATCACCACAATCAAGTTAAATAACATACCCATCACCTCTACCTAGTTACTATGGTGTATGTGTTTGTGTGTGTGTGTGTGTTGAAATATAATTTAAGATTTATCTTCTTAGCATATTTCAATTATACAATATAATATTAACTATAATCACCATGCTGTACATTAGATTTCCAGAATGTATCATCTCTCATAGCCAAAACTTTGTATCCTACTTACTATTTTGACCCTTTCACCCTATAGTTCTATATTTAAAAGTCTACTTTAATGAAATGTTAAATTCAAAAAATCTTAATATAGATTAGAGGTTATCACAGCACTATTTATGAAGGAAAATACATAACCAATATGTATAAACAAATACATAAATAATAATACAAATGATTAAATAAATTGTGGAAAATCTCAATGTAATATAGTAAGTGCAGTAGGTCCAATTTAACATATATTTACACCTAATTCAGAGCTGGCAATTAGAATTGGTTATTCTAAGTCATAGCCAAATTAAAAGCACCAGGTGAAAGTACTGCCGCTCCGTGAGGCTTGAGTGTGAGTCATTGTTTTAGCTACAAACACTGATGAAATCAGGCCCATTTTATTCTGAGTCCCAACCTTTAAGCCAAAGAAACCAAACTTTATCTCAGTGATGAAAAGTTGTTTACTTACAGACAAGGGCAAAAGACTACGAACATAGGCAGTGCCAGAACAAACACAAAAATACTCGTTTGGTGAGCTTGCTCTCAAGGCCTTGGAACAACCTTTTAGCACATTAATATTGTAAAAACAAAGTTTTACAAAAAATAGTGTTATTGAGTGAGATTTCATATCTCTATAAATTTTTATGACTCGAATCCCTTCTCAAGGACAACTGATTGAATGATATACATGTCAAAAGCTACAACTTGGAAAGTAACATATTTTTTAAAAAGTTGAGCTAAAAAAGTGCACGGTCATGTTGGATAATATAGCATGTTGGTCCTAATTTTAGGTTTGCAGAAATTTCCAGCTGACTCCCTCCTGTAAACCTTTTCACACAGTGTTTCCATGAAATTCTGGGGCCAAATCTCCCAGGGTACTAAATCTCCTAAAACTGTGAGCCTGGGGCCACTCCAAAAGTTTCCAAAAGTCTCCAAAGAAACATGTGAATCTCAAAGTACCCATGAAACTCCAATTTGCTCCAGACAGAATACACCAGAAAGGACTTTGAGAAGTGTGCTGCAGGAGTAAGGGCTGTGGTGTCAGATACACCTGGTTCAGGACTTGGAACATGCACGCCTTCAGCTGCCACATTCGTAAAATGGAAATAACAATCTGTAGGTTGAATGCATGTCCTGGGGATCATCGTGAGGATCGTAAAGCACTTCCTATACTGTCTGGTTATTTAGCAAATAGGATTATTATTAACCTGGTGTCCATCAGTAACTAAAGATTTAGATTTATTTCCTTAAGTGTTCACATTTATTTTTTCCCCTTTATCCTATTATTTTTACTTTTTTTTTTACAGTTGCCCCAATGTTTCCCTGTTGCTCTCCCCTGCCCCTCCCAACCCTGCTCCCACAGTCAGTCCCCACCTTGTTGTCCATGTCTATGGGACATTTATACATAATCCTTGACTAGACTCTTCCCCTTCTTTCCCCCACTATCCTCCTCTCTCTGCCCCTCTAGTCACTGTCAGTTTGTTCCTTATTCAATGTCTCTGGTTCTATTGTGCTCATTTGTTTGTTTGTTTTGTTCATTAGGTGCCTCTTATAGGTGAGATCATATGATATTTGTCTTTCACCACCTGGCTTATTTCACTTAGCCATCAATGCTATCTCAAAAGGGAGGAGCGCTTTCTTTCTTTCTGCTGCATAGAATTCCACTGTGTAAATGTACCACAGTTTTTTTGATCCACTCATTTACTGATGGGCACTTAGGCTGTTTCTAGCACTTTGATATTGTAAATATCGCTGCTATGAACATTGGGGTACATGGGTTCTTTTGAATTGGTGTTTCAGGATTCTTAGGGTATAATTCTAGCAGTGCGATCACTGGATCAAAAGACAGTTTCATTTTTAGATTTCTGAGGAAATTCCATACTGTTCTCCACAGTGACTGCATCAGTCTGCATTCACACCAACAGTGTATTAGGGTTCCCTTTTCTCCACATCCTCACCAGAACTTCTTGTTTGTTGATTTATTAACGGTGACCATTCTGACTGGTGTGAAGTGGTATCTCATTGTGGTTTTCATTTGCATCTCTCTGACAGCTAGTGATGCATATAAGCATTATTTTATATGTCTATAGACCCTCTGTATGTAATCCTAGGAGAAGTGTCTGTTCAGGCCCTTTGGTCATTTTTTTAAAAATATATTTTATTGATTATGCTATTACATTTGTCCCATTTTTTTCTCACTTTAATTCCCCTCTACCCTGCACACCCCTCCCACCAGCATTACCCCGCCTTAGTTCATGTCCGTGGGTCGTACAAATATGTTATTTGGTTTCTCCATTTCCTATAATATTTTTAACCTCCTCCTATTTTGTACCTACCATTTGAGCTTCTTATTCCTTGTACCTTTTTAAATTATTTTTTTTAATTTTTTTATTTTAGATTATTCAGTACAGTTTCTATCTTTTATTCCCATTATAAATTATATTTTATTGATTACACTATTACAGTTTTCCCAATTTTCCCCCTTTTATCCCCACTCTGCCCTGCACCCCCCAACCCTCCAGCATTCTCCCCCCCATTAGTTCATGTTCATGGGTTATACATATAAGTTCTTTGACTTCTCTGTTTCCTATACCATTCTTAGCCTTTCCCCGTCTATTTTATGTCTACCAATTATGCTTCTTATTCTCTGTATTTTTCCCCCCTGTTCTTCCCCTCCCCTTTCCTTCCCCACTGAAAATCCTCCATATGATGTCCATTTCCTCTGATTCTGTTCCTATTCTAGTTGTTTGCTTAGTTTTTGTTTTCATTGTTGTTATTGTTTTAGGTTCAGTTGTTGATAGTTGTGAGTTTGTTGTCATTTTACTGTTCTGAGTTTTTGATCTTCTTCTATTTCTTAGATGAGTCTCTTTAACATTTCATATAATAAGGGCTTGGTGATGATGAACTCCTTTAACTTGACCTTATCTGGGAAACACTTTATCTGCCCTTAAGTTCTAAATGATAGCTTTGCTAGATAGAGTAATCTTGGGTGTAGATCCTTGCCTTTCATGACTTGGAATACTTCTTTCCAGCCCCTTCTTGCCTGCAAGGTTTCTTTTGAGAAATCAGCTGATAGCCTTATGGGCACTCCTTTGTAGGTATGTCTCTCCTTTCCTTGTACTTCTTTTAGGATTCTCTCTTTATATTTAATCTTGGCTAATGTAATTATGATGTGCCTTGGTGTGTTCCTCCTTGGGTCCAACTTCTTTGGCACTCTCTGAGCTTCCTGGACTTCCTGGAAGTCTATTTCCTTTGCCAGATTGGGGAAGTTTTCCTTCATTATTTGTTCAAATAAGTTTTTAATTTCTTGCTCTTGTCCTTCTCCTTGTAGCACCCCTATAATTCACATATTGCAACATTTAAAGTTGTCCCAGAGGTTCCTAAGCCTCTCCTCATTTTTTGAATTCTTCTTTCTTCATTCTGTCCCAGTTGGATGTTTATTTCTTCCTTTTGTTCCAAATCATTGATTTGAGATCCGGTTTCTTACCCATCACTGTTGGCTCGCTGAATATATTTTCTTTATTTCACTTTGGGTAGCCTTCATTTGTTCTTTCATTTTGTGATTGAGCTTTTGGAAGCTCAATCAGTTCTGTGAGCATCCCGATTACCAGTGTTTTGAACTCTGCATCAGGTAGGTTCGCTGTGTCCTTGTAGCTTAGCTCTTTTTCTGGAGTTTTGGTCTGTTCTTTCATTTGGGCCATATTTCTTTGTCTCAGCGCACCTGTTAAGTTGTAAGGGGGCAGGGCCTTAGGTATTCATCAGGGTAGGGCAACCCTCTTTGCTGCATTCTGCCACTGCATGTGGGGGAGGGGTAGAGAGGGAACAGTGCATCTCTCTTGTTTGGCTCTAGCCCTACTTTCCAACAAATTCTCATGAGACTGTGAGTTTCTCCTGCTATGGCAACCCTTGCCATAGTATACAGCCAGCTCTGAGTCTCAGTTTCCCATTCAGCCAGCCCCACCCTTGAGGTCTGCCACCTTACTGTGGGTTCTTTCTGCCCACAGGGCTGCCTATCTCCCTCCTACAGGTCTGGTTGGTGTGGTTGACTGTTTCTTTAATTCCTTGGTTGCCAGAGTTCTATGCAGTTTGATTTTCTGGCACTTCTGGTTGTTTATTGTTTTTAGATTGGTTGTTATACTCCTTTTGGTTGTGTGAGGAAGTGAAGGGTTTCTACCTATGCCTGCATGTTGGCCTGAACTCTCCTTTTGCTCATTTTTAATTGAATTCTTTGCCTTCCTGGTGTTCAGTCATATGAGTTCTTTATATATATTGGAGATCAAACCCTTGTCCAAGGTATCATTGCCAAATATTTATTTCCCATACGGTTGGTTCCCTTTTCATTTTGCTGATATTTTCTTCGCCATGTAGAAGCTTTTTAATTTGATGTAGTCACATTTGTTTATTTTTCATTTATATCCTTTGCCCTAGGAAACATATTGATAAAAATATTTCTACGTGGGATATCTGAAATGTATCTGCCTATATTTACTCTAGAATTTTTATGGTGTTGCAACTTATATTCAAGTCTTTTATCCATCTCATACTTATTTTTGTGTATGGTATAAGCTGGTGATCGAGTTTCATCTCTTTGCATGTAGCTATCCAGATCTCCCGGCATGGTTTATTGAAGAGGCTATATTTACTCCATTTTATGTTCTTGCCCTCTTTGTCAATATTAATTGACCAGAGACTCATGGGTTTATTTCTGGGCTCTCTATTTTGTGCCATGGCCTGTGAGTCTGTTCTTATGCCATTACCAGACTGTTTTGATTAGTATGGACTTGTAACATAGTTTGATGTCAGGTGTGGTGATCCCACCTACTTTGTTTTTCTTTCTCAAAATTGCTGAGACAATTCGTGGTCATTTATGGTTCCATATAAATTGTTCAAATATTTGTTGTATATCTGTGACATATGTCATTGGTATTTTAATAGGGATTGTATTGAATCTATAGCTTGCCTTAGGTAGTATGAACATTTTAATGACAAAAATTCTTCCAATCCATTAACACAGTATATGCTTTCATTTAATTGTCTTTTCCTTAATTTCTTTCTTTAGTGTTGTGTAGTTTTCAGAGTACAGGTCTTTTACCACTTTGGTTAAGTTTATTCCTAGGTACTTTATTTTTTGTGTTGCTATAGTAAACAGATATTTTTTCCTAGTTTCTATTTCTGCTATTTCATTGTTGGTGTACAAAAATGCCACTGACTTCTAAATATTGATTTTGTATCAGTTATTTGCCAAAATTACTTATTAGGTCAAGTAGTTCTTTGGTGGAGCCTACAGGATTTTCTATGTACACTATCATGTCATTTGGAAACAATGACAGCTTTACTTCCTGCTTTCTGATTTGGATATGTTTTATTTCTTTTTCTTCTCTGATCACTATGACTAGAAGTTCCAATACTATGTTGAATAGAAGTTGTGAAAGTGGACACCCTTATCTTGTGCCTGATCTCAGGTGGAAAGCTTTTAGTTTTTGCCTGTTGAGTATAATGTTGGCTGTAAGTTTCTCATATTTGGCTTTTATTAGGTTGAAATATGCTCCCTGTACTCCCACTTTGCTGAGTGATTTTACCATAAATGGGCACTATACTTTATCAAATGTTTTTTTCAGCACCTATTGATATGATCATATGAATTTTATCTATCATTTTGTTTATGTGATGTATTATGTTCATTGACTTGCTAATATTGTACCATCCTTACATCCCTGGGAAGAATCATATACTTCACTGTGTATGATCATTCTAATGTATTGCTTGATCCAGTTTGCCAATATTTTGTTGAGGATTTTATCATCTATGTTCATTAACCATATTGGCCTGTGATTTTCTTTCTTCATTGGGTCTTTATCTGGTTTTAGATTAGGATAATACTCATCTCATATAATGAGTTTGGGATACTTCCTTCTTCTTGAATTTTTTAGAATCATTTGAGAATGATAGGAGTTACCTCTTCCCTAAATGTTTGGTAAAATTCACCTGTGAAGTCATCTGCTCCAGGGCTTCTGTGTGCCAGGAGTTTTTTGGTTACTGCATTAATTTCAGTAGCTGTTATTGGTCTATTCAGGCTTTCTGCTCTTCTTGATTCAGTTTTGGAAGATCATATTTTTCTAGAAATTTGTCCACTTTGCCCAGGTTTTCCAATTTCTTGGCATATAGTTTTTCATAGTAGTTTCTTAGGATCCTTTGTATTTTTGTGCTATCAGTTGTAATTTTTCCCCTTTAATTTCTGATTTTATTTATTTGGGTCCTCTCTCTTTTTTTCTTGCTGAATCTGGTTAAAGGCTCTCAATTTTGTTTATCTTTTCAAAGAACCAGCTCCTGGATTTATTGATCCTTTGAATTGTTCTTTTAGTCTTTATGTCATTTAATTATGCTCTGATCTTGATTATTTCCTTCCTTCTACTTGCTCTGGGCTGCCTTTTTTGTTGTTTCTCTATTTCTTGTAGAAGTAGGGTAAGGTTGTTTATCTTTTTTAGGTAGGCCTGTATTGCTCTAAACTTCCCTCTCAGTACTGCCTTCACTGTGTCCCATAGGTT
Organism: Trachops cirrhosus; assembly: GCA_028533065.1. NCBI lineage: Eukaryota > Metazoa > Chordata > Mammalia > Chiroptera > Phyllostomidae > Trachops > Trachops cirrhosus. The sequence continues at coordinate 81,085,755 of CM052538.1, forward strand.
ATGGGCTGTTGTGTGCTCATTTTCATGTGTTTCCAGAAACTGTTTGATTTATTCTTTGATCTCATTCTTGACCCATTCATCGTTTAATAGCATGTTATTCATTCTCCATGAATATAATTTTTTTTAGTTTTTTCTTGGGATTGGTTTCTAGTTATGATCCAAGACATTGTGATCCAAGAAGATGCTTGATATTATTTTAACTTTCTTGAATTTGTTGAGGTTTGTTTTGTGTCCTATCCTGTGGTCTATCTTTGGCAATATTCCATGTGTATTTGAAATAAATGTATGTTTTGTTTCTTTGGGGTGAAAAGTTCTGTATATATAAATTAATCCCATTTGATCTAATGTCGTTTAGTGCCACAATGTCCTTATTGATTCTTTGTTTGGAAGATGTATACATTTTTGACAGTGGGGTGTTAAAATTCCCTACTATAAGTATGTTACTGTCTATATCTTTCTTGAAGTCCTCGAAGATTTTTCTTATATATTTGGATGGTCCTATGTTGGGTGCATATATGTTTACAATGTTTATGTCTTCTTGATAGATTCTATCCTTAGGTGTTATGAAGTACCTTTCTGTGTGTCTTTTTATGGCCTTTTTAAAAAAATCTACTTTGTCCGTATAAGTATTGCAACCCTGCCTTTTTTTCCCTGTCCTTTGCTTGGAATATTTTTTTCCAATCCTTCACTTTCCATCTGTGTTCTTTGGTCTTTTGTAGGTAGCATATGTGTGGGTCATGTTTTCCTATCCATTCAACTACCCTATGTCTTTTGATTGGAGCATTGAATACATTTATGTTTAAGGTTATTATTGATAGGTACTTATTCCTTGGCATTTTTCCCTTTTATACCTGTCTTTCTCCCTCTCACTCACTCACTCTTTTTCATCATTTTCTTAAAGCAGTTCCTTTAACATGTCTTGCGATGCTAGTTTGGTGGAGGTGTATTCTATTAGCCTTCTTTTGTCTGGGAAACTCCTTATTTTACCTTCCATTTTAAATGAGAGCCTTGCTGGGTAGAGTAGTCTTGATTGTCAGCCTTTGTTTTTCATTACTTGCAATTGTTCATATGATACGGATATTCATACATTTCATGTTGTCCTTAACTTCTCTTTTTTGTGTGTCCTTTTTCATTTTGTTGCTCTCTCTGGTAATTTTTTTCTACTTTGTCTTCCAGCTCACTGATTTGATCCTCTGCTTCATCTAACCTGATTTTAATTTCTTCTACTGTGTTGCTCATTTAAGATATTGTATTCTTCATTTCCTCCTGGCTCTTATTTATAGTTTCTATGTCCTTTTTCATGCTTGTGTAGCTCACAATATGTTCCTTATAGCTCCCTTAGAGTTCTTTGTAGTTGTCACAGAACTCCTTGAGCATCCTTATAAGCATTATTTTGAACTTGATATCTGATATTTTGCTCTCCTCAATTTCATTTAGCAGCCTTTCTGGGGGCTCCTCCTTTCCTTTCATTTTTGGATTGTTTCTTTGTTTCCCCATTTTAGGTGACTCTTCTTATTTGTTTCTGCTTTTAGATTGATCTGCTTTGACTTCCTGTCTTCATGGTGTGAACTTCTGTGGTAGAAGACCTGTGGGACTCAGTGGTGCAGTCTCCTTGATCTCCTAAACTTGATGTACTTGGGACGCCATTTATGCTATTTATGTGGCCTCTCTGGTTGTAATTGTGTTTTGGTTGTTTTGGGGCCATTCTTTGTTGGGTCCTCCCTCCAGCTGGCTGACTGAGAGTCACTCCACCCACCACATCTTATATACTGTTGTACAACTGCTGCCAGAACAAAACCAAACTGCCCAGGAAAAAACCCATACCTGCAAAAATAACCCCCACCAACAATCACACTATCAACAGCAAATGAGCCAATATTAATAAAGGTGTAAATAGATTAAGACTATTGTAAGAAAGGAAAATCAAATATGAGATGACAAACTACAAGAAAAGTGATTTGTGAGGGTACAAGGAGGAGCAATAATAAGAGTAGGGAATAGAGACAAGGTGAAGAGAGAAAGATTATAAAATTCACATCATAAATAAAGAGGGGAGGAGGGAAGGCAGAATGGAGTAAGTGAGAGAAGGGAAGCATATAGTATATGTATATATATGTGTGTATATACATACACACAGAGAGAGAGAGAGAGAGAAGAACAAAAAAGAGTATATATAAACAATCATGGGGACCCAATTGGAGAAAAAGACCCACCTCAGCAATATCAACAACAAATGAGCTAAGATTTATACAGGTGGTATGAGAATAAGAGAGAAAAGAAAGAAAGAAAGAAAGAAAGAAAGAAAGAAAGAAAGAAAGAAAGAAAGAAAGAAAGAAAGAAAGAAAGAAAGAAAGAAAGGAAGAAAGGAAGAAAGGAAGAAAGGAAGAAAGGAAGAAAGGAAGAAAGGAAGAAAGGAAGAAAGGAAGAAAGGAAGAAAGAAAGAAAGAAAGAAAGAAAGAAGAAAGCTCACAAGATGTCCAGAGGAAAGAGAAGTGATATTGAGAGGATATAGGGAGAAGGAATACTAAGAGTAGAGAATGAAAACCAGGCTAAGACAGGGAAAAATTAATCTTTAAAACAAACCAAAAAAGGGGAGGCAGGAGGAAAGCAGAATGGAGTAGGAGAGGGGAATGGTAAAATTTGAGATTTGAAATTCAAAAATAGTGACTATCTAAAAATAAAATTGAAGAAATTCAATAACAAGCCCCTTATCCACAATTAACAAACAAAGATCGATAGAGGTGGAGAGAGAATAAGGATGTTTTAAGAATGGGAAAAAGAATGTGAGATGACTAATGACAATTACAAGTGGTTTTGAGAGGCTGGAGTGGGGAGAAATAGTAAGAGTGCAGAAAAGAAACAAGTCATGGATAAGGAGAAAGTAGAATTTAAAACAAAAATATGAAGAGGAAGGAAGAAGGTAAAATGGAGTAGGAGAAGGGAAGAGCAAAATATGGAATTTGAAATGAACTATTATATAAAACCTGGTGACGTATTAGGCCCAAACTTGAAGGATAACAAATGAATGTTAAGCAGCTATGCAGGAGAGAATATAGCACCATAATGTTCCTGTCTCTATCCTCTATGATCTGCTAGGTTTAGTAGATCAGGGCCTGAGGAACTGTGTAGCTCATAATGTCTGGTGAAGGGCCCTTTCAGAGCTTTTTCTTCTTTCTCCTGCAGAAATGTACCCAGCAGGAAACTCCTGAGCCTGGTCTCACTGATCTGCAGGGCCTGTAATCCCACAGATGGGTGGGGGGAGGGGTGGGCTCACCTGTCTGTGAGGGCTCACCTGACTGGATGCAGCAAATCTCAGGCATTCAGCTCCTGCCTTCCAGACCTGAGCCTGCTGCTCCCTCGCAGGAGCTTTGGCCTGAAATCTCCACTCTGAACAGTCCTCTGTTCATGAGCTGTGCTGGGTCGAGTCCTACCATTCCTTCAGTGTATTTTAACCCTCTGAGTTTTTGGTTAGCAGAGATGCTGCACTCATGCACACATTGCACACACAGATGTGGGAGACCCAGGTCCCTGAAGAGTCTCAGGTCTTGCTTCAGCTGACCTTTTAAATGAATTTCTGTGTGGCCTCCATTCTATAGCACTGGTCCCTCAGGGGACCTATTCTTCACACCCTCCCCCTCCCCAAAATCACAGTCTCTCATGGTCAGGGCTGGCCACCACCTTTCAGAGCCTCCAACAGTTTTAGATAAAGTTTCTCTCTGGATCTTTCCCAGATGGTGTACGGAAGACACCCGCAGCTATATTATAGCACAGTGTGGTAGCAGAGTGCTGACCCTGCTCCCTCCAGAGATCTTTAGCCTGAGTCAGGCTTGCTCTTGCCATGGTGTTTCTCAGCCCATACCACCCAGGCCTTCTCTCTCCATTCCTTGTAGCTTGTGGTTACTGAGCTGATCTTCCCCTGACCCAATTCCATGCAGCCAGAAGTGCTGTACTGGGCCAGGCAGCTGTGGCAACCCCACTTAGAGTGCCTACGCCACTGGCTCCCAGGTGCCTGGCAGGTGGCCGAATTTTTTCCCACTTCCACACACTCCCTGAGCTCTCATCTATGTACACACTCACTCTCAGATATTCTCGCTTACTCTCCACTCTGTGTTTTGACTGCAAGTCCGGTACGGGTCTGGGAGTTGCCAGCTACCATGCTGCCAGGATCTCCTAATTTTTAAAAAAATTAAAATGCAAAATATCATAGCTGGAGTCCAGGCTCAGTAGAACTGTCTTGCAGGAATCAACTGTGTGATCCCAGAGCCTCCAGGGTTTCCTAAGAGTTTGAGGCTAAGAACCTTCTGCACCTGCAAAAAGGTAGAATCAAAGTGGCAGAATATGATCCACACATGTATTTGCCCTGGACTGAGGGCATTCCCAGGATGCAGGAAAGTCAGTGCTAAATTCAGGAGAGTCCAGGGAAAAGGAAACTGTGATCCTATGCACACTCTGCTTCCCCTGAGTGGTCCACAGGGGCACGTCAGCTTCGCGTGCCAGTCCTCCTGTTCACAGCCCTGATCCTTCACCCTCAGTAACGGCCTTCTGTCATGGACACCAACTAGGACTCTGTTCGCCCCGGCCTCAGGATGATAGCAGGGAAGAGAGATGGTCACTGGAGTCAGAAGAACTAAGTGAGACATCAGCTCCAGCAGTGACCAGGAAGACCTAGTGGCAACACACTAAGTGCTCCAAACTTCACAACTTCAACACTTGTCATGAGCCTAAGTGAGGTCATGTGTGCCGACCTGCTTATTACACTGTCAACGGTCAGAAAACAAAAATACAGTCAGTTGTATCTCCAAGACTGAGTGAATAAGAAAAGGGCCTTTGTGTCACAGGAAAATGAACCTTAATTTATTGCTGAATCATTCTTAGTAGCAGAAATAGTTATGCAACTATAATACTAAAGAGCATTCAACTGCTAGTCACCATAAACACTAATAAGTGTTGATCTGCCTCAGCCAACGCCAAACATTCAGGGTGAGGTTGTATTCTGGCCTTTGTTCCTACAGTTTTCTCTCTCCAACACTGCAGCTCCGCTGGTTGCAAGATGAAACCCATCCTTTGATCCTTGAGCTCTGCCAGGTCCCGTGAGGGTGAGGCCTTCCTGGAAAGAAGGGTTGGAGTGGGGTTTCCACTGCTCTACCCTGACAGATTTTTCTAATCCTTCAGTCCCCCTGCACCAGCTTTCAGAACTGCTGTGTGTGAGATTGTGCTGGGCAGTTTCAGAAAATTTTCTTGTGCACACACACCCTGCCCACAAAGAGAATCCAAAGCAGATTTTTCCTAAGTCAGAGAACTTCATCTCTGCTTTTGTGAAGACTTTCATATCCATTGTGCTCAGCCCACCACCTGAGTGTGCTGGCTGATGAGAGTTTCCATTCAAGGAGATCAGAATTGTGGAAAAATATAAATCCCAGCTGTTTTGCTCCCCTCATGACCTCCCTGAGGATGCACCGAAAATAAGTCAAGGCAGCAGGGCTAGCCGTTGGTTCTTCATTACAGAGAGGAGTCGAGGCTCTTCCTCGCAGAGAAGGTCAGGCCACAAACTGTCACAACAACTGGGAGTGTGGCTCAGGACTGGAAAGCAGAGGCCTTGGGAAGAAGTCAGACATGGCTCTGGAAGGCACTGCATGTCTCACACAAGTTGTGATCTGTTCTTTCTTGGCATCTGTTTCCAGAGCTCCCCTCGGGACTTGTCTCAGTAGAACATAGAAGAGACTCCAGAAGGTCAGCTCAAAGTGGCTGTAGACCACATCTCCACTGCAGAGGTCCCTGTGGAGTCAGAGGGCACTTGCAGAAGTCCCTGGGGCAGCAGCAGTATAGTGGGTCAGGGCAGGCTTATGGGCAGGCTTATTGAGCCCATGCCATCCCAACTCCCAGAGTTTTGCCTTAACCTGCTTTGTATTGGCAAGCCTGCGGGAAGAAGAGTGTTCTCTGGGCCTGTGCAGGAGGGGGAAAGAACTGCCTTGCATTTCTAGAGCAAAAAAGTAGAAACATGAATGAAACTCTTAAGACTCTCTGGTCTCAGTGGAAGCAAGAATTTTCCAATATTAAATGGGTTAACTTACAAAGTTTTTGAGCTGCTTATCATTAAAAGGGCAGAACCACCTGCTAGTAGCAGTAGAAATCAAACTCCTGCATTGCTGGGGAGGCTAGACTAGCCTTAGGGTCATCTAAGACAGGAACATAAGAACTGACCATGGGAAACACGAAGACCTGCAAAGACAGCACATAGCAGGGCTCAAGCCCATGGAGGTCACTGTGAATTCCTCCCTTCCTTCGCTCTCATGTGCTGCTGTTTCTGCTGCTAGAAATGGGAAGCCACACCTGGATCAACATATCTCTCAGGTAAACTGCAGTGTCCTTGGGGTGTAAGTCCTTTAAAACAGTCAGATGACATTAACCTTGAAATGTAGGCTTGTTTGCAAGGATGGGTGAGCAAAGTGAAAGAAAGGAAGATGAGGTACAAAGAATCTTAAATTATATAAAAACCACAACACTCTTTAATTTCTCCACCATTTTCTTCCATCTCACTGAGCCAGTGAGAGCTTCCCTGCTGGCCTGCCCTTCCAGGCACACTAGGAATGCTGCTCTCACAGTGAGTCAGCTGTTTCTGTGTTTGCACCTCCACCCCGCTGCTCCTTGTGTTTCCTATTATCTTTGGAAAGTTAGAGAGCAGATCCAGGATAATGTTGAATCCCACCTAAATAGGAGTCTATAATATGATGAGGTCATCTTGGATCTATGTATGTCTCCACTTGGCAAGTTCAAGAATTTAATTTTATTAGTATGCCTAAGTTTGATTAGATTCGGAAGGCTGATCCATATAAATCACATTCATGAAATTTGATAAAGTGAATACTAATTCACTAATTTATAATTTATTAATACACAACGCCAAGCACTATAATTCTGAATGAAATCTGCATCAGGATCATGGTGGGCAGATGCAATATTCAAAATATTTATCAGCCTGAAAGGCATGGGCATCAATTAATCTAATGGTTCCACAATCCATTATAGTAGATGCCAGTTGATTTGCTATTTTAGGTTATATTAGGGAGATGTCAGCCCTGAAATGGGGGAAAGTGTTAACATTTGAGTAACTCTACTACCTGCCAGACACTACCATATCTTAAAATTAATTGTGGTCATGTTTGCATATATCTGTGAATATACAAAAAATTGAATACCCTTTAAAGGAATGAATAGTAGGTGAATTATATCTCAATAAAACTTTTATTTAAGACTAAAAATGGTAGAGTAGATTTAAATGGACTCACTGTATGTTTTCTATTAAAAAAACTCACTGTGTATATTATTACCAAACGGGGACCAGGCCCAGAGCAGGTCTGCACTGGGCCTGCTAGTAGTGTGTGGATTCTTGAATTCCTGTAAGAAAGATTTCACAGTAAAAATGCAGGTGATGTTAAGAGTATGTTTATTAATACTCAGGACAGTAAAACAAAGGAAGGGTTTAGGGTAAAGGAAGCAACAGGAGAGAGGAAGCCAGAAAACAAGGGTGGACTTCAAGGCAGGTTGAGGGGGTAAGCCTGGGACAAGCTGTAGCTGCCTGCTGCTCCCCTGGTTACAAGTCTCATGGGCACCCTTAGAATTTAGGAGAAAGACAGCAGAGATATAAGTCATGGTCATTTCTAGCAAGAGCACGCCATGGGTCCTTTGTCTTGAGGCCTTTTATCTTTTTTTGGCCGGCCAGATCCTAGGGGAGATTTCAGTAGAGGATCTTAACAGAATATTCATTAGTTTTTCAGGTGTGTCCTTCAGTAGGTTAATTTATCAGAAATGTGTGTGTAAATGGCTCAGGGGTTATCTAATGGTTAGTTTTATTTTCAAAGAATGTCATCAAGAACATCATTGCTGTGGAACTGGTACCAAGGTTGGTCTGTCCCAGGACAGTCTGGAATGTGTAAACCATTTGCTCCTAAGTGTCCTTGGTTGGGGAAGTAAAACCTTATGATTTATTAGCTGGCTATAAATTGCTCAAATCATTTGGCCTTATTTAATTATTTGTCTCAGTTTTCTTTATTCCACTTGTCAAGGAATTTTCCTAGCTTCTTACTATTCTGCCTCATACTCCTCCCCTCTCCCTTAGAGAATTGTATCCCTAAAATCTTTTAAGGTTGAGGAGGGAGGGTGGTATGTCTTCAGTGACTGCTTCCTGCTGACAAAGATTGTGGTTTCTGCCTGCAGTAGGGTATGGAAGTCTGCCCCTGCCTGGTCTAAGGGAGACAAGGGAATGGGATCTGAGGCTGGAACAGAGAGGCCATTGGGTGATTTGTCTAAAGTACAGATGGGCTGGAGTCCCCAAAGTGTCATCATCTTGACATGGAATTCTTGTTCCCTAAAGGTGACAAATTTGACAAGAAGGTTAGTGGAGTGGAGGACCTGGGACTTTATCTGATAAAGGTTAAATCCAATAGGGACAGAAAAATTCCTTTCCTGGGGGGGAAGCCTGAGCATATCAACAGACTGGTAGAAAGTCTCAGAAAGATGAGAAAGACAATTATATTGAGGCCTAGACATAATATTAGTTATCTGTAACAGATTCTTGTTTCTTGAAGGGAAACTTGAGATCCTCAAAGGGTTTACAAGAATAGGTCTCAGGTTGTGTTTCCTCTGGGGACTCACAAAAAAACAGGTTAAATTTGAGATGAATGAACCCAGTTGGATACCCCTGTGAGCTTTACTGCAGTTGGGGTGCTTATAGGACATGTGCAGTCCCTTCCATCTGGATTGTAGTTGGGACTCGGGACAGTTGTCCCTCAGGTTTTTAAATAGACCTCGTCTCCTGGTTTAACTTGTTTGTGTTGGTGTCTTTATTGGGGAGCAGATAGAATTTTGTTTCCATATTCCTGTAATGCTTTCTGTACCTGTCCTCATCCATTAGCAGGTCAGATCTGAGAAATGGCCTGCCATAGGTGAATTCAAAGGTGCTAACTTGTAAATCTTTTTTAGGTGCAGCTGTCATTCTCATGTGACTTGTGGGTAACATAAACACCAACACTCTGAGGTTTGTTGACATAGCCTGGTTAGAGTCCTTTTTAGGGCTTGATTAGCTCTTTCTGCTTTACCTGAGGACTGATGTCTCCATGATGAGTGTGAGTGATAGTTGATTTCTAAAGTTTGAGCCAGCTGCTGTGTAAACTTCACTACAAAAGAGGGTCCATGGACACTTTGTAAGTTTCTTGGTAGTTCAAACCTAGGTAAAATTTCCTTTCGTAACTACCTGGCTACCTCAGTAGCTTTTTCTGTTCTGGTAGGAAAGGTTTTGATCCATCCTGTGAAAGTATCTACAAATACTAGCAAATATTTAAATCCAGCTTTAGGGGACATCTTAGTGAAACCAATTTGCCAGTCTTCCCCAGGGTATGCGCCTGGTGTTTTTTGTTTTTGTTTTTGTTTGTTTGTTTTACTTTGAGAGAGAGGGGGGAAGGGAGAGAGAAAGAGATGGAGAGAAACATCAATGCGTGGTTGTCTCTTATGCACCCCCTACTGGGGACCTGACCTGTAACCCAGCCATGTGCCCTGACTGGGAATCGAACTGGCAACCTTTTGGTTCACAGGCCCACACTCAATCCACTGAGCTACACCAGCCAGGGCTGTTCCTGGTGTACTGATGTCAGGAGGGGAGGAGGAGAGAGGTAATTCTGGGGTTCATTTTGGAGCAGAGCACATACCCTTAGGTCACTTCCTTTACAGTGTATGAAGCCCTTGCGTTATAAATAGCTGGGCAGCAAGGGTGGTAAGGGTGTCTCTCCCCAAGTGAGTGTCATCATGGAGCATTTTGATGTATTTCCATTTTAAGATCCGAGGTGATAAAAGTTTGTTATTCTTTGACACCTAGCCTGCTGGGTTTCTAGAGAATCCATCCTCTAAAGCCCAGGAGACTTCCTCTGTGATGTAGGAGGGGCCTTCTGGGGGATGAGGGAGGTTAGGGAACAGCTGACTCTAGGGTGATTGATGAAGACTGTTCTGTATCTTAGCTACCCTATTGGCCAATGTATTGTTTTTATGTCTGTGTTTCCCTCTCAGTGACCCTGGCAATGTGTACTGCCATTTGCTGGGAGAGTGTTACTTACAGCTGTCAGGAGTTCTGAAATGTCTTTGAGATGTTTTATGGGGGAATTTATTTCTGTTAGATGTCTTTTTTCCTTCCAAATAGCAGGAAGGGCACGTAATATTAGAAACCCATATTTTGAGTCAGTAGAGATACTAACCCAGAGGCTTTTCCCTAATCATAAGGCCCTAGTGAGTGCTATGAGTTCAGCTTTTCGACTGAAGTAATAGGGGGCAGGGGCTTTGCCTCTATTGTTTCCTGAAGACTGACAGTGGCACATCCTGCCTGTCTGACCCCATCTGGTACAAACTGCTGCCATTCATAAACCATTCTGCTTCAGGATTCATCTTCTAGGTCAGGCCTGCTTGACCTAGAATATGCTTGTTCAATAGTTTCTATGCATTGGTGTGTGGCCTGGGTTTCTGCATTTATTGGTAGGAGGGTGGCGGGACTGAGAGTTTGATGGACTTTCAGGGTTAATTTAGCAGAGTCTAGGAAGAGAGCCTGATATTTACTTAACCTTCCCCTTTGAGCCTTTCATGTCCTTTCATTTTTAGCACAGCTTGTACTTGTTGGGGGGTTCATACTACTTGTGGCTTCCCTAGGGTACATTCATTAGCCTCTCCTACCAGGCGAGCAGTGGCTGCTGAGACTGGTAAACAATGTGGCCAGCCAGCTGCTATAGTATCTAATAGTTTCTGAAAACTAAGCTACTGGCCTTGGAGTCAGGCTAATTTCTGGGTGAGGACTCCAAGTGCTATTCCTTGTCTTTCTGCTGTATATAGGGTCAATGGTTTTTATAGATTTGGCAGCCCTAAGGTGGGTGATGTGTTTAGTTTGACTTTTAACTCCTCGAAGGCATGGTGGCATTCAGGTCTCCCGTCTGTAGGCCCTTTACTGTCTCCTTTTAAAGCCTCATATAGAGATTTAGCAATCAGCCCAAAACCTGGTATCCACAGACAGCAGAAGCCAGTTATTCCTAAAATTCCTCAAAGTTGTTATTTACTTTTGGGTCCCCAAGAGTCAGTATGGCCTGTTTTCTTTGGGGTAACAGGGTCCCAGATCCTGGGGTTAAATACCCTAGGTATTGGACCTGATGAGAGGTCATTTGAGCCTTCCTGAGAGAGACTTTATATCCTTCATCTGTGAGGAATTTGAAAACCAGAATGAAATTTTTATCTGAATCCTGTTTGTTGGTGCTAGAAATTAATATGTCATCCATCAACATATTATAGTAGGGCACCGTTGGTTAATTGGAGTTCTCTTAATTCCTTGGTTAAAGCATTTCCAAATAAATGGGACTGTCCCTAAAGCCCTGAAGAATTTGCAAGTTTTCTTAGTTTGAAGTTAGTCTATTCAGATGAGAACAATTACTGGGAGTCAGGATGAAGGGGGATACAGAAAAAGGCATCTGTCCTTTAAATCGAATACAGTAAAATATTTGGCTTCTCCTGGGATTTAAGATAGTGTAGGGGTTTGGAACTCTAGGATGTACCAGAATTACAGCCTCATTTACTGCTCTCAGATCTTGTACAAACCAGTATTTTCCATTTGGTGTTTGTGCTGGGAGAACTGCATGGGACTGGCAGAGCCTGAGAAGTTTTAAGTATTTTTCAGTGGGAGATTTTCAACCCCTTTTAAGGCCTCAGGTTTTGGAAGGCATTGTCTTTTGTTAGGGTAGGGAACCCTGGTTTTGGAGGTGTCTTGACAGGGATATGTTTGTTGCCCTGCCTGCTATTCTAATTTCCCGTACCTCAGGGTTGACTTGGATGAGGACAGATTCTGGAATATTATCAACTTCTGGTTCAGGGTGAGAAGTTAGGTTGGCCACCAGGCACAACAATGAGCGTTCATTATTTTCTATGGCTGACGCTCCTAGGGTTATGGTAGTTCCTAGACTAGACAAGATGCCTTTCCCTAATAAGGAGATGGGGCATCCCGAAACTATAAGAAAGGCATGAGTCAAAGTGAAATTCCTGAGGCTGAAGCCAATGTGTTAAGTGAAATCATAGTGCTGAGGACACCTATTTACTCCAGTGATCAAACAGGTTTTAGCAGAAAGAGGCCCTGATGAATGAGGCAGAGCAAAGCAGTCAGCCCTCGTGTCTAATAAAAATGTAATAGGCTCACTTGCCACGTCAAGGGTCACCCAGGGCTCCTCTGGGGTGATGCTCAGATGGTCAGTGGGAGTGGAGGAGGCCTCAGGCACTGCCAATTCTCGGGTATTTTTGACCATCACTGGTTTGGAGACACTAGGCTTCCTTCAGAGCCTAGGACACTTGCTTTTCCAATGGCCTTCTCTCTTGCAGAGGTCCTGGAGGTAGGCGACCCTGAGTCCAGTGTGGGCACTCCTTCTTTACGTGTCCTTTTTGTCCATAGGAATAGCATTGCCCCTTTGAGGTCCATTGAAGTCCTGCTGGGTGGCCTGAGGTGGCATAGGACTTAAAGCTGCAGCTCACACAAGAGCCTTTGCTACCATCGGTGTCATTTTGCTCTTCTTCTGCCCTGCCTCAGTTGTTAAAAATACTGAAAACTATCTCCACCAGTTGTTCAGGGGGTGTCTGGGACCCCAAGGCTAGTTTTTATAACTTTCGCCTGATGTCTGGGGCTGTCTGCTGGATAAAGTACACCCCCAAAAGTGCTTGGCACTGGGTAGGTTGAGGTTGATGTTTGTGGATTTTCACAAAGCTTCTGTTGATCACCCCTGGAAAAAAAACCCTGGGGTTTTTATCCTTTTTTTTTTAGTAACCTCTTTTATTTTGCCATAATTAACAGTATCAATGGTACATTTTTCATCTCTTCTGAGACAAGTAACCAGATGGGTATGGCAGTCCCTTCCCTCTCATCCTCTGTCTGTCCCAGTTTGATAGACCCAGTTAGGGTCCCGGTCTGGAATGGCATCTCCCTCTGGTGGATACATGTGATACTGCATGACAACCAGCTAGTTCATTAGCATAGCTCTAGTGGTTCCTATTATGTGCTGCTTTTCATCCGCTGTAGGGCAGTGGGAGAAAACAATCTGTAAATCACTCCAAGTCAGGTCATAAGTCAGTGTTACATGATTAAAACCCTCTGTGAATTTGCTAGGGTCTTCAGAAAACTGACAGAGTTTTTCTTTGCAAAGGACCAGGTCAGACATAGAAAACAGAACATGTACCTGAGTAATTCCTTCACCAGGATCCCCATTTGCTACTTCCCCCAGAGGTAACATGTTAGGGCTTGGGTGACATTTTGTTTCACTCCTTGTAGTGACCAGACCACGAGCAGGGGCAGATGCGGCAGTGGGGGAGGGGTTATACAGAGGTGGTTGTACTTTGGGAGAAAAAGTGGGCTGGGAAGCAGGCTGTTCCACCCTCAGCATGGGTTCCTTTTGACCCACTAGGGAAAGGGGCCAGGATCTTGCCAGGGCTGTAAGGAAGGTGTCCTCTAATTCATCTGACATTGTGACAACACACATCTTACAAGACTTTTCTTATATCTCTATCTTGATAAAGGGTCATAAACAACTGAATATAAGGTATTTCACTCCATTTGCTTTTACTTTTTCAAAAAAATCTACATTAAAATGACCACTTCACTTCACCATCTGTCTATGTGCTGTTCCTTTTCTTTCTTATTTCTTTTTTCCCATTTCCATTTCCCTTATTGAGTTTCCTTCTCCAATGTCCTTCTTCCTTATAATATGTATATCCTTCTTTTATCCTTTCTCACCTTTTTTGCTTCCTCAATTCTTTCTCTTTTTGCTTCCTCCTTCTACACAATCCTTCTTCAACTTACACAATACCTCTGTGACTTATGTGAAACTTCTGTGATGCACATAAACCTTCTACAACTTGCCTAGTCCCTTTAGTTTGCTTCTTTTTAAGTCATTCAGAACTAACCAACTTTAGAACAACCTACTTTCAATTCTGTTTCCTTACATCGTTTATTACCAAAACCATATACTTTTCCCAACTTAATTAGAATTTTTAATTCTTAGAAACCTTAATTTTTTAGTTACAGCTAGAAGTAATTAATGTTCTTAAGATCGATACCTTTATGAACACATTTTATAAGTTCTAGAAATAGGTTATTTTCATTGGCAAATATACTTACCTTTTTTAAGAGGCATAACATAGATGACATGAATCTTTTTTTGTAAACCCAGGCAAAACAAACATGTGTTTTATGTTAATAACTTTAAAAAGTATTAACTAAACCTAAACTACCCATTTGGATTCTTAGTGATTATGGTATTTCTTTAGTGTGCTCAAAAGTGAACTGTTTAATTATTTAGTGTCCTTGACAACTTTTAGGAGGCTGGAGAAGAGCAGGGGAGATACCTGGCTTGGGCAACTTCAGCATCTTGAATATAAGTGCCATTTTTTCTTTTCACATCGAGGTGGGGCAATCACCCCTGCTTGCACAGGATTTGGGGGCGGCATGAATTCCCCTATTGTCTCCAGGACCTCTGTACTCCCAGGCCTCTAGCAAGAGGATTTAGAGTGTTTAAAAAGACTCATTTTTTTTTATTTTCCTTCAATTACTTCAGCCTTGTTTACATTTCTAGTTACCCAGTAGGAAGACTTATTGAAACCCTCAATGAAAACTTCAAAGGCTGTGAACAATCTATGGAAACAAAGGAAGTCTTAGCCGCAGTTCAAGAAATTATATATGTAGTGTCCCAAAGAGTTGTTTAAACAGGAGAAAGAGGGCAAATACTTTATTTTTTTAAATTTTTTTCTTTTAGTTTATTCAGTACAGTTTCTATCCTTTATTCCCATTCCAGCCCACCCACCCATTCCTCCCCTCCTCCCTCCCCTTTCCAACCCCCCTAGTTTTGTCCATGTGTCCTCTATATTTGTTCCTGTAAACCCTTCCCTTCTCCCCTGGAATTCCCTCCCCTCTCCCCTCTGGGCACTGACTACCTGTCCTCTGTTTCAGTGTCTTTTGTAATATTTTACTTGTTTCTTTGTTTTGTTGTTTAGGTTCCTGTTAATGGCGAGATCATATGGTATTTGTCTTTCACTGCCTGGCTTATTTCGCTTAGCATAATGCTTTCCAGCTCCATCCATGTTGTGCAAATACTTTATAGAGGACCAGGAGATATAGTATGACTAGAGAATTGTGCTGTGGACATGTTTACCTCATGCCCTGAGGGTGGTCTTCCCAAAGACCAGCATGTTAGTCAGATGCTGCAGGGATGGATTTGCCCCACTCAAACAGGGGACTCAGCTCCACAGTGGCCGAGAGAGAAATACAAAGAGAGCACACGTTTGACCTGTGAACGTGTTTACCCCATGTCCTGAGGGTATCCTTGCTGATGACCAGAACCAGGGAGGGAATTATCCCACTCAGACAAGGGACTCAACTCCATGCCAGCCAGACAAGAAGGGAAGGGGTTGCTTTAGATGCGGGGTGATCAGGTCCTGACTCACCAGACCCTGTCACCCAGGTAACATCTGGGGATGGTCATGTGGGTGGGTAACTCTGTGTCTAGAGGGCAGGTCAAAAAAAAGTCATTGCTCAAATATGTGCTGTATGAAGCCTCTCAAACGCCATTGCAACTCTTCCTGCATTAACAGTCTTTGTATTCAAATTAGGTTTGTGATGCTAATTACATTTTATATGACTGAGGGGAAAATAATAATAATAATTAAAACAGGATTTGTCTATTTTTCTTATTGTCTCATCAGATTTTGCTTCACAACTTTGCAATTCTGGTGCATACACATTTAGGATTGCTGTCTCTTTTTGGTAGATTACCCTTTTATCATTATAAAGGGTAGAAAAATTAGGTTTACAGTTGTTTGTATGGGAAATAATACAATAATTAATAAACTCTGTGAAATCTTTCCTACACAAAGTCAAGAACCCACAGACTACCAGCAGGCCTGAGGCAGACCTGCTCCGGGCCCAGTTCCCTTCTGATAACAGTTTGGCACCAAATGTGGGACCTAAAGTCATTTTTTCTGCCTCACTCTCTTCCTAACTCATCTTTCCTGTCACTTCTCATCATTGGTATGGGGAAAACCTACCTGTCAGCTGTGGAATAAACCCTTCAACAAAACTTTTTGTACACTTTTACTGAGCCAAGTGTATTTCAGATAAGAAACAGGACAATCTGAGTTTCAGGCCTATTAATTACCAGATTATACAAAAGAGTACAGGACCCAGACTCTTAGCCAAGCGGTGACCTATGTACTCTTGGACTTTCCAGAGTGGAAGTTATAAACAGAATCTTCCCTTCTCAACATATTCACTTGTGGCAAGAACACGACGAGAGTCAGCATGAGTACTACGGGGAAAGTAAGTACAGTGTTCTTTATGTCATGTCACAGTTGTGTCACCTTGTGTGCTTGTCTGTCTAATAGCACCTCATCGTCCAACTCGTCTCTGCCCTCCTAAAGGGGGGAGACTGTCTTAGTCTTAGCTCTGTGCCTCCTTTTCTTTTTCTCCCTTTATGTGTTTTACCTTTCCTCAGTTGTTTTAGTCCTTTAATAAGCAATATATCAAGCCCTATATCAAACTTTTCAGAGTTGAGGACACATCTCCTCCTTCAAAGATTTCACAGGGAGAGAGAGAGAGAGTAATTATAGAAGAGTGTGCAAGTGTTTTCTACAGCAATGCCCTGGAGAACTTGTTGCTGGTGCCCCCACCTGTACCCCCAGGTGTAACTAAGTCAGTAAGTTTAAGGGTGGGGCTCAATACCCTGCATTTCTGACAAGTGAGCAAATATTGACAACGCTGATCTGGGACCACATTTTCAGCAGTGTGGACCACTGCTTTGCCACAATACCCTGCTTATTTTGCTAAGACTTCAAAAGCATTTTTGTTAAACCAGCAGAGGAAGACAGGTATAAAATATACCCTCTAAAAATAAAGTGCCTTATACTACTAAAAAAAGAGAGTGTGCAGGGGTACTAAAGGAGAGAGAGAGAAGTGCTCCTAAACTGGTTAGCCTTTACAGAGAAGGGAACACTTAGCATAAGGGAGAAACATAGGAGAAAGAAAAATATCCCATATGAGAATCTCCAGAGTGAAGTCAGAGACCAGATGTGAACAGAAATAAGGCTGGAGAGACTGATATGAAGAAGATAATGGAGAGTCTTATAGACCATGTCAACAGATACTTGTAAAAAATTGGTAGCCATATCATTTTTAGGTGGGAAATAGTATGGTCAGGATTACAGTTCAGATGGCAATGATACAGAGAATGGATTTGAGGGTGATGGACCCAAGCCAGGTAAAAGGCAAGGTGAGGACCTGGACCACACAGTAGCAGCAAAAATGGAGAAGAGGGCACAGCTTCCAGAAAGTTTTAGATTGTAACGAGGTAAAAATTAAGGCTACTTCCCAGATTTCTCTCTTGGGTAAGTGAATTAGTTACATGGCTACTCACTGGAATAGAGAGTGCGGGCTGTGGGCCAAATTGTGTGTTATGTCCACCACTGGCAGGAAGGGGTGGGGACAGGAGGAAGAAATAATGACGTGTTCATGTGTTGAGTTTAAGATACCAGAGGACTTCCTAATAGCAGATGAATAAATGAGTCTAAAACTTAGAGAGACAAGTCTGTCCATAGATACAAATTGTCAAAGTCATCTACATAAAGGTAATAGTGAAATCTATAAAAATATATAGACAGGGGGAGGGTAAGAATAGTATGGGAAATATAGAAGCTAAAGAACTTATAAGTATGACACATGGACATGAACTAAAGGGGGAGAATATGGGTGGGAGGGGATGTGCAGGGTGGAGGGGAGTGAAAGGGGAATATGGGACAACTGTAATAGCATAATCAATAAACTATATTAAAAAAATAAGTGAGACCACATAGGAAGAAAATTTACAGTGAGAACAGTGGTGGGCTGAAATCAGAACCCCTAAGAACTCCCTAAGCCACCAACAACCTCTCCAACCTGAGCCTGCCTGTCACCACCATTTGATGAATTGCTACAACTAGATGTTCTCCATTCCCTGCTCCATAGCACATCCCTCCACCCCCAAACTGATTCTTTCTCACACCTAGGATCACAAATAGCCCTCACACCACAATTCCATTCCCACCCTGAAGCAGCCACTGTACAACTTCATTCATGGCAAGATCAAAGGTATAACATCTATCCTCTTGACTGTGTAGCATTATGTAAATATACTTAATATTGCAAAACTAATTTGAATGAAGAGACTGATAGTACAAGGAGAGTTGGACTGGGGTCCAAGAGGCTACACACAGAATATATTTAAGCCATGACTTCCTTTTGGTTTGAATGTGGAAGAACTGGGCTTAACCTTCTAAAATCATTAATATAAGAATCCATCTCCCAGGCCTAAGCAGTTTCCCTTTCTGCCCCATATTCTCTTTCCTAGGTTATCAAATGCAGAGCAGCCATACTCTGGAAGCCTAATGCACCATTTTCCATTGAGGAGGTAGAAGTGGCCCCACCAAAGGCAAAGGAGGTTCGCATAAAGGTAAAAATAAAAAACTTTCCCACACCAAAAATCAAACTCAGAAAGAAAACTGCATGCTCTTCTATTTCCTCTTCATGAAACACTTCCATTTGTCTTTAAATCCAGCCAGAGAAAACACTAGTGAAGTATGGCACAGGCTAAATGCCCAAAGGATACTTACTCACAGCTGTAGTACTAAATACTAATTAAAAGAAGTTTCTACCCTGAACCATACTTTAATCTGTACTTTTTAAATTTATTACATTGTTCATGATATTTAAGTTATCTTGAAATATCATACATGAAAAATTGTTTGATTATAGATAAATCAAGCCTAAATCCTAGGAAGTCAGGCTAGGAATACCTGTTATTTTACAGATGAGAAAATTAAAAATTCACTGAGATGTAGTGACTGGTCACACAGCTAAGTAGAGTAAGAACAACTTGCCACAACCCTGGTTACCCATTTGGAAGCACCTGGGGTCTTTGAAAAATGCTGATAACTGGATCCCACACCCGGGCATTCTGAATTTGTGATTTAATTGGTCTGGGGTGCAATATGGTCATGAGAGTTTTTAAGTCTCCCCCAGGTGATTCTAACAGGGACCACCAGACCAGAACATTGTTCACCTGACTTCTAGTTCAGGATCCTCTCATTGTTATTATTTAATTTTAATAATGATGAATAACTACTGCTTGCAATGGATTACAAAGAGACAGTCATTTTCTACATTCGCTTGCCTGTGCAATCCATGTCCTCTTCTCAGAGTCTTCTCAGCCTGCATCCCACAGAGTGCACAGGAGGCTGCTTGGCTATCTGCATTTGTTCCTCCCCACAGGGTCCCCACTCATGCAGCCAGACTGAGACACTGACTCAAAGGTGTACGATCACTATCTGACAAACTACAAATGTGAACCTCTCACCCTTGACTTTTAAGAAGATACAGAACCTGAGTAGAATACTGGAGAGGCTAGGTGGACTAGAGCTGCTAGCCATATTTAACTATACGATCATGAGAAATAAGAAAACGCATGTCTTTGGAAAATTCAGCTATGCACATGATGAATCAGAGTACTGAGATGAAAACACAGTCTACTTGATGGATTTCTAGATCCATGAGGTCTGGCTGTTTCTTCCTACAGTTGAGTTGTAAGCAATTTTATAGTATTCTTTCAATAATCCCTCTTTTACATAAGCAAATTTCAAAAAATTTCAGTTCTTCTTTTATCCTCACCCAAGGACATTTTTTTTTCATTGCTTTTAAAGAGACAGGAAGGGAGAGAGAGAGAGAAACATCAATGTGAGAGAGCAGCACTGATTAATTGGTCTGGGACTGAATCCTGGATGGGGGATTTTACATGTGGGATTGAGTGACCAGGAATAGCTCACACCCAGACCAGGGATTGAACCCACAACGGAGGCATGTGCCCTGACTAGAATCTAACTTGTGACCTTTCTTTGCAAGATGACACACAACCAACTGAGCCACACCGGTCAAGGCAGATGTCAGCCTTTGTTAACCACTGCTCTAGAGTGCCTCTCTTTTAAACTGGTCGATTTACAACAAACATGGGATTACAGCTTGTACCAATAACACAACTATAAAGCCCTTGTGTAAAATAAATTAAGGCTTCAATTATAATAGGAGACAGCAACGTCTTTTTTCCTCCTGTGTTCCATTTCCTTCATTACTATATTTGGTCTTTCTCCTCCACACTCCCACGCACAAGCTCCAATGAAGAACAAAGGAAGATCTTTGATGTCACATTGTGGTTTTACAATTGTCTCTTCTGAACTCGTTCTGACATTCCCAGTAAGTTTTAAAATCATTATTTTATTCTGGAATTGACTAGTGAAAAATATTGCATTGCTTTAAACAAATTATTGGCACTTATCTAGAAATAGAACTAAGAAATAAACGCATTAATATTAACATGGCATATCAAACTAGCAAAAAGATTTAAAATATTACCAATTCTAAAACACCTCTAGCTAAGACAGAGACAACTGTGTTACTCTTTGCCTTCCATACAGATCGTGGCCACAGGGCTCTGTGGTACAGAGATGAAAATGTTGGAGAGTAATACCCATTATCCCATCATTCTGGGCCATGAAGGGGCTGGAATAGTCGAGAGTGTGGGAGAAGGAGTGAGCACCGTGAAAACAGGTATGAATTGGCACCTGGAGTTAGGAAATTGCAGCAACTTAGAACGTACATCAGGAAAATATAAGATAAGGTGAAATAAAAGGTGAAATTTTGCACAACGAATAATTATACATGATCTAAAAATACTAGATGTATTACCATATTTTTCAGACCATAAGACCCACCTAGGTTTTATAGGAGGAAAATAGAGAAAAAATGTTTGAAGCAAAAAATGTGATAAAATATTTAATAACATAAATAACATAGTATTTCACCAATGTAAATGTAAACAGAACTCAACAGCATCATCAACAACCATATATTCCTCCCAAATTGGGGGGGGGGGTGCGTCTTATAGTCAGAAAAATATGGTACATCCTTTGCATTTATATTTTGATATTAATAAGAACAAGAAATAGAATGTACTGAAACAGAATCTGAAAGTGTAAATGAGACAAAAATTTACTAAAAAAGAGGTAAACTGTTGAAATGAAGCATATGATATATAGGCAAACACACAATTGGAACCAGCTAGAGAAGGAGCCTAGAACTTGGTCAAATATACATACAGGAATTAAATGCAGGATTAGGTTTGCCTTTCAAACTTGAGGAGGAAAACATGTTTATTCAATAAATGACTTTGAAACAAGTGGATAGTCATCTAAAAAAAGTTAAATTGCTATTGCATTCTTTATATTAAAAAATAATGCTATATGAACCCAAGAATTAAATGTGGAAAGTGAAATGATAAAAGTGCTATAAAAATCCATGAGAACATTATTTTATTTCGAAGAAGGGAAGAATTTTTCAATAGTTTATTTTTCATTGTATTTTTTCCATTACTATCAATCACCCTTATACCCTCCTCCACCTCCATCCACCTTCCTCCCCCTGCAATCACCACACTGTTGTTTGTGTCCATGAGTTATTTTTCTTTTCTGCTCAATCCTTCCACCTGCTCCCCAACAACCCTCACCAGAGCCATCAGCCTGCTCTCTACCTCTGAGTCTCTATTTTGCTTGTTCGTTCAGTTTATTCATTCAAGTCCACGTATGAGTGAGACCATATGGTATTTGTCTTTGACTGACTTACTTCACCTAGCATGATATTCTCCAGTTCCATCCATGTTGTCACAAAGGGTAGAGTTTTCTTCTTTTTTACAGTTGAGTAGTATTCCATTGTGTAAATATACCACGGCTATTTTATCCACTCATCTATTGATAGACACTTGGGCTGCTTCCAAATCTGGGCTATTGTAAATAATGCTACAATGAACATAGGGGTGCATATATTCTTTTGAATTATGTTTCAGGTTTCTTCAGATAAATTCCCAGAAGTAGAATCACTGGGTCATAAGGCAGTTCCATTTTTAATTTTTTGAGGTATCTCCATACTGCTTTCCACAGTGGCCATACCAGTCTGCAATCCCACCAACAGTACAAAAGGGTTATACTTTCTCCACACCCTCGCCAGCACTTGTTGTTTGTTGATTTATTGATGATAGAAGGGAAGGAAATTTTAATCAATAAAAAACCCAGAAGATGTAAATAATATATAAATTTGACAACATAGAAAGTTTTTGAAGTTCTTTTTATAAAAAAATACCCTCCCAAAATCAACAAAAAAATGACAATGGGCACATTTTTTTAATACACAAAAATTTCTTAAAAGCAATTTGAAAAAAAAAAGCAGCCCAGCAGAATAATAGGCAAAGAAAATATACATCTAGTTTGGAGGGGGAAAATATATGCAAAGGCTTTTCAGCATGTATAAATGTGCCCAACCTCAAACATATAAAATCAATAAAAAAATTTAAATAGAGGACAGGTAGTCAGGGACCAGAGGGGAGAGGGGAGGGAATTCCAGGGGAGAAGGGAAGGATTTACAGGAACAAATATAGAGGACACATGGACTAAACTAGGGGGGTTGGAAAGGGGAGGGAGGAGGGGAGGAATGGGTGGGTGGGCTGGAATGGGAATAAAGGATAGAAACTGTAATGAATAAACTAAAATAAAAAATTTTAAAAAAAAGAAATTAAAAAAAAAAGTTAAAAAAGGTACACCTGTATAGAGCACTTACCATGAACGGAGCTTGCAAGACTGGAAGTTGCTCTGTGTGATTCAGTGAGTGAGTGGTGAGGGAACACGAAGGCCTAGGACATTACAAAAAAAAAAATTAAATACAATGGTAAAACACTATTTACCTAACAGATTAGAAAAGATTTAAAAGTTTGGTAATATGTAAGGTTGACAAGAATATAGGCAACCAACTCCTTCATACCTTATTATTTTGAAAGTAAATTTGCACAATTTTAAATTTGGCAATATGTGACATCACTTATATGCACCTATTTTGGGCCCAATACTTCCAATTTTAAAAAGTTATTCCATAGATATATACCCATGTTTTAGCTTTCTATTACTGATATAAAAAAAGAAAAATCACTGCAAAGTTATCAACTTTGAACAAAATAAATTTATTATCTCAGTTCTGTATGTCAGAAGTCTGGGGAGATTTCACTACATTCTCTGCTTAGGGTCTTACAAGGTCAAAATCAAGATTTGACCACCTGGGTTCTTATCCGGATACACTGGAGGATTGAATTCCTTGAGGTTATAGGACTGACGAGCTGTTAGCTGGGCCTGCACTCAGCTCCTTGAAACATAAGTTTCTGTATGGTCCCTTCACCCCCTTCCAGCCTCAAAGCAACAATGACACATCAAAACTTCCCATGCTTTGAATTGCTTTGTCTTTCTATTCTGCTTTCCTCTTGTCTCCTGTCAAAGGCTCATTTGATTGCATTGGGTCAGCCTCAGTAATCCAGAATTCTCCTTATTTTAATGTCAATTGATTAGTAACTTTAATTACAACTGCAAAGTCCCTTTTTCCATGTAACATTCACAGGCGTGATAATATATTACGTTTCTGGGGGTTAAGGTGGAACCATTTTAGAATTTCTGCCTACTATAGCCCACACGTGCACAAAAAACTCGTGCATTCTTATTTCTCATGTCAGGAAAAAAATTTAAGACAGGAAATATGAACACCTATATGCCAACAAATTGGTAAATCTAGATAAAATGAATAAATTCCTAGACACACAATCCTCCAAAACTAAATCAGGAAGAATCAGAGAATCTGAATAGACAGATTACAACTAATGAAACTGAAGCAGTAATAATCAAACAACTCCCAACAAACAAAAGCCCTAGACCAGATGGTTTCACGAGTGAATTTTACCAAATAGTCTTAGAAGAACTAACACCTCTCCTTCTCAAACTATTCCAACAAATTCAAGAGGAAGGAAGATCCCCAAGCTCATTTTATCTTATATTATCCTAATTCCAAAACCAGATAAAACACTACAAAGAAAGGAAATTATAAGCCAATACCCCTGATGAACATAGATGCTAAAATCCTCAACAAATATTAGCAAACCTAATACAACAATGCATCAAAAGGATCATACACCATGATCAAAAGGGATTTATTCCAGGTATGCAAGTTTGGTACAATATTCACAAATCAATAAGCATGATAGAACACAGAAACAAAATGAAGGATAAAAACCACATGATCATATCAATGATGCAGAAAAAGCATTTGATAAAATCCAGCATCCATTTATGACTAAAGCTCTCAGCAAAGTGGGAATAGAGGCAACATACCTCAATGTAATAAAGGCATGTATGACAAACTGACTGCCAACATCTATTCAATGGGCAAAAAATACAAGCATTCCACTTAGGATTAGAAACAAGACAGGGATGCCTGCTTTCACCGCTCTTATTCACAGAACACTGGAAGTCTTAGCCACAGCAATCAGACAAGAAGAAGAAAAGGCACCCCGTTTGGAAAGGAAGAAGTAAAACTGTCATTTTTTGAAGATAACAGGATACTGTATGTAGAGAACCCTGAAGATTGTACAAAGAAACTACTAGAACTGATAAATAAATTCAATAAAGTATAATGATACAAAATTAATATGCAGAAATCAGATGCATTTTCATATGCCAATAACGAACTAACAGAAAGGGAAATTAAGAAAACAATCCCAATCACAATTGCTTCAAAAATAATAAAATACCTAGGGATAAATTTAACCAAGGATGTGAAAGGCTTATACTCAGAAAATTATGACATCGAGAAGAGAAAGGTATTGAAGCAGACACAAATGAGTGGAAACGTATACCATGTTCATGGTTAGAAAAAATTAGTATCATTAAAACATCCATACTATCCAAAGCAATCTATAGACTCAATGCAATTCCTATCAAGATACTAATGACATATTTCCAGAACTAAAAAAAAAAATCCCAAAAATTTATCTGAAACCACAAAAGATCCTACATAGCAACAACAATCTTTAGAAATAAGAATAAAGTTGGAGAAATCACACTACCTAATATCAAACTATGCCATAAGGCCATAGTAATCAAAACACCATGGTACTGGCATAAGAACAGACATATAGATCAATGAAACAGAAAAAGAGCCCCAAAATAAACCCACAATTTACAGTAAATTAATATTTCACAGAGGAGGCAAGAACATACAATGAGGTAAAATAAAGATAGTTTATTCAATCAGTGGTGTTGGGAAAATTGGACAGATATGTGCAGAAAAATTAAACTAGACCACCTTCTTATGCCACATACAAGAATAAATTCAAAATGGATTAAAGACTTAAATGTTAGGCTCAAAACCATAAAAATCCCAGAAGAAAACATAGGCAGTAAAATATTGGACATTTCTTGTAGCAATATTTTTTCTGATATATCTCTTCAGACAAGGAAAACAAAAGATAAAATAAACAAATGGGACTACATAAAACCTAAAAGTTTTTCACAGCAAAGCAAACCATCAACAAGACAAAAAGACAACCCACTGAAAGGGAGAACATATTTGTCAATACATCTGATAAAGGGTTAATATTCAAAATTTATAAAGAACTTATAAAAATCAACACACAAAAAAACAAACAATCAAATTAAAATATGGGGAAAGGACCTCAATAGACATTCCTCAGAGAGCATATAGATAGCCAATAGACATTATGAAAGATGTTCAACATCATTAATCATCAGGAAAATGCAAATTAAAACCACAATGAGATACCACTTCACACCTGTCAAAATGGCCATCATTAATAAATCAACAAAAAAGTATTGGCAAGGATGTGGCAAAGAGGGAACCTTGTGCTTTATTGGTAGAAATGCAGATTGGTGCAGCCACTGTGGAAAGCAGTATGGAGGTAGCTCAAAAACTTAAAATTGGATCTGCCTTATGACCCAGTAATTCCACTGCTGGAAATTTATCTGAAGAAACCAAAAACATAATTCAAAAGCATATATGTACCCCTATGTTCATTGCAGCATTATTTACAATAGCCAAGATTTGGAAGTAGCCCGTGTCCATCAGTAAATGAGTGGATAAAATAGCTATGACACATTTACACAATGAAATATTACTCGGTCATAAAAAAGAAGATAATTCTACTGTTTGTGACAACATGGATGGACATGGAGGACATTATGCACAGTAAAATATGCTAAGCCAGTCAGAGAAAGACAAATACCATATAGTCTCACTCATATGTGGACTTGAATGAACAAACTGAACTAACAAGTAAAATAGAGTCAGACTCATAAAGAACAGGCTGACAGTTCTGTGGGGTAAGGGAATGGAGGGAAGGAGCAAATAAGAAAAAGAAGTCATGGACACGGACAACAGTGTGGTGACTGGGAGGGTGTGGTGGTGTAAGAGGATATGGGAGGATAACGTGATGGAAAATACAGAATAAAAAATGAAATATTAAAAAAATTTAGTGAAGAAAAAGATAGGAAATAATGTAAATGTCTATAAATGTCCAGGAGACCAGGTGAATTAATTATGATATATCTATACAACAGAATATTATATAACTATTAAACAAAATGAAAGCATGCTATATGTACTAAGACAAGAAATCTCCAAGGTATGTTGTTGAGTAAAATACCAAGGCCTACTACAAGGTAAATAGAATGCTAGCCTTTTTTTGTTAAAGGAGTTATATCTCTGAAAAATATCATCAACTGAGAAGAGTAATTGTCTCTAGGGTGGGGGAAAGGAGGACTGGAGACTAGGGGTCTAATTTTCATGTTTATGTAGTTCAGTTGTTACCATATATCTACATTACTTTTTAAAAATATATTTCATTGACTATACTATTACAGTTGTCCCATTTTTTTACCCCTTCATTTCCCTCTGCCCTGTAACTCCCCTCCCACCATAATTCCCCCACCTTAGTTCATGTCCATAGGTCATAAATGTAAGTTCTTTGGCTTCTCCATTCCCCATACTATTCTTAACCTCCCCCTGTCTATTTTCTACCTACCATTTATGCTTTTTATTCCATGTACCTTTTCCCCCATTCTACCCCCTTCCCATCCCAGCTGATAAACCTCCATGTGATCTCTATTTCTGTGAATATATTCCTGTTCTAGTTGTTTGCTTAGTTTATTTTTTGTTTTTGGTTTTGTCCCTTTAGGTTCAGTTGTTGATATTTGTGAGTTTGTTGTCATTTTACTGTTCATAATTTTTATCTCCTTATTTTTCTTAGATAAGTCCCTTTAACATTTCATATAACAAGACTGAGTGATGATGTCCTCCTTTAATTTGACCTTATCTGAGAAGCACTTTATCTGCCCTTCCATTCTAAATGAAAACTTTGCTGGATAGAGCAATCTGGGGTGTAGGTACTTGCCTTTCATGACTTGGAATACTTCTTTCCAGCCTCTTCATGCCTGCAAGGTTTCTTTTGAGAAATAAGCTGATAGGCTAAAGGGAACTCTTTTGTAGGTAACTGTCCCCTTATCTCTTGCTGTTTTTAAGATTCTAGCCTTATCTTTAATCTTGGGTAATTTAATTATGTTGTGTCTTGGCATGTGCTTCCTTGAGTCCAACTTGTTTGGGACTCTGAGCTTCCTGGACTTCCTGGAAGTCTATTTCCCTTCCCAGATTAAGGAAGTTCTCCATTATTTTGTAAAATAAGTTTTCAATTTCTTGCTCTTGCTCTTCCTCTTCTTTTTCTAGCACCCCTATGATCTGGATGTTGGAACACTTAAAGTTGTCTGGAGGTTTCTAAACCTCTCCTTATTTTTTTGAATTCTTATTTCTTCATTCAGTTCTGGTTGAATATTTTACTTTTTCCTTCTGCTCCAAATCATTGATTTGAGTCCCAGTTTCCTTCCTGTCACTGTTGGTTCCCTGTACATTTTCTCAACCCTTCCTGTGAGCAACTTGATTACCAGTGTTTTGAACTGTGCATCTGATAGGTTGGCTATCTCTTCATTGCTTAGTTGTATTTTTTCTGGAGCTTTGATCTGTTCTTTCATTTGGGCCATAATATTTGTCTCAGAACACCTGTTATGTAGTAAGGGGTGGAGCTTACATATTCGCTAGTGCTGGGCAATCCCACATATGTGCATTATAGCACTGTATGTGGGGGTGGTGCAAGAGGAAACAATGCCACTTGCTCAGTTCTCTGCCAGCTTTCAGTCACTTCCTCTGCTACCCACAAGCAAATTGGGCCCTTCTGGTGCTGATTCCAGGGGTGGTGGGTTTGTGTACATTCTAGAACCCTGTGGGTTTTTCCAATGAACTGTAGTTTCTCCCACCACTGCAACTCCCACCGGTTTTTTCAGTCAGAGGTTTTGAGGCTTTATTTCCCATGCTGAAATCCTGGGTTGTTCTGTCAGTCTCACTCCCCAGTTGTTCCTCCCAGTTTATCCTAACACGAATGTGGGACTGCCTGCTCCACCAACCACTGCCTTGCTGTGAGTCCTCTCTGCCCAGCTGCCCATCTCCACTACTCCTACCAGTCTGGATGAATGTTTCTTCTTAACTCCATGTTTGTTAGACTTCCATACAGTTCAATTTTCTGGCAGTTCTGTTTTTGTGTGTGTTTTTAAATTTGTTGTTGTCCTTCTTTTGGTTGTGCAAGGAAGCAAAGTGTATCTACCTACACCTCCATATTGGCTGGGAGTCTCTACATTACTTTTTAAAAACTAAAAATAAATTTAAAATAAACCTAAATTCTGCAAAGGCTTTTAACTAAAAATATGAAATAAATTGCTCTAGTTTACAGTGATAGACAGTGGGGCAGTCACACTCCATCACAGGCTTTGGACACTTAGCTATTGTAAATTGTGCTGCTATGAACATTGGGGCACATAGGTTTTTTTGAACTGGTGTTTTGGCATTCTTAGGGTATGGCCCCAGCAGTACAATTGCTGAGTAAAAATGCAGTTCCATTTTTAGTTCTCTGAAGAAATTCCATACTGTTTTCTATGGCTACACCAGTGGCTATACCAGTCTGCGTTCCCAGCAGTGTACTAGGGTTCCCTTTTCTCCACAATCTCACCAATTGTTGTTTCTTGATTTGATCATGATGGTCATTCCGACTGGTGTGAAATGGTATCTCATTGTGGTTTTAATTTACATCTCTCTGATGGCTAGTGATGCTGAACATCCTTCCTTATATCTCTGGGCCCTCTGGATGTCCTCCTTGGAGAAATGTCTGTTCAGGTCCTTTGCCCATTTATTAATTGGATTGTTTGTCTTCCTGGAGTGGAGTCATGTGAGTTCTTTATATATTTTGGAGCTCAAACCTTTTTCTGAGGTATCATTTGCAAATTTACTTTTCCATACAGTTGATTCCCTTTTCATGTTGCTGATGTTTTCTTTAGCCATGCAGAAGCTTTTTATTTTGATGCAGTCCCATTTGTTTATTTTTTTCCTTTACGTCCCTTGCTCTAGGAGATATATCAGTGAAAATATTGCTGCATGGAATATCTGAGATTTTCCTCCCTGTTCTTCTCTAGGACTTTTACACTGCCATGACTTATAGTTAAGTCTTTTATCCACCTTGAGTTTATTTTTGTATCTGTTGTAAGTTGGTGGTCGAGTTTCATATTTTTGTATGTAGCTGTACAAATCTCCCTACACCATTTGTTGAAGAGGTTATTTTTACTCCATTTTATGCTTCTGCCCTCTTTGTCAAATATTAATTGATCATAGAGACTTAGGTTTGTTTCTGGGATCTCTATTCTGTTCTATTGATCTATATGTCTGTTCTTATGCAAGTACAAGACAGTTTTGATTACAGTGGTCTTGTAATACAGTTTGATATCAGGTACTGTGATCCCTCCTACTTTACTCTTCTTTCTCAAAATTGGTTCAGCTATTCGGAGTCATTAGGAGTTCCATATAAATTTTTGAAAATTTGTTTTATATCTGTGAAATGTGCCATTGGTATTTTAATAGGGATTGCTTTGAACCTATAAATTGTTTTGGGTAGTATGGACATTTTGATGATGTTAATTCTTCCAATGCATGAACACTGTACATGCTTCCATTTATTTGTATCTTCCTTAGTTTCTTTCTTCAGTGTTGTGTAGTTTTCTGAGTATAGGTCTTTTACCTCCCTGGTTAGGTTTATTCCTAGGTATTTTATTTTTCTTGTTGCTATAGCAAATCGATTTTGTTCTGATATTTCATTGTTGGTGTGCAAAAAATGCCTTTGATTTCTGAATATTGACCTTGTATCCCACTGTTTTGCCAAATTCACTTACTAGGTCAAGTAATTTTTTGGTGGAGTCTATAGAATTTTCTATGTACACTATCATGTGATCTGCAAACAATAACAGTTTTACTTTCTACTTTCCAATCTGGATATATTTTATTTCTTTTTCTTGTCTGATTGCTTTGGCTAGGACTTCCAATACTATATTGAATAGAAGTGGTAAAACTGGACAGCTTTGTCTTGTTCCTGATCTTAGTGGGAAAACTTTTAGTTTTTGCCCATTGAGTATGATGGTGGCTGTAGGTCTCTCATATATGGCCTTAATTATGTTGAGGAATGCTCCCTCTACTCCCACTTTGCTAAGTGTTTTTATCATAAATGGGTGTTGTACCTTATCAAATGCTTTTTCCACATCTATTGATATGATCATGTGATTTTTGTCTTTCCTTTGTTTTTGTGATGTATTATGTTAATTGATTTGCCAATATTGTACCATCATTGCATCCCTGGGATGAATCCCACTTGATCATGGTGCATAATCTTTTTGATGTATTGCTGGATGTGGTTTGCCAATACTTTGTTGAGGATTTTAGCGTCTATGTTCATTGGCAACATTGGCCTGTAGTTTTCTTTCTTTGTTGTGTCTTTGTCTGGTTTTAGGATTAGGATGATGCTGGCTTCATAAAAAGAGTTTGGTAGTCTTCTCCTTGTTGGATTTTTTTTTAATAGTCTGGAAGAATAGGGCTTAGCTCTTCCTTAAGTATTTTGTAAAATTCTCCAGTCAGGTCCAGGGATTTTGTATGCTGGGAGTTTTTTTTATTACTGCTTCAATTTCATCAGCTGTTATTGGTCTGTTCAGGCTTTCTGCTTCTTCATTCAGTTTTGGAAGATTATATCTTTCTAGAAATTTGTCCATTTCACCTAGGTTTTCAAATTTCTTGGCATACAGTTCTTCATAGTAATTTCTTACAATCCTTTGTATTTTTGTGGTGTCCATTGTAATCTCTCCTCTTTCATTTCTGATTGTGTTTGTTTGGGTCTTCTCTCTTTTTTTCTTGATGAGCCTGCTTAAAGGCTTATTAATTTTGGTTGTCTTTTCAGAGATCCAGTTCCTGGATTCATTGATCCTGAGAATTGTGCTTTTAGTCCCTATGTCATTTAATTCTGCTCTGATCTTGGTTATTTCTTTCCTTCTACTTGCTGTCTTTGTTGTTCTTCAAGTTCTTGTAGGCATAAGGTTAGGTTGTTTGTTTGAAATGTTTCTATCTTTTTTAGGTAGGCCTGTATTGCTATGAACTCCCCTCTCAGGACAGCCTTCACTGTGTCCCATAGGGTTTTTTTTGTTTTGTTTTGTTTTGGGTTTTTTTTTTAATCATTTTTGTGCCATAAGTTCTGAGTTGTTTTGAGTTCATTTTTATTTGTTTCCAGAAACTTTTTGATTTCTTCCTTGATCTCATTCTTAACTCGTTCAATGTTTAATAGCATGCTATTCAGTCTGTATGAATTTAAGTGTTTTTTAGTTTTTTCTTTGAGGTTAGTTTCCAGTTTCAGTCCCTTGTGGTCTGAGAAAATGCTTGATATGATCTCAATTTTCTTGAGTGTGCTGAGGCTTGTTTTGTGTCCTATCATGTAGTCTATCTTTGAAAATGTTCCATGTGCATTGGAAAAGAATGTGTATTTTGCTTCTTTAGGATGAAAGGTTCTATATATGTATCAGTTAAGTCCTTTTCATCTAGGACATTGTTCAATGCCACAATATCCTTGCTGATATTTTGTTTGGAAGATCTATCCATTTTTGACAGTGGGGTGTTAAAATTCTCTACTATCATTGTGTTGCTCTCTATATCTTTCTTGAAACCCTCCAAGATTTTCCTTATGTATTTGGGTGCTCCTATGTTAGGTGCATATATGTTTATAATGTTTATGTCTTCTTGATGGATTCTTCCCTTGAGTATTATCAAGTGTCTTTCTGTATCTCTTTCTATGGCCCTTGTTTTGCAGTCTACTTTGTCTGATATAACTATTGCTACCCTGGCTTTTTTTTCCCTGTCCATTTGCTTGGAAAATTTGTTTCCAGCCCTTCACTTTCAGTCTGCATAGGTCTTTTGTTCTGAGGTGGATCTCTTGTAGGCAGCATATGTGCGGGTCATGTTTTCTTATCCATTCAGCTATTCTATGTGTTTTGATTGGATCATTTAATCCATTTACATTTAAGGTTTTTATGGATAGGTACTTATTCATTGCCATTTCACTGCCCTTTTATCTTTGTGCCTCTCTCCCTCTCACTCTTTTTCTTTCTTTTCTTAAAGCAGTCCCTTTATCATATCTTACAGAACTGGTTTGGTGGAGGTGTATTCTTTTAGCCTTCTTTTGTCTGGGAAACTCCTTATTTGCCTTCCATTTTAATTGAGAGCCTTGCTAGATAGAGTAGCCTTGGTTGCAGGTCTTTGTTTTTCATCATTTGGAATATTTCTTGCCATTCCCTTCTGGCTGTTAGCAATTCCATTGAGAAGTCAGATGCTAGCCTTATCTGGGCTCCCTTGTTTGTTACTTCCTGTTTCTCCCTTGATGCCTTTAAGATTCTCTCTTTGTCTTGAAATTTTGCCATTTTAATTATGATGTGTCTTGAGGTGGGCCTCTTTGGGTTCCTCTTGATCGGGACTCTCTGTGTTTCCTGGATTTGTGTGACTTTTTCTCTCATCAAATTAGGGAAGTTTTCCATCATTGTTTTACTTGTTCAAATAGGTTTTCTATCCCTTGCTCTTCTTCTTCTCCTTCTGGTATCCCTATTATATGGATTTCTTATGTTTCATTTTGTCCTGCATTTCCCTTTGAACTCAATATCTGATAGTTGACTTGCCTGTATTTCATTGAGCATTCTTTCTGAGGATTCCTCCTTTCCTTTCATTTGGGGTGTATTTATTTGTCTTCCCTTTGTTTGTGAGACTCTTCTTGTTAACCTCTGCTTTGTAAATTGATCTGTTCTGACTCCCTGGGTTTATGGTGTGAACTTCTATGGTAGAATACCTGTGATATTCAGTGGTGCAGTCTCCTTGATCTCCTGAACCTGATGCTCTTGTGATGCATTTATGTTGGCTCTCTGGTTGTATTTGGGTTTTGATTGTTGTTGGGTCCTGCTTTGGTAGGTCCTTCCCTCCAGCTGGTTGAGTAAGGGTCACTCTGCCTACCACATCTTGTATGCTGTTGTCTCTTTACTTTAAAAGGTAACATGTCATTAAATGATTTTTTTTCTCTCAGGTGATAAAGTTATCACACTCTTTCTACCACAGTGTGGAGAATGTGCCTCTTGCCTTAATTCTGAGGACAATTATTGTATGCAAATGAAGTAAGTTTTCTAATATGTTCTTTTTGAAAAATTAATGTCCTTGGCAGGAATCTAAGCTTTCTAATTCAAAATAAAAATTTTTGTTTGTTTTTTTGTTCTATAAAAGACAGTCATATACCCACCTGATGTCTGACGGTACCAGTAGGTTTACCTGCAAGGGAAAACCAATATATCACTTTGCGAATACAAGCACCTTCTCTGAATACACAGTAATAAGAGAAATCTCAGTTGCCAAGATTGATAAAGTTGCTCCTCTGGAGAAAGTATGCCTAATTAGCTGTGGTTTTTCCACTGGGTATGGTGCTGCAATCAATACTGCCAAGGTGAGAAGCATTTATACCATTTATAAATGAAATTCTTTGGATATGGTTTTGAAATTCGTTGTGTATCTGGACCGTATCTGGTCCATATCTGATCATACAAGCTGAGGAAGGCTCATAATCCTGCCTTTGAACATCCTTGAGTCTAGTCATCCTATACCCTCTTCACAGTCTTTCCCATTCTCTCTTGGTCAATAGTAAATGACAAATTATGTCTGAAAGCCATTCACAAGTTGAGACATCAGGAATTCCTGGGAGTTAAACATAATACATTTACAAAATGACTATGTGTCCTTCCACATTTCAGTTCAGTGCAGGGATTCAGCAGCTAACAAAATCATTGACCCTCTATTCTATTGTATAGTTAATCAGGTGGTGATTAGTGCTCATAATAAAAAAGAAGAAGAGTAACAAGACCATCTGATGAAAAGGGTGGCGATGCTATATAGAACAGATTGGTCAAGCAATGCCACTATGCCTGAGTAGATTACTGTTATCATACTTTTGTTTTGGAACATCACCCAGTCCTGCCCAGCTCTATTCTTTAATTGCCTGTTGAATTTTAGTTCTTTATCTTTCCCAATTTCTATTAGTCCCAACACTACACACAGAGATAGGAATGAAGGGACTCAATTTAAATTAGTCTCATTTGAGACCCAATAAAAAATAAGTCTTTGTACCAGACAACTGTACTTGAACAACAATAAAAAATGTGAAAAAAATTAAATTTAAAAAAATAAGCTTGCCTTCATAAGATGTTCACAGGAAAAGAGAACGAAAGAGTTGCAGGAAGATGGAGATGGTTTTAAAGAACTCAAAAATATTTGAAATTAAATAAATACTGTGCTAAATAAGTCTTAAGATTCAATGAATCTCATTAAACTGCTTCTACCCATGCTAATTCCTGGGTTGAAACTCTCTATTTGCAGGTAACTTTTTGTTCCTCTGGCAAAAAGTATCCCATATTTAGAAATACCTTGAGAAACTACAGCTTTAGTTGTTTTATTTGAAATACACTTTGCTTATGTATCAACTGGTGTATACAGAGTTGGTCTTTCCAACTGAGTAAATGTGCATGTTCTCTTTGCTTGTTTTTATGCTTTTATGTGCTCAGGTGACCCCGGGCTCCACCTGTGCGGTGTTTGGCCTCGGAGGAGTCGGCCTGTCTGTGATCATGGGCTGTAAGGCAGCTGGAGCGGCCAGGATCATTGGGGTGGACATCAACAAAGGCAAATTTGAGAAGGCAAAGGAATTGGGTGCCACTGAGTGTATCAGCCCACAGGACTTCAAGAAACCCATCCAAGAAGTTTTAGTTGATATGACAGGTGCTGGTGTGGAATTTTGCTTTGAGGTCATTGGAAACCCAGAAACAGCGGTATGTGATCCTGTGGAGTAAAAATTATCAGTATTTCTACCAATCATCACTGTAGATTTTAACTAAATGAAAATTCTAAAATTTCTTCCACATTCCTTTTTTTTAGTTTTATTGTGCCCCATGACATCCCACTTGATACTCTCTGTCCACTCCTACAAACCTATTTATTACCCTAGACACTGAACTCCTTATAAGGTTTCTTCTCCCTCTGTTCCATCATGCTATTCCTTCAAATAAGCAAACTCTAATTGGCAGGACAGAAAGGTTTTATAAAGAATTCTCACTGGGCTATTTCATAGCAAGGAGAAGCTCAGTAATTAATTTCCAGGCCAGAAGATTTAGGCAGGATAAGGCCAATATTGGATTAATGATCCTATAAAGCAATGAGCTTTGCACTTTCAGAAAAGTCTTTCAGGATGGATCTGAGAAGTTTCCAAGGAAAATATTTACCATTCTTGATTAAATAGATTCATTTCAAAGACAAAGAAAAAAGTGCCCCAACCACTGTGGCTCATTTGGTTAGGCATCTTCCCACAAAGCGAAAGATTGCCCATTGGATTCCTGGTCAGGGCATGTGCCTGGACTGTGGGTTCAGTCCACAGTCAGAAGTAATGGATTGATGCTTCTCTCCCTCTCTTCCTTCCTCCCGTCCCCTTTCTTTGAACATAAAAAAAAATAAAATAAATTTAAAAACCTAAATTAAAACTTTAACCAAAATATAAATAAATAATAAAGAAAAAGAGTTGTTGCTTTTCTGGCTAAACATGGTTTATTTAAAAGAACATAAATGGAGAAGAATTTATTTCACAATTGTAGACTTGCTTTCTTAGTGGATTTGTAGAAACAATGTATTATTGGGTTGCATGGCTCTCTCTTCTAGTCAGCTATATGAGAACTCAAGAACTGAGTCCTTCAGTCTAGGTCCTTTCTTCAGCTTACAAAATCTTTTCATTCCTCACTACACATAAATCTCCTCTTCTGTTAAAAAATATAGGAAAACCTTTCTCACGGTCTTTCCCACAGATAATCTGGTTCTGATAAATAGCCTTCAAAAATAACTAATGGAAACATTAGTTTATTGCTTTGCTAATACATGATGATATACAAATATCCAAATGTACTTCTTGATGTTGAAAAGAACATGTCAACTGTAACCATCAGCATCAGTAATGGTTCTTATAAGAATGAGTAGCAGTAGTAGTAGTAGTAGTAGTAGTAGTAGTAGTAGTAGTATTACTACCATGGGTACCTTTAGTATTTTCATTTTTTAATTTCCATATATTGAATCTAAAATGCCAGATACTATCTATATGTGGCAATACATGATATCTTATTTATGTTTCTGCATATCCTTATATGAGAAATGTTATTTGAAATGAGGAAAAAGTGAACCAAAAAAGGTCACAGACCATTCAGCAGTCAAGCTGAGATTTAGACTTTGGTCTTCACCTCTGAAGGGCATGTCTTAACCCCTGTGTCGTTTTGCATTGCTTTCCAACAGGCAGCTGCGCTGGCCTCCTGCCATGAGAGCCATGGGGTCTGTGTGATTGTTGGGCTCTTGAAGTATGGTGTCCAAATCAACATTGATGGCTTCTTGTTCTTATCAGGACGTACTTTGAAAGGATCTGTTTTTGGAGGTATGAATGAAGCAAGGAAGAGTGGAAATCTGTGGGGGTTTGGAGGTGGGGTAATAGAGAAATGTATCATAAATGCTTGAGAAGGCACATAAAGCAAGAGCTTTAGACTACAGTTGTTGTTTCAACACACATAAATATCCAAGATAAGGGGGTGGATGTTTTATGTCTACAGTTGCTTCTTGGTAAAATTTTTCTCATACAAAGGTAGAAAAGAGACTTTTAAAAACTGACCGGTGAAGAAACCAGTGTCCAAAGTTTAATGCAAATTTAAAAATTGAAAAAGAATGCCAAATTTATAATCAATAACTATACTTCACTTAGGTTATACCTGCCAACTGGGGTTCTTTATAGGACATAAGTATAATGAACCATTAGTAGTCATTGTTCAATAATGTAAACCTCATCTGAAAGAAATGAATTGTCACTATACCAACTCAAAGATAGTAAACATAATGGATTCATGATTTTAAAAATACTATTGATAAAAAGGCAGATGAGAATTATTTTTCAAGAGAAAAAATTTTATAAAATACTTTGATTTTCCATGTTTTCAATTTCTGTTAGAAATGTTTTTACAGACTTTAGAAATCTTATATTAAAAGTGTTTTAGGTGGGGCAGGAGGCATGATGAGGGGGAAAGAGACAACTGTACTTGAACAACAATAAAAAAAGGAAAAAAGTGTTTTAAAAAGTTAAATAAATCTGCCTAGGATCCTTGGCTTATAAGCAAGTTATCTGATATTTAAGAAGAAATGTATTCAAGCAGAGATTTTAGGTAATCTGAATTCTTGGGAAAAAGAGATGAGAATTTGGAGTTATAAGAATTATTTGAGCTAGTGAGCTAGCTGTGGTCTTCAAATTAGCTACATTTGAAGACCAATTAGATACATTTTCACAGGTATAAAGAGTCTTACCCTATTCATTTACAAGAAGTAGGTAGAAGACAGAAAAAAGTAATAACCCAGTTTAAACTATAATTTTCACTTCCCCCATTTGGGATAATTTGACATACCCCTTGTTGTTTCCCTCTACCGTGTTTATAGACAATAACTGTTGGTTCCATATACATATACTCAGCCAACTTTTATAAAATAAGATCACCAATATTTTAAGTAGTCCTCATAAAGAAACTATTTCACCTGCCACTTAAACATTCTTTTTTTAAAAAGATTTTATGTATTTTAGAAAGATGGGGAAGGGAGGGAGAAAGAGAGGGAGCAAAACATCAATGTGTGGTTGCCTGTAGCACACCCCCCACTGGAAACCAAGCCTGCAACCCAGGCATGTGCCCTGACTGGGAATCAAACTGGCGATGCCTTGGTTGCCAGGGCTAAACATTCTTGTAGTGATCAAGTTGATTTCTTCCTCTGGTTCAATATTTTCAATTAAGGATAGCATTTAATGGATGTTGAACAGGCGTGCTAAACTTCTTACAATGTACACGATGAAGAATTTTCCCACCCAAAATGGTGTTAGTGGTCTTATTAAGAAACACTGCCTAGCCTAGTCTGTGATGCTGTAGGTTTTCTTTTTAGATTGTTTGGTTAAAATAAGAAACAAAAAACAAGTGAAAGTATTCCTCATATAGATATGAAAATGCTTTATCAGATGACCAATCAAAAAATACAAACAGCCCTGACTGGTGTGGCTCAATGAGTTGGGCATCATCTTGTGACTGAAAGGTCACTGGTTCAATTCCCAGTCAGGGCACATGTCTGGGTTGCAGGCCAGGTCCCCAGTTGGGAGCATGCAAAAGGCAACCAATTGATGTTTCTTTCACACATCAATGTTTCTCTCCCTCTTTCACCCTCCCTGTCCCTCTCTCTAAAAATAAATAAATAAAATATTTTTTAAAATAAATAAACAAATGAAACAAAGTCAGTAGATCTTAAAATTTGTCATCACAAGAAAAAAATGTATAACTATGTGTTGTGCTGAATGTTAATTTAATAGTAATTATTTTACAATATATACATATATCAAATTATTATGTTGTACAATAAGATAATACAATCATATCACAATTTTTGAGAAAAGATAAAAACAAACAGAAAAATACACTAACCCTCCATGTCTTGACATATAGCATGTTAGAGTTATTGATAACATATAACAGAAACCAACTTACATGCAAAATATATTCATTGGAATAGTTTTAGGTAATTTTGAGAATAATTGGGAAGACTTAAGAATGTGGCCCTGGCTAATACCAAGAAAAGCAAATAACTGCCAAGATCCTGTTGCAGAATAAGCTGTTCAGGACACTGTTGCTCCCTTGCACAATTACAGCACACTCACCCTTTCCAGAAACAAGCAGGTCGCCAAGTCTGTGTGGTGACTTGCTGGGTATGTTGTTTAGCACAGTCCTAATATAAAAATAGAAGTTCATGAAAATTATGAGAACAGAAAATACAATACTAAGCTTCTGTTCACTTGGCTGAACCCATCTTTCCCTATGCAATTCTTAATTCCAGAAAGCACATTTTACTCTTATCTTGTTTTGTACACATTCCTTTTTCCAAAAGCTGTCGCTGAGATCACTGCCATGGGGAAAATTCTTCTCTTCCCTTAAGATATTTGGCTCTTTCATGAAACTACAGATCAAACACACACACACACACACACACACACACGCACACACACACACACAATGTCCTTCTTCTAAAGTTTGAATTGCTTCATTTCGTGGTTCCCAAGGCTTTGGCCTTTGTTATATATTGGATATAGGTTTACAGCTCCCCAGACAGTGCAACCTGACACCAAGAACATCTAAGATAAGGTCAACAGTGCACTTGCTTTAAGTAAATCTCTGTAGTAGCAGGGGTCTCAAGACTTTCAGGAGAACAGCCTTCTATACAAGGTATATGGTTGGGACAGGCATTCTCCTGATGACTGAGAGACTTCCTCAGTCAAAGCCAACACTTCCAGCAGTTAACCTGTATGGTCTTCTTGTAGAATGAGTCTCATGAATAGAATCTCTTGTTAATCTGTTCTATTTCCAGGCTGGAAAAGCAGAGAGAACGTCTCTAAACTCGTTTCTGAATATATGGCAAAGAAGTTTAATTTAGATCCACTGATTACTCATAATCTGAATCTTGACAAAATCAATGAAGCAGTTGAATTAATGAAAACTGGAAAATGGTAAGTTCCTCCAATAATTTTTATGTGTGGGTGGGGTGAAGAGAAAGGGTGTGTGGGAGTCAGGGGTGACAGGAGAAGGGGACATCATGGCTGGAGAAGCCACATACAGACAACAGAAGAAGATTTCAGGAATTTGTAAAGCATCTCCTTCCCCTCTTTACTTTATTCTCAGCTTATAGAAAATGTAATCCTGAAAATATTTAAGTGTTCATCTACCCTTACCATTGGTATTTTATTTCCAATTTCACATTTTATATGATGTATTAACTAGTGATGTTAGCTCATAAAATTTTAGCTCAAGTTTAAGTTCATAGCTTATAAAGAGGTCATTGTTTTGTTCTATTTCATAGTTTTGTTCAATTATCCCTAGAATTCCAAATTCTGACACCTATATTTGGCCCACAAACTGAACACCAGCCATAAATTGGGCACTGGCATTCCCCACAATGCTGTAAGACTGCTTAAATATTCCTTACCCTTGAAGCTTCATGTCATTTTGCAAAAAATCTCTCAACTGATTTAATCTGCCCATTTTTTCACATAATATGAAGAGAAAGAAATCTAACTTACTCACTGGCCTACAAAGTAAAAATTTGAAATCCAAAACACAAATGTTGCTTTGGAAATGTTCTAACTTACTTTTTTTTCTCCTTCTTTTTTTTTTTTTTCAGTATCCGCTGTGTCCTGATACTTTAAGCGCAATGTAATGAATGCAAGATCTGCAGGGTATTTCACCAACTAAATTGCATTTTACATAATTTCCATGATCTAGAAGAATTATCACACAAGACTGTTGCTATTTTCTTGCCTCTGATGAATTTATTAGTGAGCTGATATCTGACTTCTGCTCTCACCACCTCATCAAAATTTGTCTCATGTGACCGAATCTCACCCAGGATACCCTCCCTTTTAGAACTAGATCAAAGTTAATTTGAATCACTGAATTCCAAATACTTCGAACAACACAGTCACCCCAAAAATACTCCCATTTTCATAGTTGTCTCTACCTCTGGGCCCATGTTTCTTTTCACACTATATTTCTCACCCCCATGATGATCTGCTTATTTCACACCAAAGAAACAAATCTCACCATTTATGAGTTTATTGAACATTCAGTTTGAAGCAAGCTGATGGAAGTGGAGGTGGGGTCTTTATTACGTCAACTTAAATAAATCCCAGTTAAACATTATTTTATTCTTAATATTACTCACCCCAGAAAAACTTCGACTGGTATTTCACCTTATATAACCTAGCCTGAAACCATCAGTTATAATATCTCTGTGGCACTCACCTCTTCTCTCATGGATTGCCAAAGGAACTTCAAATTGTTCTTTAATTGGCTAGGACAATTTAGCTCTCAGCAGTTCATATTCCCTGGCTTCATAACCAAGCCATCTGGAATTCAACAGAAAGAGAAGAGGGCTTGAGGGGAAGTCTTATTCATTATTAGGATCTATGCTTCCTGGGAGGCAGCTATGGTTTTAAGCAATAGAACTGTCTATTATTCCACTCTGCAAGGAAAGAGAGGATAGTTGCATAGTTCAATATGAAGGTGTGTCACAGAGTCTTTTCTCCAAGAAGGAGATGAAAGAAAGACAAGATCCAGTAGTGATTCGTGGCATCCAATCCCTCTCTACCCATGCCCCAACCCCTCTGCCCTAATCCCTCTTAATTCTCCTAGAATCTGGGGTAAGATTGAGCCCTCTTGGGATATGGATTCTTTCCTATCCCCTTAATGCAGATAGAATCTCTTTCTAACCCTCTCCCCCAGTACACACACCAGGAGCTCCCTTACTATTTAAAGTCTCTTCTGCTGCAGCTTGAGCTTCCCTACATCTAAAGCCACTGGATTAGACGGGGTCCCACAAGGAAAAGATGATTAACTTAAATTTCAACCAATAATTTCTTTTTGCATCTGATGTGCTGTTTACTGTCAACACTTTGTACAAACACAGTTGTCCTTAGGGCCTTTCCCTCTCCCATCTACAAATTTAAAAAATGGCTTGTATGTTGATTTAATTCAATCTGCTATCTGTATTAGAATCAGAGAAGGTGCCTGGGTCCCTGTAGACTGCCACTACTGACTGCCTCCTCTCTGATTCATTATAAAGAGTATTTTGACAAAGACAGAGGGCTCAGGATAGGGTACACCCTATCAGGGTTGCTCCTGCCAACAAGGATGAAGCTCTTCCCTTCTCCACCTTCCCAAGTCTGAGCTAGAATTTCCATGTCCTACCCTGCTCTGCTCTTCTGTTCCGTGAGGGGCAGCCAGGGTGTGCTCCTACTCTGCCTGTCAAATTAACCTTACTAACAGTGAGGACTTGGAGAAGTCTTCAGGTCTTGGGAGGTCTGAGTTTGCCCAAAAATGTTTTGCTGTAAACTATATTACACTCTGCTTCAATAAAACCTAATTCTTTTTGATCATTTATTTTTCTTGTATTTTTCCATGACCATTTTGTCCACCTTACACCCTCCTCCACCTCCACCCACCTTAAAGCCCAATTATTTAAGCTTCTTTGAATATCTCTTTGTGTTGTAGCTCATTGCAAAACTCTCTTATCCAATCACAAAGACAGACTTTTTCTCCTTTCTGTTGATACACAAAAACATTACACAAGTACCAGTAACTATCCACATCACTGAATACCCACTCATTGTTGTTTCTGGGCACATTTAAGTGTCCTGTTCCAGCCACAAACCAAAATCCTTATTTCCTTCCTGGACACTGTACTTCCCTGGATGGGCACTCTCATGGGCAGTTTATGGCATCTAGTTCCCAGACCCACAGTGGGAGCCCCCCCACCAGGGAGAACCACAGTCCACATCTCTTGCCTGCATAATGAGAAACTTTAAGTACTTTCAGATTTCTACCTGTAAACAAGAATAATTACGTTCTGGGCTATCACTCAAACATTAATAAAACAAAGTATGTCCATATAATATAGAAGCCATCTATTTAACACATGATGTACATCCTGATGCGTGATTATAGCACTATTCATAGTTAATTTTTCCTGATAATGCACAAGTGATACCGTCACCTCCTGACTGTTCACTAAAAAGCCTTCATATTGGTGTTGGCCCCAGCTGCTGAAAATGTTTTCATATCCTATACACGAACATATACTTAAATTTCCTATTAAATGTTGTAAGTTAACGGGCAGAGTCCAGCAGCCAGGCGCAGGTCATGCAGCAGAGAGTAGAGAGTGTTGGGACCGGACGCATAAGGCAACCAGCACTCGAAAGACTACAGTGGGCAGACCCTGGGCATGCAAGCAGTGGCTGGCAGACCCCGGCCAAGGGGTGGCAACCTGCAGACCCAGCAAGGCAGTGATTGTGAAGCAAGGTACTGCTCATGACACAGGATCCCAGTACTGGGAAATAGAGCCTTGGGGCACTGATTGAAAAGGAAAGTCCCACGGGGTGCCCAAGTCCACCCACACAGAAACTGGCACCAGAGGGGTCCAGTTTGCTCATGGGAAGCAGCGAAAGGGACTGAGGTCCCACGGAGAGCAGAGCAAGCACCATTGTGCCTTCTCGGACCCCACCCCCACATACAGCATCACAATACAGCAACTGAGGTGCCCCGCCCTGGTGAACACCTAAGGCCCTGCCCCTCACTACAGGTGCTCAACAGGTGCCCCACCCAAAAAAAAGCAGCAAAGAGATGGCTTAAACAGAAGAAGAATTGAAAGCCCCAGAACCCATCCTTTTAAGTGACCGAGAGATAGCCAGTCTATCAGATGCACAGTTCAAAGCACTGGTGATCAGGAAGCTCACAGAATTTGTTGATTTTGGTCGTGAACTACATGAAAAAATGAAGGCTACAATAATTGAAATGAAAAAATGATGGCTACAATAAGTGAAAAATGCACAGGGAACCAATAGTGATGGAAAGAAAGATGGGTCTCACATCAATGGAGTGGACCAGAAGGAAGAAAAAAAACATACAACCAGCAAAGAATGAAGAAATAAGAATTCAAAAAAATGAGGAGAGGCTTAGGAACCTCCAGGACATCTTTAAACATTCCAACATCCGAATTACAGGAGTACCAGAAGGAGAAGAGGAAGAAAACCAAGTGGAAAACTTACTTGAACAAATAAAGGAGAACTTCCCCAATCTAGCAAAGGAAATAGACTTCCAGGAAGTCCAGGAAGCTCAGAGAGTCCCAAACAAGTTGGACCCAAGGAGGAACACACCAAGGCACATCATAATTACATTAGCCAAGATTAAAATGAAGGAGAGAATCCTAGAAGC
>CM052538.1:81130555-81206746 GCA_028533065.1 Trachops cirrhosus
AGTATTGTACTAATGGAACACCAATGAAGGACAGTATATTAGCAATACACTATAAATGATACAACAGAGAAAACCTACTAAATGATACAATATAATCAGCCAAGCAAAGAAGTCTATACAAAAAGAAGAGGAATGCCACAATACTACAAAAATAAAAGGTGTAGGAATAATGAAATCATGATAATACAATTATGCAGTTACTTGCAGGTCCAAAAAAAAAAAAGGAAGGAACCAAGCAGACGATGGAAGGAAGAAGAGAGAAATTTGGAAAGCAAGGG
Organism: Trachops cirrhosus; assembly: GCA_028533065.1. Taxonomy (NCBI): domain Eukaryota; kingdom Metazoa; phylum Chordata; class Mammalia; order Chiroptera; family Phyllostomidae; genus Trachops; species Trachops cirrhosus. The sequence goes on from CM052538.1 coordinate 81,130,834, forward strand.
AGCAGGGTCAAGACCAGGGTGACAGAAAGAGAAACATAAAGAATTGATAGATCAAAAAATAATAGGAATTAAAAGATGAAAGATTACTTTAAAATAATTAAAAGAAAACAAAAACAAAACAAACACACAAAAAACAAACAAAACAAAACAAAAAACACCTATTGTTGGTTTCAGACTGGCCAAACCGGTTTTCTAGCTGGCTTCAGCACACTGAGTGGTGACTGGAGACAGTTTTTCTCTGTTCCCATTCAGCACTCAGTCAGCCTCTGGCATACTGTTCATAGTGTAGGCAAGCGCGTCCTCCCCCAAGCCCATCTGGTGCTTCCCGGAAGGGATTCGTGTGTGGGGGCTGGGTGCAACTAAGTGCGTCCTTGGGATTTCACTGCCATGTGTTCTATTGTCCCGCAGAGCACCCGTGCCTTTTCCGGGTTCACGGGTGCACACTCTCTGGGCCCTGAGGGGCGCCCACTTCCCCAAATTCACAGCCTGGGCCTCATAGGTCCCGGGGAACGCCCGCGCCTTTTCCTTTTTCAACGCCGTGGTTTCCGAGACTTTCACCAAACCACACTCTCTCTGCGTTGGGGGCGCGGGCATAGAGGCGGGTGCCTTTGGATGCACAAGGTGGGTTGCACACTTTCACCAGGGCTTTGCGTGGGTGCTTACAGACCCTGTGTGTTTGCCTCTTTGTCCTCACTCCTCTCTCACTCCTCTCTACGTGCCCTCCAGTAAACTGGCCTTCCCCGGTGCTGCTCAGTCCTTGTTTGGCCAGGGAGGGAGCAGATGACTCAGCTCTGTCCCAGGAGCCCTGCAGCAGACCCCGGGGTGCCGGTCCTGGAGCTGCAACCTCCCTGGTCCCCACGCTGATCCACGTAGTCTCCTTACTGTCAGGTTTTTCAATGTCCGCTACAATTTGCGATCTCCTGTTTTCATTTATGTCATGATAATGTTGGCTCTTTGCTCTGTTCCTACCTAGAATGACTAGGATTTTTCTCCTGGTTGTGGGAGAGTAGAATCTGCTGCGTCCTACCACGCCACCATCTTGGAAAAAAAAAACTGTTTGCTTTTTTTTAAATGAACTGACCACAGAATTCATACACTAAACTATCTGCCTATGGCTCCTTCTTATTTTTTGGTGAGAGCAGTGAAACGTGTAGTTTTTTTCACTCAACCTTCACTCAGCCTGGCTCCTAAAACTCTCCTCAGGGAAGGTGTAAAAATAAAATTCTATGCTTCAACCGGAGCAGGCTTTGCAGGTTCTTCCCCTTGGTTCTTACCTGACTGGTGTGCTCCCCAGAAGAGAGTGGAGGCCAGAAAGAACCTCTGAGAGCATCAGGCTGCCATTCCTGGGTCTTTCTTCCCAGAATGGTTTCATTGCATTAATATATCTGCTTAAAAGATGGTCAGGAAAGTAGTAAGCACTCTATAAATGCTACCTGTTACTGAAATTCATGCATTGAGAGCTCCTTGTCCTGCATTGTTCCCCTGGGTTCTGAGCTTCTGGCCGTGCTTTTTTAATTGGCCTTGGCACCTGCAGCTTGCAAGGTGCCACATCCATTCCTCCACTTTCCACAGCTCAAATCTTTTACAAACATTGAAATTCAGCCTGTTTATCTAATTTACCTAGTACAGACATTCTCAGCACTTCCTTATAATGCCTGGAGAGATGTTGGTTTTTAGTACTAGTGATTGGACCACACCTTAGATATTCTCATGAGTTGGGGATCCAGGTACCAATATTTTTTACAAGTTTCTCAAGTTGAGAGCCACTGACCTAAAATTTGGCAGCTTCTATTATTAACTGATATACAATTTTTAAAAGTGCATTTTAAATTATGAAATAGAATTATGCTAGAGAACCCAAATTTCAAAAGATGTAATTTATCTAATCAGCAAAATGATGAACTAGATCTCTACCCTTCCATCAAAGTTTCAATAACTAGGAAAAGTTAAATCTCTGGGTTGCAAAGGAGATTCCAGCAATGGCTATAAACTTGGTTTCAGTAACCTCTCATGCTCCAAAGCAGCCTAAAAAACCCAACAGAACAATTAAAAAGTTATAGTAATTGACAATTTTATAAGATTTTGAGAATTCAAAATAATTCTCCTCAAAAGTTATCAGAGGCTACTAAATAAAACCTTTAATTTACATATAATGCCCATTTAACTAAGTCATTATTATGGAGGTTAATTCCTTGCTTAGAGCAAAGGTCAGAAATGTAGAAAAGGCAACAAGAAAAACACTGAAAAAGAAAAAAAAAACAGAAATCAATGTAAGCAGCTATCCTTAAGGTGACCAGTAGTCTTTTCCCCCTCCATGAATCTATGACATGTATGAAAACAAAAATGGTTCTGCCATATAAAAATTCCAAAAAATAAAAGTTTCTATTTAGAAATGGTAGGAATTCTCAAAAACAATAAATAAACACATAATTAAGTAAAAATGTCAAAACATATTCTTGAAGTTCTGGGTCATTGTACTGAGTTGGTCAAAAAGTCTGTTTAGTATTTTTCCATAACAGAAAATATGTTTTTCATTTTCACCAATAACTTTATTCATTTGGATATTTGAGTATGTTGGCTAGCTACCACTTGGTAGAACATTGATTGCTCTCAATTAATGTCTTGATTTGATCGCTATCAACTCCAACTGGTCTACCTGACCATGGAGCATTGTCCAGGGAGAAATCTCCAGCACAAAACTTCACAAACCACTTTTGACACATATGATCAGTCACAGCACCCTGTTCAACAACTGCGCAAATCTTTTTTTTCTTTTTTTGCATTTCAGCTACATTTTTACCTTTCTTGAAATCATAAAGCATAATATGCCAAAAATATTCCATATTGTCTTCCATCTTCAGATATTAAAATGGTTACACAAAAATTCACCAATTTTTATAATTTTTTATATGTACACTGATATGACAGCTGTCACAATACAATCTAACAAAATTGTTTTGAATGAAGTTAAAGACAACTAAGTGCTACTAGAGCCATATTAAGGAAAAAACAAATGGACTTTTTGGCTAACACAATATTTCTTGTCACTAGAAAGACACAGAGAGAGAGAAGTTGAAGAGAATTTATTGTACTTCAAACTCCTTCTTTCATATAGTGATCAGTGATGGAAAAGAACCATACCTTCTACTGGAACTCTGTCAAAGTACAAACGCCTCAACAGGTCAGAATCAAGTTGCCCATTGCCTATGGCAAGGGATATGGAACAAAGCTTACATTTTTCTTCTATAATATTAGTCTGAGAACTTTTTAAAATTTTTTTAATCCTCACCCCAGGACATGCTTTATCAATTTTGGAGAGAGGAAGAGAGAGAGAGAGAGAGAGAGAGACAAACATCAATGTGAGAAAGAAACATCAATCAGCTGCCTGCCATACATGTCCCAACCAGGTGTCAAACCCACAAAAGTCTCAAAACATTTTAAATGTTTATCGATTTACCATAGGGCTTCTAAGTGGAATGGCCATCCACGAGCTCTTATCTTTCTTACACCTATTTACATTTTCAATCTTTGGGAGTTTTATCTTCACCCCAAACTTGCATTATGCTAAGATCAAAATGTTTTCTCTTTCTCTCATGCAAAGATCAATGCATCTCTCCTGAACCACTTTTTTCTATGTGGTGAGTCACCAATCAAGGAAGTTCAAATGTGCAGCTTCACAATCTCAACTTGAAGTTGTCTTGGTTGCTGTGGCAGGAGAAGGGACACCTGGCAGATTGAACACTGGCTCTTCTGTCTCATCTAGGAAATGACACACATCACTTCTACCCAAAGCTCATTGGCCAGAACTAGTAATTTAACTCCACCCAACTGCAAGAAAAAGAACTTAAAAAAAAAAAAGTAGAGAAGCAGATAAAATGTTTCATGAGCAGCAGCCAGTGTGATTTTAACTATTTTACCTTCTATTTTTAAATGGCATTTCTTTTCATTTATTCTACATTGAGATCTACTAAGTTTACAGTATATTCCTTATCTAGTGAATAATCACCCTCTTCATGACTTTAACGATTTTGATTCTATGCCCCTGAAATTGCAAACATTTTAGTATATACCCATGGTTAATAGTCAAAGTTGTTGATTAGTTTATAATATCTTCTATAGATCTTTCCTAACTTAATGTATTTGTATTTTTCTTGATATACAATAATATACATTCTAGGTTCAGCATAACTATGGTATTAAACAGGATGAAATAATATGTTCTGTTTCTTTCTAATATATTTTTGATGAAGTTCAATATTTTATTGAATATTCTATCTGAAACAAAACTTCAAGCCTCAATCTACTACACGATGACTCCATTAGCTAGACTCCCGTTATTTCATATGCAGACTCGTACAAATTTTCCCTAAAACACAGCACAGATGTACAATGAAGACATGTTCTACTTTTCTACTTACTTACCTCACCTTTTTTTTTGACCTTCCGGAAAGCAGCCCTGGACTGCACAACAGTAGGTTGGGGATTGTGTACTGTCATTGGAGTGGCTGCCGGTGACAAAGGACTGACTACTCCTCCAGTAGAGCTAATAATGGGCCGTACTATCAATGGAACAATGTTGGGTGGTTAGTTTTTTTTTCCTTTAAATTTTCTCCATAGTAGTACTACTCACATTCTTATAGTGAAGATTACTGAAAAGAAGGGAAAACAACTTGTTTAAATATTGAGTGTGTAGAATACCTGTAAAGACTACATAAAAAGCTATTTTATTAACTACTTGAAAGCAAACAGAATTTGTATAGAACGATAACTACACTTTGCAAATTGAAGTTCCATTTGCATTAAAATGAACCAACACAGAGGAACAAAAGGCAAACTTGAACCAAACAGAGATAATTTCTTATTTAGAAATAAAAAAAATCTTAAATTTTTCTTATGAAGAAAATTTTTAAAGTATTATCTACTTTTTCTATACTTTTTAAAATCAAGCATAGAAAATTAAAGATGGGAGGGGGTTTAATCTATTTGGAGCAAGCCAAATATGACCAAATAGTTTTATTCATTCAACAAACACTGATTAAACTGCCTGTTCATGTCAAACACCATTTCTTTATTTGGACTTTTGGTCAAATTACAGGTTGAAAAGGTAAAATTCTATTCCAAAGCTGGTTACTGATTACAAGAATAAGAAGTTTGACCTGGACATATTGGTGACACATACCTTGCCTTTTGACAAAATCAATGAGGCATTTGACCTAATGTACCAGGGAAAAAGATGAATTACCAAATAGATGGGTAAGTGGTTTGAAAAACCTTACGATGATTCTATTTGATGATAAAAACTAATCCATTTATTTTCTGACGTTTCCCACATCATCAAACACATAGAGATGCTTAAAAGATTAAATAGTGCCCCTGGTTAGTGTGGCTGAGGTGCCCATACACCAAAAAGTGGGGGTTTGATTCCTGGTCAGGGCACACACCTAGGTTGTGGGTTAGATCCCCAGTCAGGGCACCTTTGGGAGGCAACTGATCAACGTTTCTCTCTCTCTTTCCCTTCCTCTCTGTCTAAAATCAATAAACATATTTTTTAATTTTTTATAAAAAAAATTAAATAATGGCCATTTGGGGGGGGAACCCACTTCCTACCTACCTACTCTGTTTCCATAATATACACTGCCATAATAATATACACTGTTCCAACATAGAGTGGTGGTATAAACTGACACATATTTTTTTTCTTTCACAAACAATCATTAACTTAGTTGGGGCCTCTCCCTAGAAAGAGAAGTTTCTATACTAGAACATCAGGTCCCTCTAGTACAGTATAGTCCTGGCCCTGAAATCATTACTTTCTGTAAGAGTGCACAGTGCTTCGGTCAGACTCAGGTGAAAACCATTGAGAGGTGAGCAGTGAGTGACAGGTGCCAGATACTTACAGGATGCCCCAACTCTCTCATTCTCCTGCTTTGTTGTGGGTCTTTTATAAGATACATCTGATCCACAGTTTAAGTTCTACTGTGTTTCCTCAGCATGGACTCTGAGAACTGATTTACAGAAATGTCCCAGCTGGGGGATCCATAGCAATTGGGGACTGGGTAAGACTAGGATCAACAATTTTGGTTAAAATGATCAAGCCGTGATCAATGGAAGGAAAGGGCAAAACACCAGGAGCAGTGTTGCTCAGGGGAGATGCAGGACAAAAGAGCAAAGAGAAGACAAGACATTACAAAATGGGGATGGGGGTTCCTAAAGTTAAATGACAGGAGTTTGATGCAGAGAAGCAACGTCACAAAGGAAGAATATAGTCCATGGTGTGAGGAGCCAGGCTATTTCACAGGGAAGGAATCTGAGGAAATGTCCCCACTGACATGAGCTCCCTAATTTGAAACATGTTAGCTACAATATATTAAAAAGAAAAGAAATAAACATTATTTTTAAAGCTATGCTAAGTAATTTAATGCATAAGCTTCACAATATCTTGCGCAATCTCAAAATCCCTATATTCCTCAAACCAGGAGTTGAGTTTTGTTTGAGGACATGGATCCTGGATCCCATAGCTCCTCCACCACTCCTCATTTCCCTAGAGTTCTCAGTCATGGAATGTACTCAACAAGGATGCTAAGTGGCAGCCAAATGGAAAATGTTGCATTGCTTTATTAATAACAGGACAAGTCTCCCATACTTTTAAAATAGGCCTGGTGGTAGAAGGGAGGCCTAGGAGGAACACCTGAATGAGGCCTCCTACTCTCCCGGTGGCCCACTGAGAAGACCACCTGATTGCCCACACAGATGGAAAGGTGGCAGCAGAGAAGGCCGAGGATGGGCCTTCCCAGGCGTGCTTACCATAGGAGTCAGGAAACACACATAAGGACAGACCCTCCTGCCATACAAACTGCATAGAAGCCAGGAAGCAGAGGAGAGGAGATGGGTCCCAACAACTACCTGGCCAGTGAAGGTGCCCTGACCCTGACTCATGGTGAGGAAGGGACACAGAGGTTCTCCCTCCACAGACAGGTCCAGCTCAAGTCCCTGAATGAAGAAATCATTTATGCACAGCAACCCGCAGCTCCTTCAGAACTGAGATAAGGAATTCTCTGTTTCTGAGGCTTATCCCCCATTTTGCTACGACCTGTTGAAGGACTTATTCAGCAGTAGGAATATTTGGATTCTCAGAAAGCAGCATTCCAGCTCACCAACCACCTCCTCTTTCATGCCCAGTTTGCCCTCAGCTACAGGAGAGTGAACAGCAGTGTCTGTTCCAAGAGGAAAACCTCACTACAACACAGTGCTCTACTTCTCCACAGCACCTCTGGGCAACAGAGTCCTCGACTGGGGGCCAGTCGCGGTCCCCGATTTTCCCCCAGCTTATTGACATCATATATAAAGTATTATTAATGCCAAAAATGGAAGGGGATAACAAGATAAAAGAAATTAGGCTTACCAAATTGTGTCTACAAAGAAAAACTAAATCAAATCCTGAAATGAAAAAACAAAAATTGTGAGTTTTGGTTAAATTTATCTTAAAAATTATACTGATTTTTTATGTATAATTATTAATAGCATTCGAACAATCCTGACCTTCTGAAGAAGCCGGGACAGTTTGGAACATGGCCTGACTGATTATGAGCCTGTCTGGTTAATTTATAATCTGGTATGACGAACCAAGGGTCGCCATGAATTTAAACAAATATTTACAGCCAGCATCTCAACATCAAATAGGTATGAAGATTACAGCATTTGCAGTAAAATATATTAGTGTTTCCTGTGTTAAATAATTATGATGACTAATGTGCTTATGAATAGAATCAGGATGTTTGGGAACTTTAAAACTAGTTCTGGAGAAATGGGAGTGAGAAACAAAGCAAAAATAAAAAAAGTAGATGGTTATATGTTCAGTTTTTTTAGGTTGGGTGATAAATATACGGGGCTTCAGTATACTGTTCTACTTTTGTATATGCTTAAAACTTTCCATAATAAAAATTTTACTAGAAAAACATCTCATACAGAACAGGCTGACAGTGACCAGAGGGGAGAGGGGAGGGAATTTCAGGGGAAAAGGGGAAGGGTTTGCAGGAACAAGTACAAAGGACACATGGACAAAAACAAGAGCGGGGTGGGGGTAGAAACAGGAGGGAGGTGGGGAAGGATGGGGGTGGGCTGGGATGGAAGTAAAAGGCAGAAAACTGTACTTGGACAACAATCAAAATAAAAATTAAAAAGGAAAAACATGTCATACATATGTGATATGTATATCACACAAATGATGCTGTTATATAATTTCTGAGTTCCAATAAGCTACAAGCTACTCTTCTTTAAAAAGCTGCTAAATAATTTCCTTTTTAACATCTATTAATTTCCTTTCACTTAACCCCATTTTGCCTTTGTGAACTGTAATCACAAGTAGTAGGATATCAGAAGCTATATGAATAAATAATATGAGACTGAAGAATTGTAAAAATAAAAAACACATCTATACTCTCAAATTTCTATCTTTACTAAATAACTGTCCTTTTCCCCTTTGGTAATTATTACAACACATAATGTTTAGAGCTATGCAGAGTATAATGGCCTGTGATTTGCACTAAGTAATCTATTTTCTATAGTTAACTGAAAGTGAGAAAAAGAAATGTACTTACAATAAAGTAATGTAAGCAAAATATTTATAGCTATAAGATTTAACAGACAATAAGATTTATATGAAAAACAAAATGAGAGTTTTCAAATTATTACACTCATAGTTGCTATGTGAACAGTTTAAGATTAAGACAAATAACTTGGATAAGATTAATAAAGACTAGTTCTTACCTCAGCATAATTTCTCAAACCTGCCAGTTTTTTAAAAAAACGTTTATTGCATACTGACCTCTGAGAGAAAAATTTCTCTGAAGCTTTGGCTGAGGAGGGTAGTGATATGGTAGGCAGTTAGACGGACATGAGCAGAGTGGGAAGGGTAGGCCAGGTACAGAGGTCACCAGAGTGGAAAGCCCCAGGTGCCTAGCAAGGGGCTGGGATCTCACCCCTGGGGTAACTTTTCCTCCCCTAGCATATCCCTTGTTATTTGGTTTGCACCCCCTGACTGACATTTCACATCACTACTCACATGGCTCAGACCCTCCCCTGACCTCTCCTCCCCTAGCACGCCTCTGGGCATGTGGCAGACCCCCTCAGAGGAGGAACAAGGGGGCTGGAGAATAGGCCCAAACAAGCCCTTGCAAAACCACTTTCTTAAGTATTATGCCCTCAGGACAACAAGGTTCTGAAGCATAACAAATAATCTTAGGAACAAAGCCTCAGGTCTGGTGAACACAGACAGAGTTTTGATCAAACTAGAGACAATATCTAGGCCTCAGTTTTGTCTCAGCTCCATGCCCAGAAATGCAGCAAGACCAGGTTGGGCAAAGTCAAGCAGGGCAATGCCATGGCTGGCATCAGGACCAGGAGCAATGACTAATGACCCCCTGCCCAGACAATAACCAATCAGTGGAGACCAAGGCCCTGAGGGGACACACCTGAAAAGCTGATGAATATTCTATTGGGATCCTTCCCTGAGGACTCCAAATAACCCTTCAGAGGAAGGACCCAGTGTGAGTCTATCTCCAGAGCATGCCCATGACTTTCCCCCCTCTTCTTTTCCCAGTGCTTCAATTTTCTCTCTCTCTTTCCCCCTTCTCCCTCCCTCTCCACTGCCCCCCTGCATTCTCGCATTTTCACACTCTCTCTCTCTCTCCTCTCTCTCTCTCTCACATCCATACCTTTCTTCTTCCTTTCTTCCCTCAAGGCATGTACCTTTACTTTCTTTCTCCTAAGCTCCAAGCGCCCTTCTTTTGCCTCTGTAACTTGTTTCCTGAGCCCACGCAGCACAGCTGGCTCCCATCTCCACAGCTCACTTCTACCTCTGTGGCTTTCTAAATAAACTTTTGCTTGTAATGAGTATTGGCTCTGAATTCTTTCTTAGCCAAAACCCAAGGTCTAACATCTGGTGCCATTCACCATTAATAAGTAGTGATATCTCAAAGAAGAAATTTATATTCCTGCTCATTGAAGATCCCTCATTAGAAATGGAAGCCAGCTAATCCATTTGTAAATGCTTCCTTTGTTGGCTGTGGTGAATGGGACCCACCCCAAGGATGGTTGGCGTTTCTCCTGCTATTCCCTACATCTGTTGTGTTCTACCTCCTCACCCCTCCCCTTCTCTCCTTGGCCTCCTCAATCCACCCTAGATCCACCTTAAGACCCACCTCAATTTCAGATCTTGGCAGCTACAGAACTATTTTCTTTCCCTGATCTCCTTTGGCTCTAAGTGTCTTTATGGAACTTTAACACATTCACATCCAGAAAACTAGAACATAATTTGACCCCTCCAAAGGAAAAAAAGAAAAAAAAAGTTATTTTACATGTTTGGGTCTCTAATATAAGATATACAATTCTTTTTTATTTTTAATGATTTCTTTAGTCTGAAATCATTATACATCCTTGAAAATGCTAGGTAATAGAGTGAACAATACTTGACTTTAGAAGGCAACACAATCACAATATATTCTTTCGAGAAGAAAAAATACACAGGTTTAAGATATATTCACTAGGTCTTCAAACATCTTTGCCTATCATTGTTTTCTAAATGCTACTACAGCGCCCTCTGGTGATTTTTATTTAACATTTTTCCATCTCCCAGATCCTGTTTTCTTTGAGAAAAAAATTTCAGGGAGAATAACAACTCTCATTTACATCATAAGCTGACGTTTTAAAAAGTACTTTCATGTACATTATCTTGTCTAATTCTCCAAATTTTTCATTTGACCTTTGCTCCCTGAGGGTAAGGCCATTTTTCATATTCTTTGAATGTCTTTCAGATAGATAGCAGGACTTCCAAACCAGGCAGCCAGTGAGGTAGGCAAGGCCAAATTTATCATCCTCAGTGAATGAATCTTGTGTTACAGGGAAAACAGAAAGTGTGGGGGTTTTTCATAAGCAAGTCAGAAAAATCTTGACAATTCACATAATTGAAGTATTCTATGATCTTCACGCTAACATTATTATCTTAAAGATGGATAGTAACAATTAGGAAATGTCCTTGTTCTTAGCAGATACTTGCTGAAGAAGTTAAGGATGAATTTGATGAAATTTGAAATTTCCTTTTATATAGCTCATCCAAAGTGCATGTGTGTGTGTGTGTGAGAGAAAGTAAATATGACAAAAAATATTAATTGGTGCATTTGGTGAAGGACATAGAAGTGTTCATTATTCTGATTTTCAAACTTTGAAATTTTGACTTTTTAAAATAAAACTTTAGATCAATAAACAGGGATGGTTTCCAATTCCAAATTTAATTAACAAGTCACTTCTTAAAATATGACAAGTAATCAGTCAACCTTAGGTTAAACATATTCACAGGCCAATTTTTTCCTTATGGTTAAAGCTAAAGTCTACATCCCTCATCTGCCCTCTGAATCATCACAGAGTAAGTTCAGTCCCTCTGACAGCTGAGGACAGCAGGCATGTCCCCCTCCCCGACCACCTTTTCTTTATTCCCAATTAAATATTTCTAAGTGTACTTAAACTCAATGTCCTATATGAAGTCTGAATAATATACCTGTTCCAAATAAGATGCCAGTAAATGCAGGCTATTTTGTATATTCTTTAGTCAACCATCTTCATTGTTGACAAATATTGAGCTGTATAAAATACCTAAGAATTTCCTCTCTGGAATGCTTTAAGCCACAATGCTCTTCTTATTCTATCACTTTTGCCCAAGGATAGACCATTAGTTTTCTGTGAAGTTTCAAGGCCTTTGAAAATAAGGTACTTAATAATATAAAAGAAAAACTATATCCTCCTTATTGTATTGCCATTAAATAACATTTTTACCTTTTCTCTGCCAATAAAATTGCATTCTATAGGCTTGCTTACAATTTCTATAATGAAATTGTAGGATCTAACCTTAAAAATGGAAGTCTTTTATAATTAACTGAGTCTGGGAAAGAAAAAAAGAGATGTCCCTTCTTGCAACTATAAAAAGAAATAAAATCTTGTATAATAAGCTACTTTTAAAAAATCTGATTTGATAAGATATTAAATTAAGAATATTCCCAAGAATATCATTTGTTCTCCTCAGTGATATGGAAACATGTGACTAGTCACAACTGTTACTAGAAGTTCTTCTGTTTATTGTTGAAAAGAACTCCATTTTCTGTTAATGTTTTTTTAAACATATTAACAGGTCTTTGAGGTTTTTTTAAACATATTAACAGGTTTTTAAAAATATATTAACAGACCTCAAAAAGGTCTTTGAGGCTCCAAAGGCTTTAGGAAGTGTTGCCTTGTCCTGTGAAAATAACGTCCTACAGGAATCTGCAGTTCTGTTGCATTATTGATAAGGTTTTGTCCTCATAATAATATTATAAATAACATTTCTGTATTTGTAAGCAGTCTTTTAATTTTTTTAACAAATTAAAAGAGAATTATTAGCACTTTCCTCTTCTCTACATTCACAATGTGGAATTATCAACTGTTCCATAATAACAGAACAATTAAAAGCCTATGCCTTTGCTATATTTGTTTTTTTAATCTGAGAATCTAAATCTACATTCCATTTATATTAATAAATCCATGAATGATAGTACAAATGGAAGCATGATAGGTAGGGAAAAGCAATTCTAGATCCAGAATAAGAATTTATTCTAAGTGCTTTTCTCCTGCTGATTTAAGATTCTCTGTTTAACCTTTGGCGTTTTAATTATGATGTGTTTTGTTGTGGTCTTCTTTGCATCCATCTTGTTTGAGACTCTCTGTGCTTCCTGGACTTGTATGTCTAGTTCCTTCACCCAATTAGGGAAGTTTTCTTTCACTATTTCTTCTAATAGGTTTTTGATTTCTTGCTTTTTCTCTTCTCCTTCTGGCACCACTATGATGAAAATATTAAAACGCTTAAAGTTGTTTAGAGGCTGCTTACCCTATCTTCTTTTGGGGGGATTTTTTTTTCTTCTTGTTATTCTGACTGCCTCTTTTTTTTCTTCCTTATGTTCTGAACCATTGATTTGATTCTCAGCTTCATCCACTCTACTGTTGTTTCTCTGTAAATCATTCTTTATTCCAATTAATGTGTCCTTTGTTTCTGACTGTATCTTTTTCATTATAGTGGTCCTCACTAAGTTCCTTGAGCATCTTTATAAACAGTATTTTGAACTTTGCATCTGATAGATTGCTTATCTCCATTCTGTTTAGTTCTTTCTGGAGTTTTGACCTGTTCTTTCATTTGTGCCATGTTGCTTTGTCTCCTCCTTTTGGCAGCCTCCCTGTGTGAGTTTCTATGTATTAGGTAGAACTTCTATGACTCCCTGTCTTGGAGGCATGGCCTAATGTAGTAGATGTCCTATAGGGGCCAGTGGCACAGCCTCCCCATCACCCAAGCTGGGCACTCAAGGGGTGCCCTTTAATGAGGGCACACCCTCCTCTTGTAGGTGAACCTTGGTTGCCGTTGGCAGATCAATGGGAGAGATTTACCCAGACCAGTCAGATGCAATGACTGGCTATAACCATTGACACCAACCTCCACCCTGCATGAAGGATCAGCTGTGTGGAGGCAGGATGGTGGTGCTCCAATGTGGTCTGTAGCTGTCCACTGAGTGTACAGGCTCTGGGGTTTTCCAGGTGGTGCAGGTCAAGGTCAGCACCCACCTGTGCTTTGATTGAGGCCACCCTGCATGAGCTATAAAGCAAACTGACATGGCTTCTACTTGTGTTGGGATTGGAGATTCCCAGGTGAAGCTAAACTGTGAATCTAGGCTGGCTGATGCTAGTGCTGGGACCAATGCCACTTAACAAGAGGTATGGGGCAGCAGGCTTACTGAGGCTGACTATTGTTTATATGAAAGAATTTAGAACATTGTGAAGCATAAGCCAACACCAGACATTCATATGGAAAAGTCACTGTTAACTTCAGTGTGCCGTAAGTTGGGTGAGACAAAGTTGCAGTGGATCTCCAGGAGGTCAAACAGTGTTAGCTAGGTTGATGGAGTGTCAAATATGGCACCTGTCTGCCGGTTCTGTGGTTCTGTGGAAGGAGGGTTCAGAAAAGGGACAATAGCCTCTGACCACCTTTCTGTCTGGGAGAAAGCTGTCCTCCAGCTCCCATCCTGATGCCAGACACTTCAGTTCCTTCCTGTATGCCACTGTTGCCTTTAAACTACTATCCCGGTGCTAAAGCTCAGAGGAAGTGAGTCTGAGTAAGTCTATGTGTGGGTTCTTTAAGGGAAACTGCTTGAGACTCCAAAAGTTTCTTCCACCAACTCAATCCCTGCTGGTTTTTGCTGCCAGATGTTATGGGGACTTATCTTCCTGGCATTGGAACCCTGGGTTCAGGGTGCTGGCATGGGTCTGGGACTTCTTGCTCCCGAGACATCCCTCCAGAATTTTTATCCACCACTCATGGATGTAGGACCAGCCCATTCCACATCTCTGCCCCTCCTACCAGTTTGAATGAATGTGTTTCTTTAATTATGTAGTTATTAGGCATACATTCAACTCGATTAGTGATAGTTCCGAATGATGGTTGTTCTATATTTAGTTGTAAGTTTGATGTGGTTATGCAAGGAGGTGAGCCACATTTACCTACTCCTCCATCCTGATGAGAAGACCTATATGTTTTTAATTTCAAATTCCACTTGTTCATTGCTGATATACAAAGGTTTGTCCAGAAAGTATCCAGCTATGTGCTATGAAAAATAGAGACATTTATTGAAGAAAATACAAGATACAAGAAACGTTATACATAGGACAATGATGCCTGGGTTCCCTTCAAAGTACACACCTTGGGACCTCACACGGTTCTCCCAGCATCTCTTCCACTGTTTAAAACACTTTGCAAAATCCTTTGTTGGAATCACCATCAGGTGCTCCATCGTATTTTCCTGAATCTCATCGACAGTCTGAAATCTCTTCCCTTTCAAAGGTGACTTTATTTTTTTGAAAAGCCAGAAGTCTCAGGGTGCCAAATCTGGGCTGTAGAGGGCCTGAGTCACCTGGGTGATTTGATATTTCGCAAAAAAACTCTGCATGAGATGTGATGCTTGAATGGGCACATTGTCATGATGAAGATGCCAATCACCAGTTGCCCATAGCTGCAGCCATTTTCATCGTATTGCCTCTCTCCACTGACAAAGAACATTTAGGTAGTACTGCTTATTGTTTGGCGTGGAAGGGTATATTCTTGGTGGATGACCATTCCCAATCAAAAAACACATTTAGGTCTGGCTGGTGTGGCTCAGTGGATTGAGTGCCAGCCTATGAACCAAAGAATCACCTGTTCGATTCCCAGTCAGGGCACATGCCTGGGTTGTGGGCCAGGTCCCCAGTAGGGGGCATATGATAGGCAACCATACATTGGTGCTTCTCTCCCTCTCTTTCTCCCTCCCACTCTCTAAAAATAAAATAAATTAAACAAAATCTTTATAAAAAATACACATTTAATATGGTCTTTATCTTGGTCTCACACTTTCTTTGGGCACAGAGAACCATATAACTCCCATTGGGTTGACTGGACTCACTCATGCTCACTCAGCATCTACTGTTCCTACTAACTAGTACAGTGAAGTCATCATTGTTCACTAATGTACATTCCAGTCCACTCTGCTTGGCTGCCAGGTTACATCAATGTCGCACAAACCTCTCTCATTATATTAACAATGACTGGACTTTTTCTGAACTCACCTCATATAAGAAAGCAGTTGACTTTTGTATATTACCTTATATCCTGCAACCGTGCTATAATCACTTATTAGTTCTGGGAGGTTTCTGTGGATTCTTTCAGATTTTCTATATAGACAATGTCATGTCATCTGTGAACAAAGGCAGTTCTATTGTTCCTTTGTCGATCAGAATACCTTTCATTTCTTGGGGTTTTTGTTTTTTTGTCTTACCGCATTAGCTAGGACTTCTGGTATCACATTGAGAAGCAGTAGTGAGAGAGGACATCCTTGCCTTGTGCCTGATTTTAGCAGGAAAGCTTCTGGTTTCTCATCACTAAGTATGTTGTTAGCTGAGGATGCTGTTTATCCAGTTGAGGAAGTTCCCCTTTATTCCTAGTTTCCATGGATGGGAGTTGAACTTTTGTCAAATGCTTTTTCTGCATGTACTTATATGGTCATGTGACTTTTCTTCTTTACATGGATGTGATGAATTATGTTAATTAATTTTCAAATGTTGAACTAGACTTGCATACTTGGAACAAATACCTCTTGGTCATACCATATAACTCTTTTATAAATTGTTGGATTCCATTTGATGATACTTTGTTGAGGATTTTTGCATCCAGGTTCATGAGAGATATTGGTCTGTAGTTTTCTTGTAATGGATTTGTCTTGTTTTGCTGTTAGTATAATGCTAAACTCATAGGATGAATTATTAAGTATCTATCTTCCTCTGCTTTCATATTATGGAAAACATTATACATAACCAATATAATGTTTTTCTTAGTTGGTAGAATTCACCAGTGAACCCAACTGAGTAAAATGCTTCCTATTTTGAAAGACTATTAATTATTAATTCTATTTCTTTAATATATATAGTCCTAATTCTACTTATGTGAATTTTGGACAGATTGTGTTTTTTTGCCCATTTGATCTAGACTATCAAATTTGTGGACATAGAGTTGTTCATAGTATTACTTAATCATACTTTGGATATTCATGGGATCTGTAGTGATGTTCCTTTTTCATTTTGATGTTAGTAATATATGTTCATCTTTTTTTCCTAATTAGTGCAGGTAGAGGCTTATCAATGTCATTGATATTTTCAAAGAAACAGATTTTGGTTTTGTTGATTTTCTCAACTGATCTCCTGTTTTCAATTCCATTGATTTTTATTTTAAATTTTATTATTTCTTTTGTTCTGCTTACTTTGGGTTTAGTGTGCTCTTCTGTTTCTTTTTCCCTAACATGAAAGGTTAGGTGGTTGATTTTAGATTTTCTTTTCCAATATACATCTTCAATGCTGTAAATTTACCTGTAAGAACTGCTTTCATTACATCCCACAAATTTTACATTTTCATTAGATTCAACTTTTTTAATTCTCTTGAGATTTCCTTTTCTAGTCTGTGTTATATATAAGTGTGTGATTTAATCTCATGTAGTATTTTTATATTTTCCAGCTATCTTTCTGCTATTGATATTTAGTTTAATTTGACTGTGGTCAGCATACATTGAATAATTTTCATTCTTTTACATTTGTTAAGGTGTGTTTTATAGCCCAGAAGGTGGTCTGTCTTGGTGGATGTTCCATGTGAGCTTGAGAAGAAAATGTATTCTGTTATTTTGAGATAAATTAACCCAGAGATGTTAATTATATCCCGGCAATTAGTGGTGCTGAGTTTCAACTATGTCTTTACTGATTTTCTGCCGACAGGATCCGTTCATGTCTGATAGAGGGGTGTGTAAGTCTCCAATTGTCATAATGGATTTATCTATTTCTCCTCGCAGTGCTGTTTTTGCCTCGTGTATTTTGAAGCTCTGTTGCTTGGCATTTACACATTGAAGATTGTTATGTCTTCTTGGAAAACTGACCCGTTTATCATTATGTGAATGCCTCTCTTTATACACCATAACACTTTTTGCTTTGAAGTCTGCTCTGTCTAAAATTAATATAGCACTCTAGCTTTCTTTTCCTTAGTGTTAGCATGTTATGTCTTTCCCCCTTCCTTTGCTTTTTTCCCCATTGGTTCTCAAATGATCTTTAACTGAAATATTTTCCTTTGTAGTTCTTAATTAGCTGGATATCCCGCTGCACCATTATAGATGTCATGAGTGTGGTGGCCACCAACATTGCAGCCCATAGAATGAGCAGTCCACAAGATCTCTTTAATGGTTCCAGAGAGTTATCTGGCTAAAGATCACTACCACATCTGTCAGGCAGTGTTGACAACCTCATCAAAAGTGATATTTCCACTGACTGTGTTTAATGGTTTTTTAAAAAATTTTGTTGCTGTTATTGGTTTTGCTTCCTTCTGTATCTTAGGACTTCTTTGAGCACCTTGATTATCAGGACAGAGGCAGAAGGTACTACCTCAGCCTGGGCTTGTCTGTTATGAATGGTCAGTTTCACTATAACCCTCCAACCTTTTCAATCACCGGTTGCTTTGACAATATCATCATCAACCTTTTTTGGTGACAGACCCAGAGGGCTGATCTTGGGTACCAGGGCAGATATTCTCTCACTGGGGTGAAACTTCGGAGGCATAGTGGAGACAGCTGGTGTCGAATGAACCCAGATTCAGAAAGATGGAAGCAAGTTGCACCTGGGTCCCCTCTGAGCCAAGAACCAAAAGCCCCATCCCTTTACTTTTAATCTATATGTCTTTATATTCAAAGTGTTTTTTTTTTGGTAGACAACATATACTTGGGTCTTGTTTTTTGATTCACACTGACAATGTCTGTCTTTTATTTGGTGCACTCAGGCTATTGACATTTAATGTGATTATCAATATAGTTGGATTACTAGTTATCATATTTATTTCTGTTTTCTATTTATTGTCCTTGTTCTTTATTATTTTTTTCCTCTCTCATTCTGCCTCCTCTGGTGATCCAATTTTCTCTATTACAACATACCACTATAGTTCTTAAAAAAAGTTTTTAGTGATTGCCCTAGAGTTTGCAAAAATATATTTACAATTGATCCAAGTTAACTTTCAAATGGCACTACACTGGTTGGTCTTGTACCTTACAATAATAAAATAATGCCAATTTCACCCTCCCATCCTTTATAGTATTGCTGTCATTTATTTCATTCACTCATAACTACCAATCATCAAATATATTGTTGGTATTATCTTAAATAAACTGTTCTCTGTTAGCTTAATTAAGAACAAGAATAAAAGCTTTTATTTTACTTTTTTATTTTTCTTCAGTGCTCTTCCTTTCTTTATATAGATCTGAGTCTCTGACCTATATAATTTTCCTCCTTTTTGAAGAACTTCTTTAAGATTTTTTAAAAATATGTTTTATTGGACTTCCAGCCAAGATGGAGGTGTAGGTAGATACACTGTGCCTCCTCGCACAACCAAAATAAGGACAACAAAAATTTAGAAACAAAAAAACCAACCAGTACTGACAGAAAAATGAACCGTATGGAAGTCCAACAACCAAGGAGTTAAAGTAGACACATTCATCCACATCGGTAGAAGGGGTGGAGTTGGGCAGTGGGGCGGAGAGGGGTCGAGGCAAAAAAATCAGTGGCTGGCAGACCCCAGACACACAAGGCAGCAACTGGGAGTCCCTGGGCATACAGGCAGTGACTGGCAGACCAAGCAGTCGCACATTTGTGCACAGATAAACCAGGCGAAACTGGGGAGCAAGACAGACTGCACAACCCAGGGTGACAGCGTGGGGAAATAAAGCCTCAAAACACCAACTGAAAACACCTGTGGGGGTTGAGGTGCCTGGAGAAACTCCCAGCCTCACAGGAGAGTTCGTTGGAGAGACCCACAGGGTCCCTGAACATACACAAACCCACCCACATGGGAATCAGCACCAAAGGGCCCATTTGCTTGGGGGAAGTGGCGGAAGTGACTGAAATCTATCAGAAAGCAGAGCAAGCACCATTGCTCCCTCTTGGACCCCTGCCCCACATATAGAGTCACAACCCAGCAACTGGGTTGCTCCACCCCGGTGAACACCTAAGGCTCCACCCTTCACTACATAGCAGGTGCATCAAGACAAAAAAAGGGACAAAACGGAAGAATAGATCAAAGATCCAGAACAAATACAACTAAGTGACCAAGAGATAGCCAACCTATCAGATGCACAGTTCAAAGCACTCGTGATCAGGATGCTCACAGAATTGGTTGAATTTGGTCACAAATTAGATGAAAAAATGAAGGCTACGCTAAGTGAAATAAAGGAAAACGTACAGGGAACCAATAGTGACGGGAAGGAAACTGGGACTCAAATCAATGGTGTGGACCAGAAGGAAGAAAAACACAGACAACCAGAAAAGAATGAAGAAATGAGAATTCAAAAAAATGAGGAGAGGCTTTGGAACCTCCAGGACATCTTTAAACATTCCAATATCCGAATTATAGGGGTGCCAGAAGGAGAAGAGGAAGAACAAGTGGAAAACTTATTTAAACAAATAATGAAGGAGAACTTCCCCAATCTGATAAAGGAAATAGACTTCCAGGAAGTCCAGGAAGCTCAGAGAATCCCAAAGACGCTGGACCCAAGGAGGAACACACCAAAGCACATCATAATTACATTCGCCAAGATTAAAATGAAGGAGAGAATCCTAGAAGCAGCAAGAGATAAGGGGACAGTTAACTACAAAGGAGCTCCCATCAGACTGTCAGCCAACTTCTCAAAAGAGACCTTACAGGCAAGAAGGGGCTGGAAAGAAGTATTCCAAGTCATGAAAGGCAAGGACCTACATCCCAGATTGCTCTATCCAGCAAAGCTTTCATTTAGAATGGAAGGGCAGATCAAGTGCTTCTCAGATAAGGTCAAGTTCAAGGAGTTCATCATCATCAAGCCCTTATTTTATGAAGTGTTAAAGGGAATTAACTAAGAAAAACAACAAAATACATGTACAGAAAATGACAGCATATTCACAATTATTAACAACCACACCTAAAACAAAAACAAACTAAGCAAACAACTAGAACAGAAACAGAACCACAGAAATGGAGATCACAAGGAGTGTTAGCAACAGGGAAGTGGGAGGAGCAGAGAGGGGGGAAAAGGTACAGAGAATAAGTAGCATAGATGATAGGTAGAAAATAGACAGGGGGAGGGCAAGAATATTATGGGAAATGTAGAAGCTAAAGAACTTGTAAGTATGACATGGACTTGAACTAAAGGGGGGGAATGTGGGTGGGAGAGGGTGTGCAAGGTGGAAGAGAGTGAAGGGGGGAAATGGGACAACAGTAATAGCATAATCAATAAAATATATTTAAAATAAATAAATGTTTTATTGATTATGCTATTATAGTTGTCCCGTTTTCCCCCCTTTACCCCCCTCCACACTCACTCCCCATTTCCTCCAGCAGTCACCCCCTTTGTTCATGTTCATGGGTCATGCACATAAGTTCCTTGGCTTCTTCATTTTTTGTATTGCTATTTACATAGTCCTATTTTGTACCACCAATTTGTGCTTCTTAATCCCTGCACATTTCCCCCATTGTCCTCCTTCCCCCTCCCAACTGATAACCTTCCAAATGATCTCCATATCTATGGTTCTGTTTCTTTTCTGCTTATTTGCTTAGTTTGTTTTTTAGATTCAATTGTTGGTAGTTGTATATTTCCATTTTAATGTTCATAGTTTTGAACATTATCTTTTTCATTATCATTATAACATTATCATTTATCTTTTGAACTATCTTTTGATCCTCTTCTTTCTCTTAAATAAGTCCCTTTAACATTTCATATAATAATAATTCCTTTAGTTTTTTCTTATCTGGAAAGCTCCTTGTCTGCCCTTTGATTCTAAATGATATCTTTGCTGGGTAGGACCCTGCTTTTCATGACTTTGAATATTTCTTGCCAATTCCTTCTAGCCTGCAAAGTTTCTTTTGAGAAATCAGTTGATGATTTTATGGGAACTCCCCTGAAGGTAACTATCTGCTTTTCTCTTGCTGTTTTTAAGATGCTCTCTTTATCTGTAACCTTTGGCATCTTAATTATGATGCATTTTAGTGTGGTTTTTCTTGCATCCATCTTGTTTGGACCTCTTTATGCTTCCTGGACTTGTATGTCTATTTCCTTCACCAAATTGGGGAAGTTTTCTTTCATTATTTTTTCAAATAAGTTTTGAATTTCTTGCTCTTTCTGTTCCCCTCTGGCACCCTTATGATTATAATGTTGGTACTTTTGAGGATGTCCAAGAGGCTTCTTAGCCTATTCATTTGGTTTTTATTCTTGTTTCTTTTTGCTGTTATTTTTTTCCATCCTTCTGTTCCAAATCATTGATTTGATGTTCTGTTTCATCCACTCCACTGTTGGTTCACTGTACATTTTTCTTTATTTCACTTAGTGTAATATTTATTGCTGCCTGGGTCTTTTTTATGCTGTTGAAGTACCCAGTGAGTTCCTTGAGCATCCTAATAACTAGCATTTTGAACTTTGCATCTGATATTTATCTCCACTTTGTGTAGTTCTTTATCGAGAGTTTTGTTCTGTTTTTCATTTGGGCCATAATTCTTTGTCGCTACATTTGGCAGCTTGCCTGTGTTTGTTTCTGTGTATTACATAGAGCTTCTTTGACTCCTTGTCTTAGTAGCGTGTCCTGTTGTGGAAAAGTTCACAGGTACCTTGGATGGAGTGGAGCCCCAGGGTAGGGCAACCTGAGTCCCTGCTCTGTATCGCTGTGTGGGGGAAGGCCAGAGAGGGGACAATGCTACTTCCTGGCCTCTGGGGTTTTGTCAAGGATGAAGGTGTCTCCTGGCACTCACTCTAATGTTAGTCTTTTCAATTTCTCCCCATATGGCATTGGTGCCCTTCCAGTTGTTGTCCCAGTGCTAAAGCCCAGAAAGAGTGAGTCTGTGTAAGTCCCGAGTCTATATTGTGGGCCCTTTAAGAGGAGATTCCTGGGAATCCCAGTTTGTTCTACTGCCCAAATCCCCATTGGTTTTTACAGCCAGAAGTTATGGGGACATATCTTCCTGGTGCTGGAACACTATGCTGGGTGGTCTGGGGTGGGGCTGAGATCCCTTGCTCCTGAGGTATCCATCCTGATTTTTATCTACCACACATGGGTGTGGGATCACCCACTCCATGTCTCCATGCTTCTCCATGTCTCTCTGTGCCTCCCTGTGCCTTCCTGCACCTCTCCACATCTGCACCCCTCCTACCCATCTGGAGAAAGGTGGCTTCTTTAATTCCTTGGTTGTTGAACTTCCATACAACTTGATTTGCTCATGATTCTGGGTGATATTTGTTTTGTAGTCCAGTTGCAATTTTTGCTGTGTTTGTTCAAGATGAGCTGTGTTTACCTATGCCTATATCTTTAGTGGAATTCCTTTAAGATTTCTTACAAGGTATGTCTACTGCTAGCAAACTTCCTCAATTTTTTTCTACCTAGGAAAGTTTGTTTCTAATTCACTTTCAAATGATAAAGTCACAGGATACAGAATTCTAGATTGGTAGGATGTTTTATCGCAACACTTTAAATATTTTACTCCACTATCTTTTTGTCTGGACGGTTCCTGTAGAGAAATTGAATGTAATTCTTATCTTTGCTCCTCTGTAGGTAAGGTATTTTCTCCCTCTGTCCTCTTTCAATTTTTTTCTTTGTCTTTGGTGTTCTGTAGTTTGAATATGTTATGCCTAGATGAAGGGGTTTTGTTTTGTTTTGTATGGCATTTAACCTCCTTAACATTCTGTGAGCTTCTTGGACCTGTGGTTTGGTCTCTGACACTAATTTGAGGAAAGTCTCAGTTATTATTTCCCCAAATAGAGCTTCTGTTCCTTTCTCTTTCTTTTTCTAGTATTCCCACTATGTGTGTCTTATACATTCCCACAGTTCTTAGTTACTCTTTCCATTTACTTCAGTCTTTTTTCTCTGTGCTTTTCAGTTTAGGAAGCTTCAATTAATATATCAAGCTCATAGATTCTTTCCTCAGCTGTGTATAGTCTACTAATGAGACCAGCAAAGGCATTTTTCGTTTCCATTACAGTGGTCTTATTTATTCATTCATTTTAGCCTGAAGCTATCATTCATCTTTATTTTTTAAATTTATTTTTCATTATAGTTGACATACAATATCATATTAGTTTCAGGAGTACAACATAGTGATTCAACATTGACATGCCTTACAAAGTGATCACTACAGTAAGTCTAGTAACCATCTGTCACCATACTTAGTTACTATGATTATTATTGACTTTATTCCCTGTGCTTTATAATACATCCCCTTGACTTAGTTAAAACTGGAAGTTTGTACTTTTTTTTCCTTTTTATCGAATTTTTTTGGGTGACATTGGTTAACAAAATTAAACAGGTTTCAGGTGCACAATTCCACAACACATCATCTGTACATCTATTACAGTTATTTTAATCTATAGCATTTGTTTCTTTCTTAGAATGTCCATGTCTCTGTTCACATTATCCATCTTTCTTCCATGTTGTTTATTTTTTCCTTTAGATCGCTTAGCATATTAATTGTACTTTCAAATTCTCAAATTTAAAAAAATATTTATTGATCTTAAAGAAAAAGGAAAAGAGAGAAACACTGATGTGCAAGAGAGACATTGATTGGTTGCCTCTCATATGTGCCCCAACCAGGGATGGAAGTTGCAAACTAGGTTATGAGCCCTGATCTCGAATTGAACCTTCAATCTGTTGGTGTATGGGACAACCCACTCCAACCAACTGAGCCACACTAGTCATGGCTAAATTTTTAATAATGCCAACATCCCTGTCATATCAGTCTGGCTCTAATGCTTGCTCTGTCTCTTCAAACTGTGTTTTTGTCTTTTATTATGCCTTGTAACTTTTTGTTGAAAGGCAAACATGATATACTTACTGGGTTAAAAAGGTGGTCAATAGACCTGTAGTAATGTATGTTAAGTGTGAAAGGAGAAGCTTTCTATAGTCCTGTGATTAGATCTCAGGCTTTTAGTGATTCTGTGCCCCCTGGATTATGAACTTCACAATTTCTTCTAGTTTATTTCCTACTTCCTCAGATGGTACGGAATTTCTAGAGGGCACTGGAGTTGAGTGTTTCCCTTCCTTGCTGTCAGTGAAACTCTAATAACACCTCAGTAGTTTAGGCTCTGGTAAACCAGTCCCTCTTGAGGGCAGGCCTTGTTAAGAACAACAGAATGCTGTGGCATATTTCAAAATGGTTTCTTTTCCCCTTCCCTTGCCAGCAGCAGAAGGGGATTCTTCTTTATTTTTACTATGAGAACCTGGTAGAGCTCCTAGAGGTAAAAGTCACAAAAGTGTGAAGCTTCCCCTCCCACCCTCCATCCCCCTCGCCCAAGCTGAAGAGTAGGGCCTTCTGGGATTTTTAACTCTCAGACTTATCCACACTAAGTCTCCAGCAATTCATCAATCACACTTCATATTTTCCAACCCTAATACTGGCTCCCCCATGGTGGTTTCTCCTCAGTGAGTTGTAATTCTCTGTATCTAGCTGTCTCTCCAATTCTAGGCCAGCAGTTTGCCCTATCTCACTTCTCCGACAGATTTAAGGAGAGTTTCTGATTTCTCAGTTTGCTCATCTTTTTACTCTTTAGAATGGAGACAATTTCCAAATTCCTTACATGCCAGACCAGAAACTAAAAGTCCTTTCTATTATTGTGGTAAGCCACAATATGTAAGTGTTGCTTTCCAGAACATAGACATTATATCTACAATAGGGAAAAGAAAATGAACTGTGCTAAAAAGTTTTCCCCCCAACTAGATAAATTCTTGCTGCATTCCACGCAGAAGTTCTATCGTATACAAAGGCCTGGAATTAGGAAACAGAACAGTTCTTTTAAAAAGTGCAAATGATCCATAACTTTGAAGCAATACTTGTGTGGTAGAATAGCAGCAAATAAGGATGGAGACATAAGCAGGAAGCAGAATATGCAGGGCCTGGCTCACCCAGCTACAAAGTTTGGATTTTATTCCTCTCCCAGCCCTTGAGGACTTATAACCCACATCATTCAAAAATTATTAAAGGTGAATGGGAATGGCATGGATTGATGTATATTTTGGCAAGATCACTAAGGGGATATTAGTTTAGAAGTGCATTAATTTCAGGGGCCTGGCAACAATGAAACCAAATGAAAGGCTTTTGCAGAAACCCTATGAGAAACTATGAGAGCCTGAACTAATGCAGCAGCTGTGGGGAAAGAGAGGCGGCACAAGATGTGAGTGGTATTTAGGGTTCGGTGACAGATTGAATGCAGGGGCAGAGGGAGGTGTTGGAGTTGTGATTCCCAGGTTTCTGGCTTGGACAAGTAGGCGGATGATGGTACCACACAAAGACAAGGAAAGAGTAGTGTTAAGGAGAAAGATGACAAGATGAGTTTTGGACAAACTGAGTTTGAAATAACTGTGAGACAGCCTAATGGAGACAGATATTTACCTGGAGCCATCCTGATTCACATTCTGGAATCTGTCCTTTATAAACAGAAGTTAAAAACCACGGTGAGAATGAGAGGGGGCAAATGAAGGGAAGGCCTTTGAACACAAATTTTGAAATAGCCAGCACTTCAGGTAGTACTGAGGGAAAGAAGCCATGAAAAAGACTGAGAAGCAGAGAAGAGAGTGCTCTGTCCGGTAGATCTATTTTAATACAATTCTGCATTCACAACAACCAAAGTTTAAGAGTAAACTGACAACACTGCATTCTCTCTCTATGAACTCCAGTCCACTCTCAAAACGCATCCACATTCCTGAGACGTTTCACTCCTTACTTCCTCTTGCGCACTCCAATCCACTCCCCTGTCCTATCGACCACCAAAAATCCCCCTCACTTTTCAGGAGCAACAGGAATAGGAGAAGCCTTGGAAGTTTCTCGAATGGGTCCCTCTTTCTTTGTGTCCCCTTTCTCATAATCAAGGCTCAATTTCCCCTCTCGATGGAATATCTTGAAAGCTGTATCCTACTCATCTTGCATTATGACACAGCGCACACAGAGTGTATTCGTGCAGGAAGACTAGGCAGTCCCAGTTTCTCACGTGCTTCCAGCGAAATTCCTGGTCCCACACCTTCCTCGTCTCTTGTTTGTAAGTCTTACCTAGGCTGCCTCGGCTAAAGTCACATGGGGAAACCCGTTCCCGACACAGACGGTTCTTTGCACCAAGTGTCTTGACAGCCACCAAGCCGCGGCTACTCGGCCCGTACACACCCGCTCCAGCCTCTGGGCTGAGAACGCATGCTAACGCCAGAGCGCTCGGCACCGCCCAGCCTCCGCAAGCTCTTGCAAACCCCGCCTCCACGCCCGGGTCCCCAGAGCGGAAAGAGGCCACTCACTCAGGGCGCAAGCTCCACCTACACCGCACCCGCGCCACTCCCCCTGCGTGGGGCACGTGGCCAAGCCTGCGTGCCCACCCCAAGGCCCGCCCCGGATGCACGCCCCTCGCTGAGCAGAACCTGAGGGCATGGCGAACCAGGTATCGCAGGCCGAACCGTGGGCTCGGAGTCCAAGGTTGGGAGGGAAAGAAAGCGTAGCGGGGAACCAGATCGCTGCACCCCAGAGCTGGACCTTCGAGCTGAAACGGAGCCTCGGAGCAGCGGTTCAGTAGGAAGGAAGCTTTGTTTGACCTCCGCACTTGGGAGGTTTTGCTGCTTCTGGGCGACAGGAACCGGGTGGGGAGATCCGGAGAGTGGCCAGGGGGAGTGGTCGGTGCTATTCTGGTGGAAATCGCTCAGGAGGGGCCACAATTTCCCTACGCAAAAATGAGTACAGCACGTTCTTTTGTTCAGGGTTATTTCATGAGTAAAGATGATGAGATGCGGTAGGAACGTAACTTTTGTTTATATTAAGTAGCCTGTGGGATAATTGGCTTGTTTATTCCTCATTTTGCATAAAGTCGCAGAACCTATTCAGGACTTACTGCAATTTACCCAGGGTCATACTTGGAGGTGGCTAACCTGTGACCAGAGCCTGTGCTCCTAACCTCTAGGTTGCTTGTGTTTCGTGATAGTAATTCAAAATCGAGTCATTATTATGCCACCGAGGAACGTATTTTAGGAAGACTCCTAGATCCCCTTGGGTAACATTTTTGAGTATTTAGGCACCAGATCTTTTTATCCTCCTTTAATCCGAACAGGTGTGGTTCCCAGTTTACAGACCAAAAACTGAGGCCTAGAGGTTGGTAGTGCTTCGTGGTCACACTAAGAATAGCGATCTCAGATTCCAATCCAAGTCTGTCCCAGTGCAATAGGCCATCCCAATTCCTGAAACACACATTAGACAATAAAGGTAGGAAATACGAATAACCTGAATAATTAGTCTAAAGTTGCTTTGCAGACTTGAGAAATTTTCTAGAAACATTTATGGCCTTAAATGTTGGAGTTGAAAAGAAATGGTAAACTCCAGAGGTCTTTTAGACTTAACAGATTGGCACTTGGTTTTCTTTATTACCAAGTGTCTTTGTTCAGAGCAGGTGAAAAATTGTAATTCCTGTTATATAGTTCAGATATTGAAGTAGGGCAATTGCCTGTGATTTAGAGTGGAGCTTTCTTTTGGTTAAAATTGTCATCGAAAGGAACAGTTGAAACTTCTTTCAGATATTATTTAAAGATCAGGCAGGGGGAGTAAAACTTACATTGTGGATGAACTGTTTAGTCTTGTTGCTTCAGATCTCTAGTGTTGTGACCTCATTGTTAGTGTTCTGAATTTGACTTTTGCAATTTATGGTACATTAAAGTGAAAAAGGATTTCAGTGCAGTGTCTGAATATTTTGCACTGTCAAATTTAACACCTACATTTTAATTTTAAAAGTAGAATTTCTGGTTTCACCAATTTACACAAGGCACTGGTCTGTCTATATCACTAATGTGCTGCAAGACTTTTAAAAATATGTAATTCCGGACTATTTACTCAGGGGCACTGACCTCTTATCCTTTGAATTCCATTAAAATATGATGACAACCAATACAATAGCCATCTGATGTAAATGAATCAAAATTATGCCTACTTTTGCTCTGGCTCGGTAGTCCATTTGGTTAGAGTATCTAGCTGATATGCTAAGGTTTCAGGTTTGATCCCCGGTTAGGGCACATAGAAGAATCAAACAATGAACTCATAAGTAAATGGAACATCAGATTGATGTTTCTCTCTCTCTCTCTCTCCCCCCTCCCTCTTCCTCCTTCATGTCCCCCTTTCCTCTCTAATATCAATTTTTTAAAAATACATGTATTTTTTGTCAGATTGGTGAAAAATACATATTTTTGGTATGTTGCAGAATTTTAGTAATTAGCTTATGTGTTATGAGATGGAAAAGATTGAAAATCGCTGCTCTGTATAATTCAACTCTTCCTTCACTCTTTGTTTTATTGCTGCTCAAAACTATTAATTTGTTTTTGCAAAGCTGCCCTGTGCCAAAGACTGTATTGGGGCTTCACGTCACTCTTCACAGTCACCTTGTATGTAGGTGTTCTGTCATGATTTGTAACTCTCCCTTCTCCTTTGTTATCCCAGTTAAAAAGTGATGCTTTCTCAAACTCACCAACCAAAGTTACACTCTTTCTCCACTTTCAGCATTCTGTAGCACTTTGTGCCTCTCCCTCTAAATCACACTTTTTGTAATTATTAACTTTCCAGTCTCCTATTAACCCAGTGGTTTTCAGCCTTTATTCTCTCAACTTGTTTCATAACCATTATGTAAACTGCTTAAAACCTTCCTCATTACACTTGATTCTCTGGCAGTGGAGGGGGAGAACCGACTAGAATCTCTAAGGCAACACTATACTATAGAAATATAATACGACTCACATATGGAATTTTAATGTTTCTGTTAGCCATATTAAAATGGCATTAAAATTGGATTAAATTTTAATACATTCAAAATACTATCTCAAGATGTAATCCATATTTTTAAAATATTACTGAAATATTTCCTTTTTTGTACTAAGTCTTCAAAATTTGAGTGTACTTTGCACTTACAGCTTAACTCAGTTCCGACTGGCCATTTTTCAAGTGCTCAGTAGCCGCAGGTGGCAAGTGGATACTATATTGGATAGCACAGTTAAAAGGACAGGTATAGTTTTTTAAAGTTCTCCCACTCTGATACTCCTTACACTCCTTCCCGTCCTGCAGTTGTGCCTGAGCAAAAGAATTTTGGAGGGCACACGTTAAACATTCAGATTCCGTGGGCTCCATGCCAGACCTACTGAATCAGATTCTCTGGAACCTGTATTCTCAGCCTGTTCCTGCTTAGGCATTGTAGAGGGTCATGAAATATTAGATGAATAAAACTATTCAACCAAAAGAGCCTTTTTTACATCTGACCATTTAGTCATCTAAATTAAATATTTTAAAGAACATTATTTATATGAAATCTAAAAACATGCAAAACAATTCTCCATATCGCTTAGAGATACATGTTTCTTTGTGAATCTGTGATATAATTCCTAAGGTTAAAATTCATCAGTATCTAAATTAACTAATAAGCAGTTCATTATTAGTCCAGGTGAATAAACAGCTGTTTTCCTCTCCCCTCCCCCTCATTTCAGGTGATCAGGTGCAAGGCTGCAGTTGCCTGGGAGGCTGGAAAGCCACTCTCCATAGAGGAGGTAGAAGTGGCACCCCCAAAGGCTCATGAAGTTCGAATTAAGGTAATTGACATCTCAGGCAATGGAAAAGGAGACTTAAAATTAGGTCTCTGGATAGATGAATACTCTGAATTCTTCAGAGGATAAATCCCAAAGGAGAGTGTCAAGAACAAGGTATGGAAAGTCATCCAACATTAGAATCACAGCATCCTCCTCTTACCTCTGCACACTCCCCTCCACCTTTTAGCTTTATATATATTGGGCTGTGCAGCCTTCCCCAGAGATCACTGGATTACTGCATTTTATTTACGTGGCCCAGGTTTAAGGTGACTTTGTAGGATATTCCCCTTTCTTCTGATCCCATCACTTAAAAATGTATGGTGACACATCAGAAACAAAAGAAGAAATTGTCTTCAGTTTTGTTTGAGAAGACTTCAAATAAGACTTGGAAAGAAGCTCCTGATAGAGTAGAATAACAATCAAGTGAGGTCAGCCTGATTAGAGAGCTTTAAATACTGAGCCTTGCAGACAGGGCCCGAGTTCAGAGGATACATTCATTACTGCAGTGCTGCTTAATCTCTGCTGTGGCAGAGAAGGGAAGTTGTCCCAGGAGAGAGGCACGTTGCACAAGGCAACCACCTGGATGTTTTTAATGTTCTACTCTGTATTTGTTTTCATATAAAGTTAATGGTTTAAATTAGTGATCATTGAATAAAACAAACTTTTTAGAAAAATCAGCTCTTTTTGCTGTAAATTAGAGTGAACGTCCACCACCCCAACTCCAAATGCACAGCACCTGTACACGAACTGGCTCGTGCTCCCAGGGTAACATGTATTAGGTCGGGAAGCATGGAGTCAGATAATTTTTTAGGGTCCTTTTCAGCCCAGACCCAGGAATCTGAAATCTTAAAATAGTTAAGTTCAGAAATTAACCTGATTGTGATTTTGCCACTGAAAAAGAAAATGTTTGTCCTGAGTGTCCTGTAAGGAGCACACTGAGTTCAGCTGTCTTCCCTGGGAAACTGCTAACAAATGGCAAAGACTGTTACATTGTAAGTGGGTCTGTGGGTAAAAAGCAGAGAAGCGTAAATACACTCTAAGACTTTTCCTTTCTGTGCTCTTTTAGTGGTTTGGAAAGATTCCAGATACTTGAAAGTGAGAGAGAGAGAGGTATATAAAGGGCTTATGGAAGCAGAATCTGTGTGTGTGTGGCTGCTAAAAGGGAGTTGGTTCCACTAAAAGCTCTGAGTTTTGGCGCACACCAGCAGGCTGGCATATTTCAAAAATTGTTCAGGCCTTTTCAGAAATCACACTCCCTAGCAGTCGTGAAGAGGCCAGCAGTGAGACAGCCCTGTGCACGGGTTCCGATCCTCTTCACACCCGCGGGCACAAGTGCCCACACAGTCTCCTTGCTTTGTCTTGCTAAAATGCACTGAAAAGGAGAGTGGGTGCATCGGTTTTCCTCGCATGTAAATAAACTAGTACACCTATGTACTGCTTTTTTAAAAAGCTGCCTAGTTGTTAAGACACCATCTACTTATAAGCACATACCAGTGTCATGGAGGATAGAATACGAAAAGAAATGTATCTCAGAATCAATGAAATACAGTATTTAAGGAAAAGTGCCTTTCCTTTGACCTCCGCCTCACTCTGAGCTGCATGCACACACACTCTTACACACTGTTTGAATGTCCTGCTAGGTCATTGCCACTGCGGTGTGTCACACTGATGCCTACACCCTGAGTGGGGCTGATCCGGAAGGGAGTTTCCCAGTGATCTTGGGACACGAAGGTGCTGGAATTGTGGAAAGTGTCGGCGAAGGAGTTACTAAGCTGAAAGCAGGTAAGAGGGTATTTGAGCCACTTATTTTACAATTTTGGCTTATTTCTGTAGGGAACTAACATTTCTGATGCACTGCATGTTGTTTATTTATGAATAAGTTATCACCTAAGAAAGTTGTCATGATTGATTTTATTTCTCACCCAGGAAGCACAAACAGAGGGGAGGGCAAAAGAAGATTGGTAGTGTTTGTGTGGAAAATAATACAATAATTACTACATAATAATACAAGAGTAAACTCTTTTGAGTATTCACAAACAATAACAGAAGACTATAAACACTGTTTCGCACACTCACAACTGTAAACCTCCTTTTGTCCACACTGTATTTGATGTTTTTTCCCTCTGATTTGCAGACTGCTGTTCATCTGAAGCAGTTAAAAACCTTTCCAAAGCCAGTTTTGCCCAATTAAGCAAGAATTTTTCAAAGTGGATCAGTGAGTCAGTATTTTGAGGCACATGACTCCTTGTTCTCCAGATACTGTTTTAAAAATTTCCTTTAACAAAAATTCTGAAACTTGCATTTTCAGCAGAGTCAGGCAGTACCTGAATGATGTTGGGTAGGTGAAGTTCTAAGCTTAGAAGTTGCTGACTTTCCAAAGCTGAATGAGTTGACAGGAATAGGAATTTGCAGGGGCTGGTACACTCATTTAGAAACACATGCCACCTCTTCAGGATAAAGCCTTTGCACTTGTTTTCCAGGTGACACAGTCATCCCACTTTACATCCCGCAGTGTGGGGAATGCAAATTTTGTCTAAATCCTAAAACAAACCTCTGCCAGAAGATAAGGTTAGTATCCTTTTATTTTGTTCTTAAAACGAGGTCATCTTAATTATAAGTGTGTGGCTATTTATACAGCACATTCTGCATGAATTAACTTCATTCCCTCTTTATAACAACTTCAGTATCATCATTATATCCCAGTTTTCATAGGTGAGAAAGTTAAGACTCAGAAATTAAGTGGTTCGCCAAGTACCATCAGCTATTAAGAGAGAAAACTGAAT
This sequence comes from Trachops cirrhosus, assembly GCA_028533065.1. Classification (NCBI taxonomy): domain Eukaryota; kingdom Metazoa; phylum Chordata; class Mammalia; order Chiroptera; family Phyllostomidae; genus Trachops; species Trachops cirrhosus. The sequence continues at coordinate 81,163,830 of CM052538.1, forward strand.
TTTCTGAACTCATTCTGTTTCCATAACACTAGGGTAAGTCTGCCAACCTGTATAATAAGGAGGGACATGCTTATGAAATTGAATGGAATCATTTTTATGTCCATTTTATTGTCCATGAAACCAAGGTAATAAAACGTATATTATAAGATAACTGGGAAGACTACAAGAGATAACATAACCCCTTAACACAGAAAAGGTAGTTACTTTATTGAGGTAAGGTAAAACAGCTGTTAAAGAACTACTTTAAGGCAGTTTATGATTTTCTTATTTATGTTTCCTTTTTTGTTTTCTTTTTTATTGAGGTCAAACAAACATTCTCTTCCTCTCTCCTTTGTTCTGTCTCTAAAGCAGTGAGAAAAAGGTCCTTGGGTGAGGACTGAAAAAAAGAGAGAGAGAGCCCTTCCAACACACCACAAAGTCCTTCACGTCCCTTCCAAGTAAACACCTGCCCCCCCAAAGGTCACCACTGTTGTGACTTCTTTCACTGTACAACTTCTTATAAAAAGAGTTCTTACTGGTTTCTTTCATTCACAACATCTGGGAGATGTATCCAAGTTGCTGTGTCATACTCCATTCAAGTACCCCTAGCATTGGCATGCTGAGTCATAGGGTACACTCTTACCAGCAGTGTATGGGGGATCCGTTTGTTCTTGCATTTTTCTAATGCCATCAACAAAATTAGTTTATATTTTTGGAAAACAAGATTCTATTTGTTTTATACATAAATCCAGTTACTTTTAGCAAAGCTAGAATAACAAGAACTAGTCGTTTTCAAAGAGAATTTCAAATAGCCTGAAAAATTTTGCTTCATGGAAATGGGCTTTCTGTAGCCGTCTATAACCTTTTAGAGGGAAAGTCTTTTCACAGGTTAAAAGGTGTCCTGCGTCACCTTTGCTTGTGATCTCCTCTGGGAAGAAGTGACTACTTACTAAGGAGGGCTAAACAGACAAGTTGTCAAATACAGATATAACAGTTACTTACAGTAGACACCTTTGTCACTTGTTTGCTCTGTGTTTTTGGTCATATTTTTGTTTGTCTCTCAGAAGACATGTATTTCTTCTTGAATCCAGAGGCAATCCATTTCTCTTCCTCTGTATTTGTTTATTCATATATATTCCAAAGGATTGGTCCACGAGGATGCATCAAATTATTGTTTATTTTTATTATAAATAACATATTTATTCAGTGCCATGTGCCAGGCACAATGTAATGCTTTATGTAACATCTCATCTGATTTGTTAGCAATCTCTACATTTCTAGTGAGGAAGCTGAGGCACCAAGGTTCATTAACTTGCCCCAGATCACACAGGATTTGAACCCAAGTGTCTGACTTTAAGACTCAGTCTCCTAAGCAAGACATTCTATCACCTATATATTTAGAATATCAAAAATAATTTTTGTTACTATAAATCATATCGGTTGCCTTTGTGAATTTGTTCTCCCACCCCTGTCCTCTTTGCTATAACCAACTACACGAGCAAAAAACTAAGAAAAAAACAGCTTGAATCCTTGAGTACTGTTACACTTTCGAAAAAGTCCTCCTGAAAGAGCTAAGTTTGTCCATCTGTTTTCCTCAGCCGGTTGGATCGCTGCGTGTGGTTGCTGCTTGTGTGGGAGCTGGATTTGGCTTTATGCTCGGCGAAGTTACATTTGCTCACAGAGTTCTAGTGTGGAATTTTAAAATAATTTCATCTGATCCATAAGTTGTATCTGTTAAAAATTATTTTAATACTCTGATAATAAGATGCAGAAGGATATTGAATGTTGGAAAAGATTTGTAAGGTTTAAATCTCATAAGTTTCGCTAATAAGGCATTGCTGAAAGATACTAAATTATTAATACATGTATTAAAAATTGGACTTTTGGTCTTAGCATACTCTTGATTTTATTAGTCATTATTTTTAAAACTAATTTCTTTTTCTTACGGGTTTTAGGAAACTTAATTCTACCCTGCCTTTTTCCTTTCTTATTTTCTTTAGAGTCACTCAAGGAAAAGGATTAATGCCAGATGGCACTAGCAGATTTACTTGCAAAGGAAAGACAATTTTACATTACATGGGAACCAGCACATTCTCTGAATACACGGTTGTGGCTGATATCTCTGTTGCTAAAATTGATCCTTTGGCACCTTTGGATAAAGTCTGCCTCCTGGGTTGTGGCATTTCAACTGGTTATGGAGCTGTTGTGAACACTGCCAAGGTAAGTGTTGGCCTGGCTTTTAGCTTCACCTTCTAATTTGATACAACAAAACTTTATTGGAATAATGAAATCATCCCAATCTGTAAGAAACCTAGTGATTTGCCCTGACTGGTGTGGCTCAGTAGGTTGGGCATCATTCTGCAAGTAGAACAGTCGCCAATTTGATCCCTGGTCAGGGCCCCTGCCTGGGTGGTGAGCCAGGCTCCTGGTTGGGGGCTTGCTAGAGGCAACCAGTCAGCCAACAGATGTTTTTCTCTTTTGTCAATATTTCTTTCCGTCTCTTTTTCCCTCCCTTCTCCTCTTAAAAAAGTTAAGTACAATCTTAAAGACAAAAGGAGGGAGGGAGGGAAGGAAGCCTAGTGATTTTCTTGACTTCTATTTAAGGAGTACCTCATAGAATGTCTTCTAATAGGTGGAACCCGGCTCTACTTGCGCCATCTTTGGCCTTGGAGGAGTTGGACTGGCAGTTATCATGGGCTGTAAGGTGGCTGGCGCATCCCGGATCATTGGTGTGGACATCAATAAAGATAAATTCGCAAGGGCCAAGGAGTTTGGAGCATCCGAATGTATCAGCCCTCAGGACTTCAGTAAACCCATCCAGGAAGTGCTCGTTGAGATGACTGATGGGGGAGTGGACTATTCCTTTGAGTGTATTGGCAATGTGAAAGTCATGGTGAGTGCGCTTGGTTTCACTCCTTTCTCTTTCTCCGTTGTGTGTTTGTGTATAACTGCTTTTTTTATGGAATTTTCTTAATTGAGATTTAAAATTGTTTTGTTTTTGAAAAGGAAAAGTCTCTTGTAAGAATTATTGTAATAGAAGAAAGGAAAAATAATTATTTGAGCTACAAGTAGGAAATGACACAAGAATGACTCAGGAAAAGATTAAGAAAATGTTTCTTTGCCTTTCAGTGTATGTGAAACCTTAGAGGATGTCTGCTGAAACAAAGGGCGAAACGATGCCATTGTGGAGAGTATGAGCCCTGAAATCAGACAGGCATCCACACACTGAGTCCATGGTCGTGGGCACCGACCTGACTTTCCTCACGTGTGAAACACGGACAGTAACTGCACCTACTTGACACAAAGTAGACATTCAGCAAAAACATTAGTGTTCTCTGCCTGCTTGTTTTATTAAAGTCTTTGGAATTTTGAGGTAGTATTTACAGCAAGTAAAAGCTTTAGGTTCGTTCAATTTGTGTTATTGTTTAGCCAAGTTAGTAAATTTTTAAATACCTGTTAATACACTGAACATTTCATTTGATCATTTTGTTGCCATTCTTTTAGAAAACTTTGTGCAACCACCCTCTCCTGGCAGAAGTTTCTGGGCAAGCCGATGTTCTCAGCAAAATGCACTGACTTCTGTGTTTGGTCCCTTCTCTACCTGCAGAGGGCAGCACTGGAGGCCTGCCACAAAGGCTGGGGCGTCAGCGTGGTGGTGGGCGTAGCCGCTTCAGGTGAAGAAATCGCCACTCGTCCCTTCCAGCTGGTAACAGGCCGCACGTGGAAAGGCACTGCCTTTGGAGGTAATTTGTTGGATGGGATGAGTACATTTTCTCTCCTATTTCCATTGGTAGTGTTTTAATTCCAGGCCAATTTTCTTGTTTTAACAATAATTTTTATGGGTTACTTTCTCATCCTGAGTTGTTGCATACAACACTATTTTAATAGGAGGGTTTCTCACTCAATCAGTATTTTCTCCTGGAGCTGGGGAGGTGCTCAGCTGCTCCTGAGACTCAAGGCAACATTTTACACACTTAAAAAAAATCATCATGTTCATGAGGCTATAGTTGGGGGTAGGTAAGGCATGAGAGGTTGGTTGCAGGGTAAGCAAACTATGGTGTCATCCATACTGTGTCATTTTGTGGAGGTTATGGACATGTTTCACTCACTTTTCCGGAGAGTGCAGTGGTCACCGGATGTAATCTGGTGCTGTGCCTCTGTCCAAATAGTGCTGATTTCAGCAGTACCCAATACTAAATCTTAAACTGAAAATTTAAAATTAGACACACCTTACAGCAAAATTGAAAAGCTGCCAGACTGGTGATTTTTCTTCTATATGATCTTAAAAAGTACATGGTTGTTTGGGGTTGCTTAAGTTTTGATAGGTTTTTTTAAAAATATATTTTCACTATCCTCTTAAGAAAAAGATCACATAGCATGAGTTTTCAATGATCTGTGTTTAACAAGTATCTGTTAACATCCCCTCGCTTATATTATGCCAGGTTTTTGAAAGAAGATTACGATAGTATGCTAAAATGAAGAGTTTGGCCAAACTTTTCCTTCTTTATACTGTACAATGTGCTGTAGAAATGTGAAGCTAATTAAACCCTCCTTTCCAAATCCATGGACATACGCTGAACTTGAGTGTCTCAGAAGAGACTTCTAAAGCCACATGTGCAACTCAGAGGCATCATCTCAGGATCCACAGCTGGGTTTGAAGGGCTTGTAAGCCTGGGTGGCTGAGCCAGGGCGGATGGTAGGAACCTCTAACCAAAGCCTCATCCTAACACAGTGCTGTTTGGGAAATAAGCTGGAGCACTGGGGCCCCAAGGTGTTGTTAAAATATGACTCACAGATTTAAATAGAAGTTCTGGCTTAGAGTTGTAGTTGTCTCAGTTGAAGAGGAGTTTAAAAAAGAAAGAAAAAGCCCACAACTTGGTAGAAGATATAAGGAGGGAGATTTGGGAAAAGCTCAAAGGAGATTTGAAATATGGTCCAAAGCATCCCTGATTTAAACAGTAGGAAGGTGCCCTTGCTGGTGTGGCTCAGTGGATTGAGCACTGGTCTATGAAGCAAAGGGTCGCCAGTTTGATTCCCAGTCAGGACACATGCCTGGGTTGCAGGCCGATTCCCCAGTATAGGGAGCGGGAGAGGCAACCACACATTGATGTTTACCCGCACCCCCCTCCCTTTCCCTCTCTAAAAATAAATAAAATCTTTAAAAATAATAAATAGAAAAAAATTAAAAGTAGGAAGGCTATTCTGTTGATTTATTGCTTCCTTCAATAACAAGTGAAAAATTGAAGCACCCGATAATTCTACTTTGCTTTCAGTTCATTTTTCTATTCTGAGATGCTATCCCTATTCATTGTTGAATTTAAAACCAAAGAAATAGTCATGCATCACATCAGTATTCTTCTTCCTTGAATTTCATTATTACAGAAATCTTTGTTGTTGTAGACCTAATAAATAAACTTGTTCTAAGACTCACAGAGTTCTATCCTGGTAGTCTGGAGGTCTCAACTGAGACTTAATGAGATTTTAGTAAATAAGTATAGAAAAAGGAAAACACTAAAAAGGCATTTACTTTTTTCTTAATTAATGATGTGCATTAAATTCTGTCTTTATACTAATTTTGAAGTTTTTCATTTGTCTGCAATGAAAAAAAATTCTCAAGGTCTTTGTTTAACCTACTAAGTAATGAGCATACTGTAGAGACTTGTTGAAGAAATTAATGAATAGATGTTATGATTTCTTTTAGGATGGAAGAGTGTAGAAAGCGTCCCAAAGTTGGTGTCTGAATATATGTCCAAAAAGATAAAAGTTGATGAATTTGTGACTCACAATCTGTCTTTTGACCAAATTAACAAAGCATTTGAACTGTTGCATGCAGGAAAGAGGTAAGCTTCCTATTTAGTTATATATTATGGAATATAGGAAGGATTTGAGGTATATGGAGGAAGAGGGTTAAAAAAAAAAAACAGTTTCGCCCTGGCCAGGTGCTTAGTTAGTTGCCCCATACACAAAAGTTTGCAGCTTTGACCCTTAGGGTACACATCTAGGTTGTGGGTTCCATCCCCAGTTGGGACACTTACGGGGAGCAGCCAGTCGGTGTTTCTCTCTCACACTGATGTTCCTCTCTCCTCCTTCCTCTCTCTAAAACCAATAAACACATCCTTAGATGAAAACTTTAAAAATATATCTATAAAAAGATACTGTCCAAAACCTATGTATATTGTTTCTTTCTCTTACAGCATCCGAACTGTTGTAAAGTTTTAAATTTGAAAGAAGAAAATATGTCCATCCTTATAACTGAATCATGTGATCTTATTGGAGCAGCAAGACAAGCAGAGAGAAGTTCTTCCAAGTTCACAGCCTCTCGGACTTTCAGTAACCTACTCTAGGGAATAATGTTTTCTGTATAATTAATATATCTCCAATCAGGGATAAGGCTAATACCGTCATATATCTGTTTTCTAGATTCTCCTTCACGTGAATAATTGCTAGCTCATTAAGGAATTTTTTAACATAATAAAAGTAATTTCGGCATATGTGTTTATCTCTGTCTCATGCTGAATTTATTCTCATGGTTCTCTCCCCATTATCTTTATTCTTTAAAGGAAAGGTGGAGGAAGCAGGGCAATAGTGAGTTTATGAACCTATCTGCTGCTTTCCTCAGGAAATTTGACTTAAGAGTCTCAGGCCCATTTACTAAAGAATAGATTTCCTTAAGCCATCCATGGCAAAGTTAATCACAACCCAAGTCAGCTTCTGTGAAATTATCTTCTTGAGGGCAGGTACTATGACTTGTTCAAACTTACATACCCCAGTTCCTAGTATGGTACCCAGCCCACAGTGAACTCTAACATTTATTGTTGAAACTACCTTCTATATGTAAGTGTATGTGTGTTGTTAGCTCTATGCACTATTTTAAGATTATAAAAATTATAGTTATTTATGTACTAAATATCCAAGTTCCCAACACTCATCAATTTTAACATTTTACCATGTGCAGATCACATTGCCTTTTCAGAGGTGGTCACCATTCAGAATTCAGTGTTTATCAGTCTCATGCCTATTATGCTTTTACTACACAATCATACAGTAAGTCTTCATTTAATATCAATGGACTCTTGGAAACTGCCACTTGAAGCAAAAGGATGCATAATAAAACCAGTTTCCCCACATGGGAACTGGTAAATACAACAGCTAATTTCCTATAGCATATTTCTAGTCACAAAAACATCACCAAACTTCTAAGACTCTAAACACTTCTATGATTAAACATTGAAATAAATGTGAGGCATACATATGTTTAAGGAAGATGAATAAAAACAAGTCAGGTAATGATTTTCCAACCCACGTATTCCAGTTCAGTGTCATGGGTGGCCAGGGCATTTCTCTAAAGTTCAGGACAAGGCAGGACCCCCACCCTGGACAGGAAGCCCTCCGGGCACATTCACAGTCACTTCTACTCAGACTGGGACAATATAGATAAGCCACTTACCTCATGCCCATCTTTGGGATGTGGGAGGAAACCAGTATCCCCAGAGAAAACATGGACGTGAAGAGAATGTACCAACTCCACACAGACAGTGGCCCTAGTGGGGAATATTTTTTTCTTACCAATGTTAGAACAAAATGAAGTTAAAGAAAACCAGGTTATTCAAGGATCTGCTTTACCTCGATTTTAGTGCACTTCACTTTATTTAGTGTTTCCTCGATACTGGGGGTGGTTTTTGTTTTGTTTTTTCTTTCACAAATTGAAGGTTTATGGCAACCCTGTGCTGAGCAAGTTGTGAGCAAGTTTATCAGCACCCGTTTCCAGCAGCATTTGCTCACTTTGTGTCTGTCACATTTTGGTAATTCTCGCAATATTTCAGATAGCCATTCCTCTAATGGGCCTGGGCAAAGTAAATTGAAAACCTAGAAATGATTTGCCATTTTAGATGCCATTAAGAACTTTCCTGACTCCTATGAAGAGGTCAAAATAACAAACAGGAATTTGGAAGTTGATTCCAACCCTCATGGGCGACTGAGGGGGTTCAAGACATCAGTGGAGAAAGCAACTGCAGATGTGGAAACAGCAAGAGAACTAGAATTAAAAGAGGAGCCTGAAGATGTGACTGAATTGCTGCAGTCTCATGAGAAAACTAACAGATGAGTTACTTCTTAGGAATAAGCAAAGAAAGTGGTCTTGAGATGGAATCTACTCCTGAAGAAGATGCTGTGAAGATTGTTGAAATGTCCACAAAGGATTCTGAGTATTACCTAAACCCAGCTGATAGGACATTAGCAGAGTTTGAGAGGATTGACTTCAATTTTGAAAGAAGTTCTGTGGGTAAAATGCTATCAAACAACATAAGTGCTACAGAGAAATTGTTCATAAAATGAAGAGTCAACTAATGTGGCAACTTCGTTGTCGTCTCATGTTAAGGAACTGCCACAGCCACCCCACCCTTCAGCAACCACCACCCTGATCCGGCAGTAGCCATCTACATGAAGGCAAGACCCTCTACCCACAAAATGATTACAACTCACTGAAGGCCCAGATGATGGTTAGCATTTTTTCGCAACATTTTTAAGATTTGTACGTTCTTTTTTCAGACATAATAGTATTGCACTTAATAGATTACACTATAATGTAAACTTTTATATGTATATAAATTTGTGTGATTTGCTTTATTGCACTGATCTGGAACTGAACCTATATGAGGTATGCCTGGATATATCCATAAACCCTCTTGTCTTCAGTATTGTGCATCATTTAAACCTGATACTGGCTCATTCTGCAGCTTTTTTCATTCACTGTATGTGTAATCTGTGTTATTTTGTGTTTAATCTGTGTTGTATTTGAAACTCTCATTCATTGACTTTAATACCATACAGCAATATTCAGTTATATGAGCTAATATTTGGCTGTATGAGAATTCATCTGTTCTTCAGGTGATGGCATAAAGTTGTTCCAACTGTGTCTGTATCGCCAACAACATTGTGGTGAGATATTCTTGTACATTATGCTCATTGTGTTAGGTGCTTAGGATGAGCGCATTTTAAATTTACTAGAAATGGACAATATTTCATTGTGACTTTGGTTTGCATTTCTCTTAATTACTAAAGTCTTTCATTATATTGGCCATTTGTATTTCCTTTTGTGTCAAGTATATGTTCACATCCTTTCCCCATTTTTTCTATTGGATTATGTCTGCATTTGAGTAATTTGTAGGAAGTCTTTTAGTTGCCAATCTTTTGTCAGTTTTGTATTTTAATATATATTATTTTTATTTTATTACAATTAGTCTTTTCCTGGTTCTGTTAAGTAACACTTAAAGTTATTATTTTATCTTGAGCAATATAAAGCAGCAAACAAAAATGATTGACATGTTCTTACCATCCAGGTAATCCGATGTCATAAAAATAAACACATGAAAGCAATATATCCAAGAGTTAGAAAAGTCAAATATTAGAGGTCATATGAGAAAAGCTACAGTCCCTTCTTCCCCCCAAACCAGGCAACCACTGTAAATTCTACACAGTCCCAAAAGTTTCTATACATGTAATAGCATTTCTACATATCCTTAACAATAGCACAGAGAAGCAGTATTAACACCATTCTGTGCCCGTTTGTCCACCTGATAGAGTATTTTAGACTGTTTTTGTATCGCTGCATCAGATAGGCCATGCAGACATCCTTTGGTTACATTGAAACCAGGTACTTTTGAAAAAAAAAATACTTAGGTTTGGCTTAACTGCTCTCAAAAGGGTGTGTTTCTGAGAGAGCAAATTGAGTTGGTTGGAAAGAGGAAAAGTGGAAGCATGGCCAGGGTTCTTTCTAAATCGTTGGCGCATTGAAGGGCTAGGCAGTGCATCCTACCTTCTTATTTAAACTAGAGTGCTGGAGACAGTACAGGCCCCAGTGGCTCTGAACTATGATCCTGGGTGAACCGGAAGAAAGGGGAAATTAAAATTACCTTCTATCCCAGCAGCAGGAAATGTGCTTTTAATCTGGTTTGGATTAGCCCAGCCTTCCAGGAACAGAGTGTGTTATTGCCTTGGGCAAATGCAGTAACAAAATGGGCATGTAGGGTAGTATTGGCAAGAGCTAATAATCCTTTAAAAAGTTTTCTTCCTCTTTTTTCTGTACTATAAGGATTCTTGGATCATGGGAATATAAAATAAAGTATTCCTTATTAAGAGCCTCTTAATACATTATTTTCAGTGACATCTAGAATGTTATGTTTATTGCTGAACCAGTTTTTGGAATAAAGTATATATACAACACAGGACTAAAAAACATTCACTATATGCATGTCTGTCCTTGTTGTCCAAAATTAGAATTCTACTACCTTAGAAGTATTTTTGGGATTTTTTTGAAAATATCTTTAAACTGCTATCTTGGACAAAAGACATATAATTTTAACACACATATAACTATAACTTCTGTATATTTCATGAAAACTAGTAAAATGTATTTTTTAAGTTAAGGATCTAAAATTTTAAGAATTTTAAGCAGCTTCATTTTTATTTTTTGATAAATTTTCACATACCTTTTTCAAATTTCTGCATTTCCATTTTCAGCATGTTGGATTATTCTGCTTTCTACTTAACCCACTTAATGATGTTCGCTGAAAAGTGTATCCACACACAGGCATGTGTGATTTGGAGCAAGTTCTTTATTACATGCACAGGGAATCAACAACATGTAAAGTAGAATGTGTAGTCTGCGGCCATACCACCCTCAACACACCCGATCTTGCCTGATCTTGTCGGAAGTAGAATGTGTAGCATGATGATATTTTGTGGAACGCAGGTGAGGAAAAAAACTACGCTATGTCCATAACGTCATGAGGAGCCGATTAATGTGTGTAAAACTCACACTAAACAAAAACATACACATAATGCTTACTTTCATGTACCCATTTGGGATGTAAATTACATGTAACAACGTGTTGAGTTGGGGAAGGGGGACATATTTTCCATGCACAGAAAGCTTCAGAACACTTTCTGCTTGGCCGCCAATCTGCAAAGTCCAAAAGGAACTGCGCCTGCAGTCATCTCGCTGACCTGGGAAAAAGACCTACTTTGGATTCCGACGGTTTTGTTTCAATTAACATGCGAGATCAGATTCTCTGTCAGCAAATACTTTTAGAGAAAAGTATACCTCAAACATATTTGGAAAACATTTTATTAAGTATATTTCAAGTTATTTTGATAATAAATCCATAGAACTATTCCAAAGTGAACAGGGATATACAAAGTCCTCCACTATATCAATTTCTTTTGGTGGAACTTTTCTTTTCGGGAACAAAGCAGATGAGATGGGAATTTTAAGCAGATCGATACTTACCAAACAGGACGCCACAACAGAATTCTCTGAGATGAGGTAAATACGCACATGTTCCTTTCAAGAAAGAAATGCTAATCCACCATAGAACTATCTCCAGTTTAGACATGGACTAAAATACCAAAAAATAATCAAGCTATGTTAAAGTAAAACAGTGGAAATTTGGACTAAAAAAATCTGTCGATCTCTTTCTCAAATCAACATTTTAATACTGTCTATCCTTGGCTATTTTGTCCCCTCAGAATCACCTAGGGCTCATATTGACTGGACAGGTCTCAAAAATTCTAGTCAGAATTTTCTGTTGACCTCTGATGCAACTACTAAAATAAAGCAAATCTGCTGTATAGCCACACTATACATAGAAAAAAACACATGCTAAATTGTGGTTTTGCCCACAAAAAGATCAGTTATGGTGACTCGTCCTCCCGTTACTGACAAGGGGACCTGGCCCTGAGTGCATCTGCCTTGGGCCGGCTGGCAGTGTGTGGGTTCTTGACTTCCTGCAGGAAGTATTTCGCACCCCGAGTCCTGGTGATTTTCAGAGTACACTTATTAAAGCTAGGGACAGTGAAACAAGGAAGGGCTTAGGATACTGGAAGCAACAGGAGAGGGAGAGGCTCAGCGGGGCTGCCGTGGCTCTCTAGAAATGTTATAGGGAAGAAGCGAACCTTGACAGGGCTGCTTCAGTTCACTAAGAAGTCGGATAAAAGGGGGCATTGGGTCAGGGTCAGGGTCAGGGGGTTAGGCCGGGATGACGAGGTGCTGCTGCCCATTGCTCCCTGAGTGCAAGTCTCTGGGGTCCCTGAGAGTTTAGGAGACGCACGCATACCTGTGAGGGAAGAGAGGGAATGGAAAAGGCGCCAGAATGCTCCTTGGAAAAGCCTATGCTGGGTACTTTGTCTTGAGGCTTTTAAAGGCTGAGAATTTAGGGGAGGTCTCAGGGAGGATCTCGATAGAATATCAGCTTTATGCTCACGTGCCAAAATGAGATTTATTTTCTTACCCTCAACTCTCCTTGGGTGTGGTTGGTAAATGGCACTAATTGGATTTCTGCTATCTCCCAGAGCAGGGTGACTTAAGCTATTTACCCTCGAGTTTAGGGAGGATAGGATTTACTAGATGGCTGCAAACTGCTTGTTTAATTATCTGTTTCCTGATTCCACTTGACCTGGCTGCTGCTAGTGCCAGGCCTGGGAGTCACTGAGCCCACCTATTGCTTGTTTGAGAGGATTTAGAAAGTTGTGAAGCTGGAGCCAACTCAGACTAGCCATTCTTATGGAAAAGCTGTTGAGTGAGCCCATAAATTGCGTGGGGCAGACTCTCTGGTAATCTCCAAGAGGGGTTTAACAGTGTTAGCCAGGTTGAAGGATTTTCAGATAGGGCACCAGCCTGCTGGCCCTGTGAGGGTAGGGCCCAGAAGAGACAATGGCCTTTGCCAGCCTTGATGCCAGCCACCTCCAGTTCTCCCCATATGCCACTCGTGCCCCTCAAGCCATGACCCTGGCACTGGAGTTCAGAGGGAGTGAGTCCGAGTAGGTGATTCTGTGTTGGCTCTGTAAGAGGAAGTACTTGAGACTCCAGAAGTTTCTTCCACTGACTCAATCCCCTCTAGTTTTTGCAGCCAGAAGTTGTGGGCACTTATCTTTCTGGCACTAGAACCCTGGGCAGGGGAACCTGCTGCGGGGCTGGGACTCCCCACTCCTGAGATAGCCCTCCCTCCTGAATTTTCATCCACCACATGTGGGTGAGGGATCAGCCTGTTCTGTGTCTGTGCCCCTCCTACCAGTATAGCTGGATATTATTTCTGTAGTGTCTGACTTCCATTTAACTTGATTTCTTGAAAGCTCTGAGAGATGGTTGTTCTATAGTTTAGCTGTAATTTTGATGTGGTTGTGCAAAGACGAGCCCTGCCTACCTATGCCACCATCTTGACCAGAAGTCTAAATAATTTTTGAACCTATGCTCTGCACACCCTCAGTGACGTATATTCCAAGAATAAAAAATTAAAAAAAAGAATCACACATTTTGCACTTAATAACTTTATTGTTGGTAGTGATTTTCATGTAGTAATTCTGCAATAATTTTACATCTTATAGAATCAACCAAATTTTAAATATTGATGCCGTTCAAAACCAAAGTTCTCACCATCAGAGAAGGAAGATACACAGAGGAGACAGGGAAGGATGAGGAAGACAGATGAATGTTGGATTTGAAATGGAAGTATCTGAAGGAACTAATGATGTATAAACTGCATTTTCTGGCTCTGTTCACTGAAATGGCCCAGAAACAATGACACCCTAGTAGCACCCAGATCTTGATTTCCAAATACCATTCCCCCTAAAAAGAAAGTAAGTTTTTCCTTAAAGAAAATAGCCAATTATCAGCCTGGGGCAGGCAAAGTGTATGATAAATGTAGAGTATCTTGCTAGAGCAAAAAGCAAGAAAGTGCTCAAAGACTGATAGGCACAGGTCAAAATAACCCATGAATAAGCTTAAAGGTGTTCTTGCTGACCAAATTTGGAACAATTACAGTAATTTAAATAAAATGTTTAAAAACAATCAATGAACCCACATTGATGAGTAGAGGGAGGAATAAATGTGCTTCTTTGTAAAGACTGCCAGCTAATAATGTAGATGAAATGCTAGATTTAGAAAGTACCAATTTCCAACAACCAATGTAATAAAATAATGGACTCTGGCAAGGATTAATCAATGAACAGTAAAACCACTGAGTGAACAGGATAGCCAAATGGTTTCCAAGTATCTCCTCCCAGATTATTCCTTAAAATGAAAGATCTGACAGAAATCAAGTAATAAACTTATATTGGCAATAATGTGACAATGACATTATGTTCCTCCTGATCAGATGTGAAGCAATGAATGGGACATACCACATGCTGTTACGGTGTCTCCTGCCAAAATGTATAATCTGAAGGCACTCGTGAGACACCATCAGAGAAAACAGAATTGTACAAGCTAACTGGCTTGCTCTTTCAAGCATAAATTTCATATAAAATAAAAAAAGGCGGAAGAACTGCTCTAGAGTAAAGGAGACTACAGATACACGGCAATTCAATGCTACAGCTTTGGATCCTGGATTTAAAAAAAATAAAAAGAAAAGCTTTTAAAGAATAAGTGATGTTATAAGGCATCGTAATACATACATTAGACCAGTTATTTTCAAGCAGTGTTTTTAAACATGCGATACTTGAGTATTTCGTCACAGGCATTGTCTTCTTCCCCTTAGATTGTCAAATTAAAAAAATGACAACAGCCAACACAACAATAACCGTCCAGTGTAAATGAAACAAAATCATACCTTTTTTTTTATCAGATCAACAAAAAATGTATTTTTTGGGAATTCTGCAGAATTTTAGTAATTAGTTTATGTGTGCCATGAGATGAAAAAGGTTGAAAAATCACTGTATTAGACAATTCCATATCTATGTTAAATTCCTTGGGTGTCATAACTGTATTATAATCATGTAGGACATGTCCTTATGTTTTAAGAAAGACATGCTGTAATAACAATGGGTAAGTATGATGCCACTTCTTTCAAGTGAAAAGTGTGCTTACAGAGAGAGATTATGGCAAAAGAACAATTGATGAATCCAAGAAAAGAATATATGATTATTTCATGGTAATATACTTTCAACTTTTCTGTACACTTAAAATTTTCAAAATAAAAAATTGGAAGAAAAAAGGCCTAGTGACACCATGCGGGTATGGGCGGTTAGCAAAGTGGAGCATCCTGCTCTCAATTTTAACCAAACACAGTGAAAAACCAAAAGTGATTACAGAACAAATTAAGGAATCATGTTAAGCCAGTAAACAAATTCCTCAATCTTCTCTTCCTATTAACTTAGACAAGTGGACTGCAAGTGGTATAAAGGTGTTGGTAAATGAGCTGTAACAAACCTTAATCCATTTTATCATGAAAACATATAAAATGAATTAAAAGCCTAAAATGTTTCCCTTTGAAAGGGGCATGGAGGACTGGCAGGAAAAGAATATTTTAAACGTTAATACAATAATAAATACAAAGTTAACACATTGGCTCATTTTGAGAAGTTGGCAGAATGATGAAACTAGACGTTTTCTTATCTAAATCTAATAAATATCTACAGTTATATATAGATAATTAGAACAGAGTCCATATTGTTTTAAATCTCCCAAACCGAGAAAAGCATCATCACCAGTAAGGTGTTTTAATAACAACAAAAAAACTATTCCACCAAGACTTTTCTCCTGGTGCTTCTTTTTAAAAAAGATTTTATTTATTTTTTTAGAGAGAAGGGAAGGAAGCGAGAGAGGGAGATGTCGATGTGCTATACATACGTACATTGATCAGCTGTCTCTTGCACACCCCCAACTGGGGACCTAGCCCACAACCCAGCCATGTGCCCTGGACTGAGAATCAAACCAGCGACCTTTTGGTTCGCAGCCCCAAATTCACTGAGGTTCACTTGGTTCTCAATTCACTGAGCCACACCAGCAAGGGCCTGGAGCTTCTTGTGTAATGATAGACAACGAATCAGCCCATACTTATTCCACTATCAGCACATAAAATGCTCCCCTAAATTGCAGCATTCTCTCTGCCTTAATAGCTCTTAAAAAAAAAAACATGGTTGCATCTCAAATGCTGCTGGTAGACTCTGCTGAACCAAACACAGTACTGCAATTTTTATATGGCCAATAAACTTGAAAAAGTATGGTCATGAGTTTTGGATTATGAAATCAGCCACCCCATGCCCACCATTTCCCTCTGAAATGCCAAACAAATGCAGCAAAGTTAATGACCACATGGCAGGATAATCACTCAAACTTTTTAATCTCCCTTTACACATTATATTAATATTCATATTGCAGGGCATTCCATTCACAAATATTACAGTTTGATAAAAAACTTCACACATATATCCCCAAAAATCTATACCAGATTCGGTCACTTGACTAAACATTAAAATAATAAAATGAAAACATTATCATAATTCTTTTAAAGCAGTAAGGTCTGAGGCACTCTGGGAAAGATGTTTTCGTACAAGTATAACATGTCAGTGGTATCAAGTTATCTTACAATACAGTCACCTGAATCCCAGTAATCAAGCACACTCTAAGGACAATGACTTTGATCTGATATGCCTTCACAGGATACAGTCGCATTCGGACTGAGCTACTGAAAGGAACATAGATACTGGGCAGCTGAGGTCATTTCTAATGAGGTTCCCAGTGATGTAAAGGTGAAGTGTGTTTTCAGCACTCCAAGGACAGCTGTATCCCTGCTGCAAGGCAACAGTCCAATCTTCAAAGAGTTTTCTTTCTCATCACAACCAGGTTTACTAAATGTTAGAATCTAACATCTCACCTGACTTACTCTGCTCACTGCTGGAGAAATTTCAGAACTGGCTTTCCCGATCAACTTCTACAGTGCAACCTCCACCCTTCTCTGAATGTCTCTAAGGTGTGCCCTTGAAATAAAAGACAGTGGAAGAAAGGGAACTTTGTTCCCCTCATTTTGACCAAATAGAGGTCTGAAATAGCAATATATTACAAAATCTTCATACTCTGCAACAGCCACTACCACTTGGAGCATGGCTATTTTTGCCATAAACTAGATTTCAAAAAACCTAATAACCTTTTTCCAGAGTGAGTTTTTCCACATTCATTCACTGACACAGAGTCTGAATGCTTCCTTCCACAAAACTACATGGGTAAACAATTAGCATGGGGGAGGCCAATTCCCAGTTAAGAATTAAATCACTGCAAACTGTGGGTCCATTTATGACAGCTTATGACCCTGTCGGAGCAGAATCAACATAAACCCCAGGTCTTATAGTGTTCAGTAATTACATATATGAATTTAAAATGTATACATATATATTTCCTATATAGTAAAAAAAATCTGAAGCAACATATGTTGCTAAAGTTTCAAGGATTCTCACCTTCCACATTCATCTATCTGGAAAGCAGCGGCTCCTGATGGCCCAGTTGTGGCAGTGATAAAAGCAACTAGAAGCATGTTTAAGCAAAAGTGCTCAAAGGGCAAATGAGAAAACAAGGCTGCAGAGATTTGGGGAGGGCGGACAGGGGAACACTGACAGGAGTTGAAAAATGTTTCCTTTATTCTTCTTGGCTTTTCCAGACCCAAAACAAGTTCTTGAGGACACATGTCAAATGCTGTAGTACTTTCTTATCTATAGTCAAAACAAAACAAGTAAAAATTTTCCTCTTCCATTCTGTACTCTCAATAAAAAGCACAGTACAGCCAGAAGGTATTACTGAGATGTGCCGGCTTGGGAGAAATTAAAACTGGGACATGAAGTGAGGCCGCTCGCTGTCCAGCCGCCGGGTCAGGATTTCACAGCCAGTGTCCGTGACCAGCAGGGTGTGCTCAAACTGAGCAGACCGCTTCCCGTCTCTCGTCACTGCGGTCCAACCGTCCGGCCAGGTTTCATCCTGCCATCCACCTTACACAAACAGAAACAATTTCTTAATTCCATCACTCAGTTTTCTAAATAAGCTCTAGGTAAGTGTATCTGTGCATTCTATGTCACTAGATATCACAGAAAACCAATTAGAAAATTCACTATTAAGATTTCTATTTACACTTCAACTAAGTTTTAGCTAAAGCCTTTGATGATACTTAAATTTACCACAGACATGTTTTAACTTCACATGTTTTATACTTCCTAAATATCAAATCAAGATGATAATTCCAAAATAAAGGCACTGGGTTTGGGTTTGATTTTAGCAAGTATATTAACACCACTCATCACAGATGTACAAGGAAAAAAAAAAGGAATGAATGAATTTAGCTCTTTTACAGTGTAACTCTGGCATCTGACTAAACTATAACCAGTATTAATATAGGTTATCTCACTTAATGCTTACTGCAGTCCTGGGGAGTTGGCAGGATGCAAATTGTAATTTCCATTTTATAGAAAAAAAGGCAGCCTCTCAAATGACCTCCATTGCTCCCACCACATGAGTGTGGGCTGGATTCAGAGACTCACTTCTGAGAAAGAATCTGGTAGAAGCAATAAGATGTTTCTCCCAAGATGAAGTTATAAAAAAAGACTAGAAGGATCCAAAGAGAGGTACATCCTTTCCTACACAGCCCAGGAAACACTACCTATTACTGCCTCACTCTGCATCCCCTAATCCCAACAAAGAACTGGCAGAAAAGAAAGGTGAAGGCTTCGTGAAGCAGACCCGAGTTATCACTCTGACACCTCAGTGAGGAGCACTAATCATGACTCTGAGTCTGTCATCAGTGCCACATGCCTATCACAAGAAAAAACCACAGCGAGGTCACAAAACTGCCAGGGCTAAGTGTGTGTGTGCTGTGCTTTCTCCCCAATAGCTGCATGACACCACCCGATGACATGAGTGCAGACCCTGAAGAGGCAAAACACAGCTCAGGACATTGGAGTCCAACAAAATCTGCCATGTAACTGGCTAACTGACTATAGGCAAGTTTCTTAACCTCTTAAAGAATCAGTCTGCTTCTCTGTAAAATAGGGACAGCACCTACCTCCTAACTCGTGGGGAATTAAAGCATTTGACTTTGCCTCAAAGTGAGTGGGTCTACTTCTCCCCTCCTCTCCACCCCCCAACCTATCCCACATGTCAAGCAAGAATTTCTACACAGGCTTGATGGCGGTGTCTAATGATTACAATGCAGATCCTGGCTGGGTAGCACAGATGGTTAGTGTGTCCCCTGAGACGCTAAGGTGCCAGTTTGATCCCTGGTCAGGGCGCAGACAAGGAGCAATCCATGAGTGCACAGACAAGTGGAACAACAAACTAATTGTTCTTTCCCTCTCTCTCAAGTCAATCAATTTAAAAAATTAAAAATTAATTATGACAATACACCTTTTGCCAGGATCTTTATGAAAAGGAACCAAGATTTAAGTACTTTGGCATCTACTGACAGCAGGAGAGAGCAGTGCTTCCCTGTCAACCCTTACAATGATTAGTTCTCCACATGGTGCTAAATCCAGTTTGTAACAGGACAGGGAGTGGAAGTGAAGCAAAAAGTAAATAGAGCAGAATACTAATTTGTGCACTAGTAACCAAAAATAAATACAAATTCAATTAAAGAACACATAGCATCCTTCGTTCTCACCTTCACAAATCATTGGCTCAATTGTAAATACATGGCCCGCCTTCATCACTCCAACTGCTTTATTTTCTGAAATTAAAGAAATAAAAAAAAATCTCAAAACATAGTGTAGTTCTGAAAAACTCACTGGAAAGGATATACAACTATATTCCCTTCAGTCATTCTTAATTACCTTCTCCTCTCCTGATCCACCTTTTTATAAAGTAGATCGTTCAACAAATGACAAACACCTACTTTGCAACAGATACTGTCCTAGGTGTAGTTCATTCTGCTTATGTTTTCTCTAGGAAAATACACAGATATCCGTAGTCTGCGTTTTCAATGTGATTATTGCTTTTATAAAGGGAAAATTCCACAAATTTACGTTGTAGTAGGATCAGAATTGCGATCGTAGAACCCAAGTCCCATTACTCACTCACCTAGCTGTAGCCGTGTAAGGGTGTGTGTGGATGTGCAGCGGGAGTCGGGGCACAGCCCACAGAAACAACTGCCTGATTTCTGTAAGTTTTATAGGTTGTCTTCTTTCTCATAACTTTAAAGGGGAACGAAGTCTCTGAACACTAACCTATCTATTTTTAATGTTGATGTGACTACTCCTTTTTATTTGAAATCAGAAATTCCATTTCTTCCCTCCAAATACTGTTTTAGCTTTTTGTCCAAGTTCACTAATAAGAGTATTTTTCAGGACCATCATGAAAAATACAACTATGAGTTAAAGTGTCCAGATCTGCCACCTACCCCCCAACAAAAGGCCAAAATTTAAAAATAGGGATAGGCCTTTTTAGATAATCTCAGACAAAAAGGAATAACCTATTTAAATTTCTAATTAAAAAACAAGTGAGGGACTTCTGGCAAAGATGGAGGCATAGATAGATACACTTTGCCTCCTTGCACAACCAAAAGAAGGACAACAACAAATTTAAAAACAAAAAATAACCAGAACTGCCAGAAAACCGAACTGTATGGAAGTCCAACAACAAAGGAGTTAAAGAAGAAACATTCACCCAGACTGGTAGGAGGGGCAGAGACGGGCAGCTGGGGAGGAGAGGACTCACAGCAAGGTGGTGGCTGGCCAACAAGGTGGTCCCACATTTGTGTGAGGCTAAACCGGGAGGAACAACTGGGGAGCAAGACAAACTGCGCTACCCAGGGTTCTGGTACAGGGAAATAAAGCGTCAAAACTTCTGACTAAAAAAATCTGCAGGGCTTGAGGCAGCAGGAGAAACTCCCAGACTCACAGGAGAGTTCATCAGCGAGACCCACAGGGTGCTAGAATGGACACAAACCCACCCACCTGGGAATCAGCACCAGAAGGGCACAATTTGCTTGCGGGTAGCAGGGTAAGTGACTGAAAGCCATCTGAGAGCTGAACAAGCAGCACTGTTCCCTCTCAGAACCCTCCCCCGAATACAGCACCACAAGGCATCCACATGGGCTGCCCCTCTGTGGGTTGCCCCTCCCTGGCAAATACCTAAGTCTCCGCCCCTTACTACGTAACAGGAGTGCTAGGACAAAGAAATATGGTCCACATGAAAAGAACAGATCAGAGCTCCAGAAAAAATACAAGTGACTAAGAGATAGCCAATCTCTCAAATGCAGAGTTCAAAACACTGGTAATCAAGATGCTCACAGAAATGGTTAAGTATGATCACAAAACAGAGGAAAAAGTGAAGGCTATGAAAAATGAAATAAAGGGAATCAACAGTGAAGGGAAGGAAACCAGGACTCAAATCAACAGTTTAGAGTAGAAGGAAGAAATAAGCATTCAACTGGGACAGAATGAAGAAGTAAGAATTCAAAAAAATGAGGAGAGGCTTAGGGACCTCTGGGACAACTTTAAACATTTCAACACCCAACTCATATGGGTGCCAGATGGAGAAGAGGAAGAGCAACAAGTGGAAAACCTATTTGAACAAATAATGAAGGAGAACTTCCCCTATGTGGCAAAGGAAATAGACTTCCAGGAAGTCCAGGAAGCTCAGAGAGTCCCAAAGAAGTTGGACCCAAGGAAGCACACTCCAAGGCACATATAATTACATTACCCAAGATTAAAGATAAAGAGAGAATCTTAGAAGCAGCAAGAGAAAAGGAGACAGTTACTTACAAAGTAGTTCCCATAAGACTGTCGCTTATTTCTCAAAAGAAACCTTATAGGCGAGAAGGGGCTAGAAAGAAGTATTCAAAGTCGTGAAAGGCACAAAGGACCTACATTCAAGTCGTGAAGGACCAACATTCAAGATTACTCTGTCCAGCAAAGCTATCATTTAGAATGGAAGGACAGGTAAAGTGCTTCTCAGATAAGGTCAAGTTAAAGGAGTTCATCATCACCAAGCCCCTATTATATGAAATGTTAAAAGGATTTATCTAAGATAAAGAAGATAAAAAATACAAACAGTAAAATGGCAACAAACTCACAACTATCAACAACTTAACCCTAAAAAAACAAAAACATAAACAAAAATGAACTAAGCAAACAACTAGAACAAGAGGAAATTCACAGAAATAGAGATCACATGGAGGGATATCAATGGGGAGGGGGAGGGGGAAGAATGGGGGAAAGGTACAGGGAATGAGAAGCATAAAGGGTAGATACAAATCAGACAGGGGGAGGTTAAGCATAGTACAGGAAATGGAGAAGCCAAAGAACTTACATATATGACCCATGGATATGAACTAAGGTGGAGGAATGATGGTGGGAGGGGGGAGGAGGGTACAGGGTGGTGGAGAAGAGGAGAAAAAATGGTACAACTCTAATAACATAATCAATAAAATATATTAACAAATAAATTAAAAAATACATCAAAATGACAATTAGAAAACACCACTGTTTTCACTTGGTAAAAAAATTAAAAAGTGAAACAAACAAAATATACAGGTACCCGTCCCAATAAATGAATGCCTGCATTTGCTTGTCCTGACCAGTAGATGGCAAAGCATGGCTTTCAGGGTTTTTTGGTCTGGTTATTGGTCTTCATGATGGCGAGTTTGGTAATCAATGACATGTGTCCACTGCGGCTGAATTTACTAAACACCATACTTTCTAGTGTGGTCTAGCCTCACCCACATCCTTCTTTGTGAAGAGCTATTATGCCGCTTTCTACTACCTTAGGTGTTGCCAAAATCAGAGGAGCAAACATAACTTTGACATTTTATTTCTAATCTTACCAACTTTCTCTTCTAATGACATGCAATTAATTACAACATACACATAATTGGTAGTATTCCCTTGAGTCTATCAAAAAGAAAACATGTGTGTCAGTATGGTGTCACAGAAAGAGCTGAGCTGTCAGCTACAGAAGCCCTGGCTGCGTGTAGCTGCTGAACACTTGAAACATGACTGGTCAGAGTGAGATACGCTGTAAGTGTAAAACTAATGCCAATTTCAAACACAAACAAAGCATATAATATATATCAATAACTTTTACATTCATAAAATGTTGAAATGGTAGTATTTTGAATGTGACAGATTAAATAAGATACACTATTAATTTCACCTATTTCTTTTTACTCTTTGAATATGACCACTGGAAATTTCTGAATTACATACATGCCTCATCAATTCTACAGGACAGCACTGATACAGAGAACCTGAGACCCACCCTATTTCCACCACTGGTTCACTACTCTAGGAAAGTCAGAACTCCCACTCACCTTGACTCATGGTTTCAGTTTCTCAACATATCTCACTCAACCAATACACATTATCTGACTAACTACACTATTGCAGACACCGTGCTAAGTACTTCTTGAAAAATTTATACCTGCTCTATCATCTACCTCACAGAATTATTATAATATGCACCCTAAATGTAGGGTATTATCATCATTACTTCCCAACTATTAATAACTTAAGAAGCAAACAAACTGTCATTTAATAGGGACTTCTGTGACGTAGAATGGGGTGGAGGAAGTTACACAACAAATTCCTGGTTCCTCCCCCAGCTGATGAGGAATATGGAGTAACAAATCAATGCAGACATCATTTACATTTCAAAAGGCTTCTGCTCCACAAAGCGTCTCCCAGAAGTTTCCTCTTAACACTCCCTAAAGTGATCACAACATATTCTGATTTACATGAACCATATGACTTTATAAAAACTTATCAAATGTATGAAATGAAGCAAACCTAACTCACCCTTGGCTTTTTTTAGAATTAAAAAAAATTCTAATTAAAGGGTTTTAAAAAAAACAAGTGGCATCTCTTGTACATCAGTGGCACCCTATTTTGCTGACCCCAACATCTCTGACACATCCCCTTCTCTCACAAATTCTATCTTTTTCGGTCTCTCTTTATATAACCCATACCTAAACCTGAGCCTGTCACTTCTGCAAGTAAGGACACTTTCTTCATCCCCCTCCACCCCCACACACACTCTTTTTATTGACGCACAGGCAAGGAATGCTACTATAATCAGAATATCTACTTCCATTCTGTCTAAGAGAATGCACATCAGCTGATTTAC
This sequence comes from Trachops cirrhosus, assembly GCA_028533065.1. Classification (NCBI taxonomy): domain Eukaryota; kingdom Metazoa; phylum Chordata; class Mammalia; order Chiroptera; family Phyllostomidae; genus Trachops; species Trachops cirrhosus. The sequence continues at coordinate 81,187,681 of CM052538.1, forward strand.
AAGGTTTACCAGGAAGGAATGAAGTCAACTAATCTGTTACTAGCCTTGTTTCAAGCACAATTCTCAGCTTTAATAAAAAACAAACAAAAAAACTAAAAGGTCTGCTAATAAATGCTTATTGATCTATATCAAATGCTGCACTCTAAACAACTTCTTCAGCTCCTCCTGTTAAGTTGTTTCTCACTCATTTCCCTTCCTCTACAAAACTATCCATGTCTATGACTTTAGCAACTCACTGCACCATGCATGGGCTGACTAGTGACATCGGTCCCCATGTCCAATACATTCTAGATACCACTGCCAAATCTGTCTGTCCAAAGCAGCATCTTCACCTTGCCATTCCTCTGCCCAAAAATGTAAATAAAGTCAAATATCCTCAAGCTGGCAGTGTCTATTCCTAGTTCTAACACACAGAATACTGAGCCAAGCTTATATTGTCTCTGTTCAGTCTCAACATGCTTCCCCTCCACCTAGAATGCTCTTGCTCACCTTCTCCACCAAACCAAATCTCAGCCATTCTTTACTTCTCCCAAAGGACCCAGCACCAAATGCTTCAGTCTTTACTAGGCAGCACAAAGTAAAAGAGAAGACTGACTCTAGAAAGCCAGACAGAAGCCAGGTACAAATCCTAGCTCTAGTATGTATTTACCAGTTTGTGTGAAGTGAGTAAATAACTTCTCTAAGCACAGAATATGCTTTTTAAAACAGGGCTAAAAAATTAGGCATAGAGTTGCAATGATCAAATCAGATAAGGCAGAAATTCTCAACCTTTTTCATCTCATAGCACACATAAACTCATTACTAAAACTCTGTGTTACACAAAAAATACATTTTTTTGCTGATCTCACAAAAATAGGTATAATTTTGATTCATTTACAAGAAAAAAAAATAATAGTAATTACCTACCCTTTTTGCTCCAGAGACTTTTTAAAAAATTGGGTGCCCATACTTGTGTGTTAGGATTCCCGATTCTAAGAATTAACCAATCAGACAGAACTTTATCATGCAACATGATCAATAAGATGCAACTCAGTTGTATGACCTATACATTTATGGCTCATGACAGGGCATTCACACCAGACAGCTATTGTATTGACAGTTGACATTTTTTTATTTGACAATCTAAGGGAAAGAGGTCAGTGCCCCTGACTAAATAGTTAGGTACTGCGTGTTTTAAAAATTCTTGAAGTACACCAGTTGAAAATCGCGGATAATATATATTATCAATATCACCATTCTCTAAGTTATTATTAAGTGCTTTCCATGTTAAAATATCTGACTTAATCCTAAGTAACAGTTCTAGGGTAGGTGCCAGCCATTCCCTACTACTGTACAGACGAGAACACTTAAGTACAAGGAGATACATCAAAGTGTCTATATAGCAGTGGCTCACAAATATAGTTATTAAATTACTTCTCAGGTCACTTACTGTGAACAGCTTTCATTTCTAGCACTAAATAACAATTTATTCTTGCATGTCTAATAGCTCCAAGAAAAAAGGCTTCTGGAAGACACTAATTGTCCTACACTTCCTTTGTTAGTCTATGAAACAGCACTCAACTTGAGGAAAGGCACTCTGTGTACTGTGCTCTATTTATACCACACAACAAATAATACGCATCTGACATACACTAAAAACTCAAGTCAAACCAAGATGAACCAATTTCACTTAAGGAAGCAGAATAGGTATGCAGCAAAGACTGTTGGCTATTCACCAGAATTAATTTACTTTTCTTCCAGAGTACTCAACTAACATTCCTAATCTCCCTTGCAGTTAGTATAGCCATGTGATTAAATTCCTGGGAATGAAAAGTAAATGTAAGTGATTATCCCAATTCCAGGCTGACTCATTAAAACCTCCCAAGACCCCTCCTTGCTTCTCCCCTTCCTCCCTAGCATCTATAGATTAGGAGGGCAACTCCCAAGGTGATCTTGAAAGCTACAGGTTGAAAATGACAGAGCCTAAGTCACAGAGTAACCGCCCCAGCCCTACAGTGACCAAACACACATGCTTTGAACTGTTACGGGAACAACATGAACGTATGAACACCTACTGTGTCAGAGCAAATATACAGGCCCTGCTGAATATTTGAAAACATTTGCTAAAAGTTTGCTAAACATTTGTTAGCAAACACCAGATGTTTGGACAGTACTTACTGGCATAGTGGGGTACATTGGGGGCCGTATGAAAAAGTTTGTGGATTCCATGCCCACAGTAGCTTCGAACAACTGAAAAGCCATTTGCTTGGGCATGTTTCTGAATAATGTTTCCTAATTCTCTGTATCGAACGCCAGGTTTCACTAAAAGGGAAAGAGAAAACTTATGAAACAGTTAACAATAACTAACAGGTACAATATAATTATTTCTCCATGTGCCAGGAACAATTTTGAATGCTTTACAGGCATATGTGCTGAAACCTTCAGATGAGGAAATCCAGGCATAGAGAGGCTATTCTGGCAGTACATGGCAAAGCCGCAATTCAGACCAGTAGCACCTCAACTTCCTCCTTTGATGCGTAAAAGGACCACGTGCATATAGTAAATGGGGGGACGCATCTTTTGTTTTCCAAATAAACGAGAGAATGGAAAAAACACTTCTCTTCCTCTCCTTCCCTAAGGTGAAATGTGCTATTCTACTGAAGTGAGCAGAAGAGATTAAGAGAGGAAAGAGCATCAATAAAAAAAAAGGCATGTTCATAAAGTAACTTAACCTGTTCTGAGTTTCAGTCTCTTCTTATCAACTCCTCAAAGAATTACCTTCTTGGGGCTTCTTTCTCCCCATAAAAGTGGTTCTCAAATTACTCATAGTTGCCTGTAGGGGTAGGGTACAGAAAGGTACTTCTCACTAGCACACACTTCCTACTTCATTCAATTTTTATGACTTACCTCTGTTTCAATAAAAAACAAAACAAAAGAAGTGGTTCTCGTTGCTGTTACAGCTCTCCCAGCACTGAGACCCCTGGGAAATGCAGCCATGGTTCTGGGGGTCCTCCAACTCTCTAGTCCCCTACCTGAACCTCATTTCCAACCTGAGATTCAGGTACAACATTATTTTCTCCAGCCAATCAAATTTCTGGGCAAATAGCTCAAGAATTCATGGTAACTAACATTTACTTGCTCTTAACCAGATGTCCCAAGTTGACATTTTTGAGGGGGAGAAAGGTTGATGATTTTGAGGAACTATGCTGACTTTCGTAAGAATTTTCTTGCATTCCAATTCAAGCCTTCCTATCAGCCCCAGACAATGGGAAGAAAAGCAAAATTTTAACCCATGTTGCACACAGTATGAAGAACATCCCTGTTCATCAATAATGAGGGACAATGAAAGGGGAGCTTTCTCCCTAACTCTCAAAGTAGAGACAGTTCTGGTTCCAAGGGTGCATAGTAATATCTGGAGATATTTTTGGCTGCCACAACTAGGAGTGGTGGTACAAATGGCATATAGCAGGTACAGACCAGGGATGCTACTAGGGAACCTACAATGTTCAGGACCCTAAAACAAAGAATTATCAAATTCAAAATGCCATTAATATGTAGGCTGAGAAACCCCATTTCAGAAGGCTAATTTCAATACCTGGTCAAGCTTTCCAATGCTCTGTACCTTGGTGAGCAGCCAAATGAGCGAAAAATAGGACAGAAATGATTCATACAAAAGTATTTAGTGCCTTCCAGAGATTAAGCAACTTTTGTTCTCTTCTGGCTATGTTATGACTTTGGTTTCTGGTAGTTTCTTGGCAAGTTTCTTCCCTATGTCTCTGTAACATATTTCAACTGTCTGGTTATTTCAGTCAACTCAGAGAGAAGCAAAAAAGGATATAAACTTTGAACATATTACCTGGCACAAACCCTAACAATTATTTAAAACTAAAGTTTCCACAAATGAGAAACTAAACACTAAAGTTCTCACCTCACAATACCACCAGGAATATTAAAGTATTTTAATAACAGTGAATACATAAAAAGAAATCTCAAACATAATGATACACGAAAATATCACATGCTTTCATTTTTCATTCCTCCAACTTCATTAAATTAGAAAAAATTTCATTATCTCCCATGCATGTTAAATGAACTAAAGGCAATAAAGACAATGGATCTATTACTAAAGATAACTATATGTTTAAACCAAGGATGTTGTCCTATTCAATACTTTGTTGATGGCAGATCATGCTTATTTTATTTTATTTTTTTTTGGTGGTGGAGTGGCTGTGGAGGAATGCGGACAAAACACTGAACGATAAAGCTGAAATGCCGTGGATTTCAACTGGAAGTTGTTTGGCCTCAAACTATACTATTTGGTAATAGACTGTTAACATTTGCAACAAGACTTTCCTTCTCTCTCCTCACAAGTTAAAGCATAAACAAAAAATGTGGATGAACTATTTGTATGGACAAAGAGAGACTGAGAAAAATCCTACAGAAATACATCTCTACCCAAAGATATTATTCATTATAATAGCAAGACATCTAGAAAACATAAAAATCCAATATGGGAATAGTTGTAGAAATTTTTATTTTATGGAACAGATAGCCATTAAAAGAATGCAGTAGCCTTGGTCGGGTGGTTCACTTGGTTGGAACATTGTCCCACACACCAAAAGGATGTGGGTTCGAACTCCAGCCAGGGCAGGTACAGGAGGCAACCAACTGATGCTTCTCTCTCTTTCTCTCAAATCAGTAAACATATCCTCAGGTGAAGATTAAAAAAATTTTTTTTAAAGAATGTACCCTGACTAGTGTGGCTCAGTGGGTTGGGCATCGTCCTGGGAACCAACAGGTCACCAGTTGATGCCAGGTCAGGGCACATGCCTGGGCTGTGGGCCAGGTCTCTGGATGGGGGTGTGCGAGAAGCAACCGATGTTTCTCTCCCTCTCTTTCTCCTTCCCTTCCCCCCTCTCTAAAAATAAAAATAAAATCTTTAAAGAAACATAAGAGAATGCATGTACATATATATGCTAATTTAGAAAGATCCCTAAGCATTATTAGCTAAAGTACCCAATTACAGAATACTACAAATATCATGGTTCTATTTATCCTCACTAAACATATACACAGAGGTATATGTGCGTGTGTGTGTGTGTGTGTGTGTGTGTTAATGCATAGAGGAGGAAAAAACCTGTTGAAAGTTTATAACTCTAAAGAGATATAAAAAGGAAAGAAAAGAGTCAAGCATAAAGGAGACTCATTCATTTTTCCCTCATAATCTAGCATCATGTTTTAGTTTTTATGAGAACATAGTATTTATGAAAGAATTAAAAAGTAGGAAAAAGTTTACACTCAAGAACCATCCATACATTCCTCCTTATCTATCAGCCAAAGAAAGATAAGTCACATGAAACAAAGTAATTATTCAGTTCATCCTCATCAAGGGATCCCTAATCTTCCTTCCACAATTACTATGAAAACCCAAAGCTCACTCAGATGAGCAGGAGGCAAAGCCTGGCAGGGAGAGGAATGCCCAGTGCAGTCAGTGATGAGTCATTAAAGAGCCATCAACACATAGCAGTTCCAGTGGGCACCCAGCTTGGCTGACCTGCATCGATGGCTTGCATCAGGCACTCGTATGTAGTCTGAACCAACTTCCGTGCTCCCTCATCCACGTCTCCAACAAAAAACGTCTCATTCAGGTCTCCGTGGTAACCATTGCGGTAAAGAGTGATGTCCACTGCAAAAGAATGTGCAAATATAAAGACCACATTTGTTTTTATTTCAAAATTGAAGTCATTTCTCCATGACAGCATCAAGCAGCTTTATGAAAAAGATAACTTCTGCATTCTCAGATTAGATCCCAATAGATATATAGTCACTATGCGATAGGCACTTTTATCTACAATGCAACTAAGCTCACTGTGGATGACAGAGACATGGTCATGCAGTGCAAAGCCAGATGGTGGGCTTTTATATACTCTTATAAAGTAATAATGAAGTCATTTATGGCAGAAGAAAAATGCATCCAGGATACATTCATACAAAACCAATAACCTGAATTAGTGACATTAAATGGAAAACTGCGACATTTGACATTAAACAGAAAATACTGCTTTAATTTATTATCTGCAACCATTTTCTTCCTCTTCCCAGGGAATCGTACACTATTCTTTACGTATTTTTCAAAAACTCACTTGTCTTTCACTTATTTGTAAGTATTCATCCTTCTGTGTCCCCATGTTTAAGAATATAGATTACTGCTACACAGGATAATACATTAAATGTATACTACAGAGCACAATAAATGAATATTTTTAAACCATGAATTTTCAGTCAACCTACAATATCAGAGTACAGGTGGGCTGGCTCTAGCACAATACACACGTCCCTAAAAAACCTCACATATTATGCATGTCATAAATAATAGGATTTAATGAAAAACAGGGTTGGGCACATCCCTCAAAACCTATGGAAGTTCATAAACAGATACTCTAATTACAACAGTAACAATCCAAATAAAAATGGTGTTTCCACTATCATTCACAACCAGCATCCCTGTCAGTGCATTCTGCGCAGCCTTTAACACTTGGGTTCACGCCTCCTCGTTTGATATGTAGGTCCTTGAAGATGCCAGATTACTAAAAAGACCAAGATCCACTGAAATAGAGTTGTCAGTGACCAGAGGGGAGAGGGGAGGGAATTTCAGGGGAGAAGGGAAGGGTTTACAGAAACAAATATAGAGGACACATGGACAAACTAGGGGTGTTGGAAAGGGGAGGGAGGAGGGGAGGAATGGGTGGGTGGGCTGGAATGGGAATAAAGGATAGAAACTGTACTGAATAAACTAAAAAAATTAAAAAAAAAAAAAAAAAAAAAGGCCAAGATCATCAACATTAAAAATATTGGGGTGGTCAAAAAGTTCATTTGGCTTTTTCTGTAAGATGGCACTTGTCTTCAACTTCATTAGAAACAATTTTGTTAGACTGCATTGTGACAGTTGTCATATCAGCATGCATTAAAAAACAAAACAAAACATCAAAATTGATGAATTTTTGTATAGCCATTTTAATACTGAAGATGGAAGAAAATACACAGTATTTTTGGCATATTATGCTTTATTACTTCAAGAAAGGTTAAAATCGCAACTGAAACACACAAAAAAGATTTGTGCAGTATATGGAGAAGGTGCTGTGACTTATCAAACATGTCAAAAGTGCTTTGCAAAGTTTCTGCAGGAGATTTCTCGCTGGACCATGCTCCACAGTTGGGTAGACCAGTTGAAGTTGATAGGGATCAAATTGAGACATTAATTGAGAACAATCAACATTATACCATGTGGGAGATAGCCGACATACTCAAAATATGCAAATCAATAAAGTTATTGCTGAAAATAAAGAATGTGTCTTTTATCTTACAGAAAAAACTAAACAGAATTTTTGGCCAACTCAATACCATCTAGGGAAGCCTTTTTCATCATTTTGTTTTTTAAATCACAGAGGAAAACATCTGGGCAGCTTCTTCCTCTGCATTTGCAGCTTTCCAAGAAAGCTTAACTTCTTACATGAAGAAAGGCACTTCTGCAGGATTTTTAGCTTTTTTTCCTTAAGGTCTTCATATACCACTAAAGATTTCTCTTTCTCTTCAAGAAAACCTGCCCTGAACTCATTCAAAATAATCAGTGGACTAAAAGAAAAAGGTAAAAAATCCCACTTGAATCAACATTACTTCCACATTTCACTGACATATTTATCCATTACGTGAGATAATGTGCATTAAAGAAATACATGCTGTAACAAATGCATCATATTAGAAGTATCTTAACCATAAAAAAGGGATTCCACAGATTTAAGATTTAAAATTTTAGATATGAAAAAGGATGTTAAAGACAGGAAGTGAAGAAAATCAAGTCACTATCAAACTCCCTAGACCTTACTGTTTCTTTGCTCCTGGACATATTTCTTACCATTAACAATATCACCTTCTTGCAAGGGCCGTCTGTCTGGAATCCCATGACAGATCACTTCATTCACTGAAGTACAACAAGACTTTGGGAAATTATAGTAATTCAAGGGAGAAGGATAGCAATTTCTTGCGATACATGCCTATAATAAATCAAAATACAGAGAAAATAATTTGGAATGTATAAAAGAAAAAAATTAATCTTATGCAATTAACCAGATTTTAAAATTTGAAAACTTGTAGATGCTATTAATGAAGAATTTGCTTAATTATTTTATTTTAGAAATGGCCATATTTTTATCTTACACAGTAGGTACCAGGGTTTGTCCCAGTCAGACAGGCTGTAGGCAAACCAGTTTACTGATAATAAATAGCAAAGGAAAAGCAAATTTACATATTATATATGTAAATATGAAGATTCTAGTTTAGAATTAACTACTTAAGGAAAATATATTTTAAATAAAAAAGAGAAAGTAAATACTGACATGCACTTTTAATGTAATTATAATTTCTTATATAAAAACAACCCAATATCCTTATAACCAAAAAAAAAGAATACTAATATAATTAAGATATGGAAATGTATTTCACTACATCCATGTGGAACAACAAAAAAACCTCTAAGACAATGGTCTGGTTTTCTGTAACAAGTCCTATTTTACTATAAGATATTTTTTATAAAGTGCAAGTCATAGTGTATGTAATTTTTTGACATACTGCCATATAGTCTTCAAATTAATAATTGTTAAATAGTTTCATATAACACAATTTGTGGAATATGCAATATTTTGGAAATTAAAATTAAATTTCTCAATTGCAAAAATCATCACTCCTTGCCAATAACCACATAAATAACACTTCTCCCTTGCTTAACAATTTACTCCTATATTTCTTATAGCAGACTGTTCTAACAATGCCAACTTTATCACTAGCTGCGTACCAGCCTTAGGCAACTTAACCTCTCTCTGTCTCAGTTTCCTTACCTACAAAATGGAGATGCTAGTAGTAACTACCTCATGGAGCTGTTAGGATATTAAATGAGCTAGTAAAAGAGCACCTGGCCCATAGGAAGTACTCAAAGTGCTCTTCCTGCATACTACACATTTTATAACATATGGAACAATAACCAAAAAACCATGGTTTATAACATTCTGAATATAAAGTCTTTAAAAACATATTTATGCTCAAGACACACTGCCCAATTTCCTTTCAAAAGGGCTGTCACAATTTATAATACCACCACATTTCATCATCCCCATATAGGCAGCAGATATAAACATTTTTAAAAATGATTACTAATTTAGTAGATCGTTACTTTTTATTTTTTCAAATATATTTAATATATACTTTTTATTTTTAGAGAGAGGAGACGGGAGGAAGAGAGAGAGAGATCAACGTGTGGTTGCCTATCATGCACCCCCTATTTGGGGCCTGGCCTACACCTTCAAAGTACCCTGACTGGGAATCGAAACAGTGACACTTTGGTTCTTAGGACAGTGCTCAATCCACTGAGCCACACCAGCCAGAGCTAATTTAGTAAATTTATGATTTGCATGTTTAATATTCACAGCATGTTTAATTAGCTTTCCATTTGATTTATTAACTAGTTATTGCTCTTTTGTGAACAATTATTCATGTAATGTGTACACTCGGCTACTATAGAGATAAAGGTCTCTCCTTGAAGGACAGGCAATCTTAAAACAAAAACAAAAACAAACCCAACTTCAAGCCAAGATGGAGGCATACATAGATACACTTTGCTTCCTTGCAAAAGCAAAAGAACAACAACAAATTTAAAACCAAAAACAACCAGAACTGCCAGAAAATTGAACTGTATGGAAGTCTGACAATCAAGGAGTTAAAGAAGAAACATTCATCCAGACTGGCAGTTGGGGAGGAGAGGACTCACAGGAGGGCAATAAATGGTGAACCAGGTGGTCCCACATTTGCGTGCGGATAAACTGGGAGGAAAAACTGGGGAGTGTGATGACTGAGCAACCCAAGCTTCCAGCACAGGGATATAAACAAAGCCTCTGGGTGTAAAAATGTGTGGGGGTTGGCACAGTGGGAGAAACTCCCAGCCTCACAGGAGAGTTTGTTGGAGAGACCCTCAGGGTCCTAGAATGTATACAAACCGACCCACCTGCAAAATCAAAACCAGAAGGGCCCAATTTGCTTGTGGATAGTAGGGGAAGTGACTGAAAGTGGGGTAAGAACTGAGCAATCGGCAGTGTTCCCTCCCTGACCCCCTCCCCTCCACAGACAGTGCCACAACACAGTAAAGTGGGTTGCCCCACCCTGGCCAACACCTAAGGCTCTGCCCCTTACTACATAACAGGCATGCTGAGACAAAGAAATGTGGCCCAAAAAGAACAGATCAAAACTCCAGAGAAAGAACTAAGCAATTAGGAGATAGCCAACCTATCAGATAGAGTTCAAAACACTGGTAATCAGGATGCTCACAGAAATGACTGAATAGAGATGCAAAATAGAGGATGAAGTGAAGGCTATGCAAAGTGAAACAAAGGAAAACATACAGGGAACCAACAGTGAAGGGAAGGAAACCAGAACTCAAATCAATGGTTTGTAGTAGAAGGAAAAAATAAACAGTCAACTGGAACAGAATGAAGAAACAAGAATTCAAAAAAAAACAAGGAGAGGCTTAGGAACCTCCGGGGCAACTTTAAATATTCCAATATCTGAATTATAGGGGTGCCAGAAGGAGAAGAACAAGAGCAGGAAATCGAAAACTTATTTGAAAAAATAATGAAGGAAAACTTCCCCAATATGCAAAGGAAATAGACTTCCAGGAAGTCCAGGAAGCTCAGAGTCCCAAAGAAACTGGACCCAAGGAGGAATACAGCAAGACACATCCTAATTGAATTACCTAAGATTAAGGATAAGGAGAGAATCATAAAAGCAGCAAGAGAAAAGGAGACTGTTACCTACAAAGAAGCTCCCATAAGACTATCAGCTGATTTCTCAAAAGAAACCTTGCAAGCAAGAAGGGACTGGAAAGAAGTATTCGAAGTCATGAAAAGCAAGAAACTACATCCATAATTACTATATCCAGCAAAGCTATCATTCAGAATGGAAGGACAGATAAAGTGTTTCCTAGAAAAGGTCAAGTTAAAAGGGTTCATCATTTCCAAGTCCTTATATATGAAATGTTAAAGGAACTTATCCAAGAAAAAGAAAATCAAAACTATGAACAGTAAAATGACAATAAACTCACAACTATCAACAACTGAACCTAAAAAACAAAAACAAACTAAGCAAACAACTAGAACAGGAACAGAATCACAGAAATGGAGATCACATGGAGGGTTAGCAACAGGGGAGTAGGAGGAAGAGGGAGGTGGAAAAGGTACAGAGAATAAGTAGCATAAATGGTAGGTAGAAAATAGACAGGGGGAGGTTAAGAATAGTGTGGAGAAGCCAAAGAACTTATATGTATGACCCACGGACATGAACAAAGTAGTGGGGAATGCTGGTGGGAGGGGGACTGCTGGATGGAAGTGGATAAATGGGAGAAAAAAATGGTATAACTGTAATAGCATAATCAATAAAATATACTTTAAAAACATATATCCCTTTATCATATTTACTGAGTGTAGCAAAAACTAGGCTTACAGTTGTTCATATGGAAAACAATACAATAATTAATATTAATAAAAGAATGAACTGTTTTATGCAAACACAACTGTAAACCTACTTTTGCCCCACCCTGTATCTCGTGTATTTACTGCCTTATTACCATGGATTTGGAAGGGAACATTTTTTTACACTAATCCAGTTTCAGAACTTATATTCTTTTTATTTTAGAATATCTGATGTATACAGTGGCATGATTTATTTCAAGCACTAATAAAACTAACCATTTATAAAAGCTAAAGTAAAATATTATGAAATCTGAGGTTTCAGAAAAAAAGCATTTCACAGACACTGAAAGACGCAAATAATGGCTGCTGAATATTTTTTATATTTAAAACAAAGTAAAAATTTGCTTTCATATTAACTTAGCCAAGTTAACTTAGACATTCAGAACTTAAGGTTATTTAATTTTTACAGCTCTAAAACATTTAATAATGTGAAAAAATTTCAAAGCATAAAAGTAAAATCCTTACTAAGTGTACAGCATGATCTATTTCTTCAGTAGTTACTCCTGGTTTAATCATCCCAGCGGCAATATCCAATACTTCTCTAGCAAGCTGTAAAAGAGAAACCCTTAATACTTAGTCCATTAAAAAGAAACGAAATAAAAGTGGAAATTTGTACCTTTTGCACTGTAACAGATTTTGTGAGAGATTCATAAAGTGCATCTCAGTTTGAATATTACAATCCTGAATATCCATTATAAAAACCAGTTGTATTTCTAATGCGCATCAATAAACCTGTGTAAATATATAACTAAAAGTAGACTAACTAGTAAATAGCTCAGTAAATTTGATTGATTTCTATGTAAAAATGTACATAAGTAGTCTAAATAATGATCAGCTGGTAGAGGCTCAGTCCTGTCATATGTTTCTCATAATGGGGAAAAGAAGGGAAATAAAAGAATACATGAATGATTTTCTTCAAAGAATCACAATACATAGTGATAGAAATATACATTTCTCCAGATTATCAAAGAAAGTTAGTATTAAATCACTTTAAAGCACTGAATAAAAACTTTAAGGATCATTTCTAAATAAACACTATCAATTTTTCAATTTTTTCTGTAGAAAAATGTGGACATGTGACTTCACATAGCCACTAATACCATACTGTAGAGGTATTCACAACGGGAGTTTTAGCTTAACTTTATATAAACCTTTAACTCTACTCTACGTGATAATGACCTGTGAAATAAAATGACAAAATATCATAAAAACCTGGTTCTTTAAAAAAAATAATACAAGGGGTAACAAAAATAAATTCTCAACTAAATATATATTTTCAGCCATATTAATTTTCAAATAGGACACTTAAGTATAAAACAACTGTTGCACAGAATTATATACTAACAAAAGTTTAAAAAAAGTATTGGGTTGGCCAAAAAGTTAATTTAGTTTTTCCTGTATGATAGCTCTAGTAGTGCTTAGTTAGTTGTCTTAACTTCATTTGAAACAATTTTATTAGATTGTATTGTGACAGCTGTCATATCAGTGTGCATTTTTATAAACTTATCAAAATTGGTGTATTTTTGTGCAGCCATTTTAATACTGAAGACAGAAGAAAATATGCAGTGTTTTCAGTGTGTTATGCTTTATTATTTCAAGAAAGGTAAAAATGCAATTGAAATGCAAAACAAGCTTTGTTCAGTGAATGGAGAAGGTATTGTGACTGATCGAACACGTTGAAAGTGTTTTGTGAAGTTTCTTGGTAGTACTGACATTTGGGCCAAACAATTCTTTGCTGTGGGGCTGTCTTAAGCATTGGAATATATTTAGCAGCACACCTGGCCTCTATCCACTAGAAGCCAATAGCAGAAGACAGCCAACATACTCAAAATATCCAAATCGATAAAGTTACTGGTGAAAATGAAAAATGTGTCTTATTTCATGGGAAAAAACTGAACCGATTTTTTGGCCAACCCAGTAAGTACGGCTAATCATAGCCTTACAACATAACATGCCTGCCCTTTGTAAATCAGCAAGTCACTGACTTCATGTCTAACAACTGTTTAAAAGTGTCCTACAACCACGAGGAAAAAAAATGCTTACCCTACATACGAGTCGCATCCCTTCTATATCTTCAGATGAGAGTAATTTAATTTGAGAGGTACCTTTAAGAGCCTGTTCAGATTCAGACATTCCTGGAAAGGAAAATCAGTAAGGAAAAACAAGTGAACAGAAGGAAAGATGTAGTTATTAGGCATAATTATTTTCCCAATGACATAATAAGTTTCATTATTTCACACAAGGGTATCTTGTATTTTGGAGGGTCCGGGCTAGATTTCTTGAAAAAATATTTTCAACATAAAAAGGAAATTTGCGAATAAGTAAACTGAAGAATTCTAAATAACAAATTTACAGATCTATTAGAATTCAGTCTATATGGATTACTTGTTATATGATAGCCAGTGTGCTAATAAGGTCAGTAAGTGATTCCCATCTAAACAGAATTTACAAACTGCTTTCATGATCACCATCTCATAATGAAACTATGCACCGGCAACTGAAGAATCAATTACACACATGTATTTTTTTAAATTGGAACCTAAGTCAATGTTTTTCATGCTGCTGTTGGTGATCTATTAGTGTGTGCTATAACTAATATTTTTAAAATAAGTAAAATAAAAAATATTAGATTAGGGGTAAGTGCTATTGTGAAATGTTTGTTGATTTACACACACATGCATACACACATACACAGATCATATTATAAAATATATTTCTCACTCTAGTTTACAATAAAAAATATTGAAAAATATTGCCCTAAAAATCTTCATTAATAAAATTACCTGAACTCTTATTATTCATATATATTTAAAAGTATTAGAGCCAGTATACTAATTATTTCAAAATCTGGCAAAAAGAATATATTAATATTATTATAAATGCTGATATAAAAATCCCAATTAAAATATTATTAAACAGAATCCAAGATACATATAATACATCATGACTTAAGTGAGATTCATTTTGTAAAGGGAAAGACAGTTAAATATTAACAAATCTAATAATTCACCACAGATTAAGGAAAAATAAATCAATGATCATCTAGAAAGTTAATTCTGATAACACAGCCAGCACAATAACTATAAATCTCAAGTCAAGAACCTACATCATGAAATGCCCACTATCTGCACCACTATTTAACACTGTCCGCACAGTACGAGCACGTGTTTAAACAAGAGAAAGAAATAAGACATACAAATTAGAAATGAAAGAACAAAACCTTTATTAATTTCAGATATGATTAATATATCCCTAGAGTAGGACCCCTGGCAAGTTGGCAGATTATAAGATAAATATGTCAAAACCAGTAACTTTCCCATATACAAATGAAATGAGCTAGAAGATATAGAAGACAGTATTTAAGAATAACTAAAGAAAATAAAGTATCGAGGAATAAACTTAATGAAAGACCTAATGAAGAAAAATTTTTAAATGCCACTGAAAGACATAAAGGAGACTTAAATAAAACAGAAAAATATACCCTGGTCTTGGATAGGAAGCCTCAATATTGTAAAGGTGTCAATTCTTCCAAAATTGGTCTATAAATTTAATACTATCCCAATAAAAAATGCAACAGGATATTTTGGGGAACCAGACATACTGATTCCAAATTTCATATGGGAAAACAAACATGCAAGAATAACCAGGAAAATTCTGAAAAAGAGGAAAGGTGAGGGCAACAAGGACTACCAAATATTAAAACATTACATAGGTATTATAATTAAGAGTTTGGTATTATAATTAAGAGATTATAATTAAGAGTCATAATCAATGACACATGATTAGACAAATGAGTTAATGAAACAGAATATAATCCAAAAGCAGACTCACAGACCTGTGAGAATTTAATATAATTATCTTATATGAAATTTTAAATCAATAGGAAAAAGATATTTTAAATAACTAGTAATCTGAAAACCAGATATTCTTTATGGGGAGGAGTTACATCCATATTTAATTCTTAATACTAAATAAGAATTGTCACTCATAAAAAGATTGAAACCATAAAAACAGTGGAAGAAAAAAATGGAAAAATATTTTTATAATCTCTGAACCAAAAGGGGTCAGACACCTTAGGGTTCAGACAGCTATAGATACTTTAAAAGATAACGTGGATAAATTTTATTACAGAAAAATGCTGAAAATGTGTCATAAATGTAATGCTATGAACAGAAACAAAATGTAAATGTTCATTTGGGATAAAACAGTTATAGCACATACCATCAAAGGAGTATTTTCTTTAGTATAGAAAGAGTGCTTACAAATCAGGATGGAAAAACTAGTAACATAATTGAAAAAGAAACTCCTATATGTTTTTAATGGAAGTAACAACTGGCAAAATCTCTAAAATGTGTATTATCTCTCAAAATAAAAAATGTATGTATTCTTTGATCCAGCTTTTTTACTTTAGGCAATTAACCTACAGAAATACTCTCACATACACCCAAACATGTAACTTGAAAGAACAGTTACCACAGTCAAAGAAGCAAAAAATCTGGAAATAATCTAAACACACAGTAGGAGGAGCCTGGCTTAATAAATTATGATATATCCACACAATGAAACACTTGTCGTTAAAAAGAAAGATGTAGTTTTGTGGGCTCATATGGACCTCTTAACAAGATGTACTAAGAGAATATAACAGGGTGAAAATGTATATATAGTTTGTTCCTATTGTGTATAACTGGGAGAATGGCTGATATGTGTACACGTACAAAATATCTCTGGAAAGTTCTGCAACTGTTGTTAATAGTTCTTATACCTTTAAGGAGTAGGACTTTCTTTTCCCTGTGTAATATTTTATTAGAATTTTACTATTTTTATTAGAATTTACCATGTCTATGTATTTTTTTAAAAATTACATTTAAAATATTAAATACAGGATAAGGAAATTATCATCCTGAAGAGCTATCTATCATTCAGACTATCTTTTCCTTCAATGAATTGGGTTGGCCAAAAAGTTTGTTTAGTTTATGCTATAAAATAAAAGACACATTTTTTATTTTCACCAATAACATTATTGATTTAGATATTTTGAGTATGTCAGCTATTTCATATGTGATATAATGTTGACTGTTCTTAATTAATGTCTCAATTTGATCCCTATCAACTTCAACTGGTCTACCCAACTGTGGAGCATTTCTCACTGTCCAGTGAGAAATCTGCAGAAACTTCGCAAAGCACTTTTGACATGTTCAATCTGTCATAGCATCTTCCCCATATACTGCACAAATCTTTTATTGCATGTCTGCTTCATTTTTACCTTTTTGAAATAATGAAATAATAATTTTATTATTTCAGCAACATAATGTGCCGAAATGTTGCATATTTTCTTCCATTTTTAATATTAAAATGGCAACATAAAAATCCACCGATTTTGATGTTTTTTTTAAATGCACACAGATATGACAACTGTCACAATACAGTCTAACAGAACTGTTCCAATGAAGTTAAAGACAACTAAGCACTTCTAGAGCCATCTTATGGAAAAAAACAAATGAACATTTTGGTCAATCCAATATCTGAAATAGTAAAGTTTAAATAAATTTTTAAATTATATTCATAAAATGTAATTGGTTCCGCACTTCTCAGAAAACAAGCAATAGTAGCTTAGCTTAAAAGATTTAACTACACGAAAA
Organism: Trachops cirrhosus; assembly: GCA_028533065.1. Taxonomy (NCBI): domain Eukaryota; kingdom Metazoa; phylum Chordata; class Mammalia; order Chiroptera; family Phyllostomidae; genus Trachops; species Trachops cirrhosus. The sequence goes on from CM052538.1 coordinate 81,204,869, forward strand.
TACTGATATTCAACCGTTTTTGGCACATGAAAGCAGTAATTGCACATAATCCAACTTAAATTATGTCTACAGGTCTGAAGGTCAGAGATTGCTCCACTTCTACTACAAATTATCTACCTTCTCTACGTGCCTCACTATCATCATCTATAAAATGAAAAAGACAACAGAACCCACACCCCAGAAGTAACATATGTGAGAACTTAGCACAGTGCCTGATAGTTATAAAAAAATAAATGTCAGTTATAGAATCATCATCATTACTACTACTATAATTATTACGATTACTGCTGGTTCTATTACTGCTACAGTCCAGTCTTTTTATTTTTTTTAAGACTATATTTATTTAGTTTTAGAGAGGAGAAGGAAGTGAGAAAGGAAGGGAAAGAAACATCAATGTGCAGTTGCCTGTCAAGCGCCCCCTACTGGGGACCTGGCTCACAACCCAGTCATGTGTCCTGACTACAAATCGAACTGGTGACTCTTTGGTTCGCAAGCCAGCACTCAACCACTGAGCCATACCAGCCAGGGCTACAGTTCAGTCTTTAGTTAAGCATGCATTTTAGGCCTCCACAATTTGTGTTTATTTATTTAATTGAAGTAAGAGGACATGTTAAAATCAAACTTTTTTTAAACCTAGACTTTGATATAACACATAATATTATGTTGAATGTAGTCTTTAACATCTACACAATGTTTTCACAATTGGACAGATTTCTTGGAAGAAAAGAATCTTTAACCTTCACAAATCTAAAAGCCATATTTACATTTATTAGAAATGCAGAACTAAAATAAAAACAAAAAACAAATCAAGCATTGAAAAATTTCTCCAAGAAAAAGCACTCCTTTATTTTACAGTAGTCATCAGGCTTACAAATTGAAAACTGAAGAATCAGCATAGCAGAACTTACCTAAAGGGTGATCAGCATAATCTGGTCTTTGAATATAACTTGGCACTGGCCTTGTTGGCATCTAAAAATATCAAAGATGTATGTTAGTTAAAACCAATTCAAATATGAAAACACCTTTCATAATTAAAATTTACTAACAAAGGAAGTAAAAGTGGGAGAAAAACACTAACAAGTTATTTCATTTAAATGAAAAAACTTTTAAAGGACATCTTAATTATCATAATATACCTATTTCACGAAGATTAAGTTTGATTTCCCTGGTGCTAACATAACTTAAATATCATAAGGGGGAGAGTGGCCAAGGCCATTAAGGATTTTACACCACATGCAGATATCCAGGTGCCCACGTTGTTCCCAAGAAACTGGCAAACCAACAACAATAAAATATGTCTCTAAGTAAATATATACCATTACAGCCCTGATCATTATCTCTGGGAGGTAGGAATAAAAAGCAATCTTATATTGTTGATACTAAAATTTTAAAATTACAGATGTATTTCTTTTATTTTAAAAAGAAAATCAGTTAAAAAAAATTAAGTATTTATGGACGACAAATTTTAACTTAAATGGATTCCTTTGTTAACCCTCTGAAAACCACCTGACAAAAATCACAGAAAGGGGTGAGAATGGTAGGAAAACCATACCAAAAGTGAGGCGAAAATGCACGTTAAAAAATTTTAGAAAAGTAGTGATATATACCACCATCACGCCAGCCAGACAACAGCTATTCTACCACTTTCTTTTTCCCTTTTTTTTTGATTTTTTAAAATTTATTTTATTTATTATGCTATTACAGTTGTCCCATTTCCTCCCTTCACTCCCATCCATCCTGTACACCCTCTCCCACCCACATTCCCCCCTTTTAGTTCATGTCCATGTGTCATAAGTTCTTTAGCTTCTACATTTCCCATACTATTCTTGCCCTCCCCCTGTCTATTTTCTACCTACCATCCATGCTACTTATTCTCTG
>CM052538.1:81207246-81237367 GCA_028533065.1 Trachops cirrhosus
GAGGGGGAGGGGAGGGGAGGGGAGGGGAGGGGGAGGGGAGGGGAGAGAAAGCAAAGCAAAGAACTCCTACCTTTTGCCACAGTACTGATAGAACTGGAGAATGTTATGCTAAGTGCAATAAGCCAGTCGGCAAAAGACAAATAGCACACGATCTCACCTGTAAGAGGAATCTAATGAACAAAATAAACTAATGAACATAATAGAACCACAGGTATGGAAACATGGAACAGACTGACAGTGACCAGAGGGCAAGGGGGAGGGGAGTAATGGTGGAAAGAAGGGGAAGGGACAAGTTAAAGGGAATGTAAGAATGACGCGTGGACATGGACAACAGTGTGGGAACTGACTGTGGGAGTGGGGAGTACGATGGACAGAGGAGGGCAAAGGGGGAAAAACTGGGACAAGTGTAAGAAAACAAAAATTAAAAAATTCCTAACAAAAAAAGGTAAAATTTGCCAACTAGCCAATTTCCCACTCAACAGCAACTCTATTCTGCTGTCATATGTTATATAATAACCAACACAGGTTTTTAAAATGCTATTATATTAATAACACAGATGATTTTTAAAATGAATTTTATATTCTACAGACAATATATAAATGTTAAAAGCTTGCTCATGACCATATGTAATACTATATATGACCAAATATTTAAATGCAATTTGAGACTGGAAAGTGAACATCTTTAATGTGTAATGATACCATCTACGTTGAGTATCCATTTCACTGTATCAATTTCCGTAGTGTGATACTTAACTTTATTAGATCACTGAATCTTTTTATAATGTTGGGAAAGAAACAATTCCCTTCCAAAAAATACATTTACAAATAAACATGTTCTTACAATTCTATTTATTCATTTATTCATTCAAATAAAGAGTACACATTATGACCACACTACACTGTGCTAGGTGCAGAGCATTCAGCAGTGAACAATACAGACCCATTCTAGACAAATATCACATGGCTAATCACACAATTAACTACATAGTTTATAAGTCACAAGGGCTAAAAACAAAAAAATACACAGTGCTATCAGGAGAGGGTAAAGACAGGAGCTACCAATATAGGCAGGGGTCAGATCATATTAATGATTCTGGTCTACTGTAATAAAAACAGAAAGCCATTAAAGTATTTTAAACCAAAGAACAACCTGATAAAGACTTGAGTTCATGGCATCCCTGCCCTCCATCCACAGCCCAATATTAAAGCTCCTTTTTCTAAATAATACACAGAATGGTCTTGAAGAACTCCATAAAACTGGTTTTTAATACAAGCTGTCTTTGCTTTACATACTAGTGAAGAATTATAAAAATGACCAAGCAAGCTATAACCATAGAAAGCAATCTTCACAATCAATATAAAAAATTACAAATACAAAATATTGAATGTCAACCATAACTGAAAAATAAAATTTTAAAAATTATAACTGGTACATGACCTTTAAAAATTTTGTCAAGACGTTAAAAACCCCTTTACTGTCAGTTACAGATATACAGGGAAGTGAAAAGAAGAAAGTAAAACTAATATTTGTTTAGTACATTGTAATTTAAAATATTATAATATCTAGAATTAGAGTGTTTTATTTCTTTAAAAACTTGTCCAGATTAGTTTGAACAATGTTTGCCTTCTTCCCACCATATAACAGGAAACTGAATGAGCATCTTTTTTGTGCTTAGCGAATTGTCATACTCCTGTCTAGGTCTGGAACAACTTCCAAATTTTATCCTTTACACTTTCAATACCTCTAAGAAATTCTTTAATGTAAAGTTTTTTGTTGCAGTCACTTCCCCTGAGACACTGTCATCCTTGTCATCACAACCATTTTCCCCATTTGTGTCAAAAGTTTGCCTCACAGAAGTTCCCCTGGCTGCACATCCAGATGTGCACGGTGGGAAACAGCAATATTCCCATGGTCAGCTAATTCTTCTACAATTCCATTTATGTTCGACTTAGACTTTACTTCCAGCATTATCAGTTACCACTCCTTTGCTGCGCTGTCATCTTTGTTGGCCAATTCCTTCTTTCATTTATCAATTTTTATAAAATGTCATCTATGCTTATCACTGGGTAGCAAGAACGTAACACAAGTACAGCCTTTCCTGTCTTCATGAGAACTGACTGACAGATCACAGTGACCAATCATTGGTGGGCTTTGAAAGAAGTGGAATGATATGGTCACTAATCAAGATGCACACCTGTGACTTTCTGCAGTGGTGCAAGGACTAAAGCGCTATTAATAAAGCTTGTACTTTATGTAATTACTGCATGTGGTTGAGAAACTGGTTTTGTTTAACTGAACTGTAGTAACTAAATTCATGCATATCAAAACTGAAAAATAAGACCTGCCTTTATGTAGTTGGCAACTTGACACAATCCATTTACAAAACTTTTCTAAATAGATTATTATGTGAACAAAATGCTTCTGTGTCACCCAGAATCTTTTTTTACCCTCACAAAAGCTGACACATATTTCCTTAAAAAAAAATAACATCTATATCCTAACTGATTCATTTAGAGAACATAGAAGTTTACACACCAATTTAAATCAAGAAAGAGAAGGATTACATACCAATTTAAATCAAGAAAGGAAGGGAGAAGGAACCATCAGAGAAGAGAGAAGGAACCATCAGAGAAGAGAGGTAGCCAAAGCATTTAAAATGTTACAAACAGCTCTGGCTGGTGTGGGTCAGTGGACTGAGCACCAGCCTGCAAACCAAAGGGTTGCCAGTTCGATTCCCAGTCAGGGCACATGCCTGGGTCGCAGGCAGGTCCTTGGTGGGGGCCATGCAAGAGGCAACCACACATTGATGTTTCTCTCCCCCCTTCCCCCTCCCTTCTCCTCTGTCTAAAAATAAATAAATAAAATCTTTAAAAAATTTTTAACTGTTATAAATAATGAGTTTCTTCATCTAACTGTAGCACTACAAAAATTGCATTGCCCACTTATTACTAAGAATAACTCATAATTCATGAAGAATTTATAAGTAGAAACAACTCAAAACCCACATTATTTTTAAAACATTCCATTTCAGAACTGAATTGAGGGCAGTGGCAAAAATCATGGACTTTAAGGTCAGACAGACTTGTACACTAACTTGGTCATATTAACTGTAAGACACTGGGGGGAAAATCTTAGCATCTCTTAAGTTCTGCTTTCTTCAACTGTAATTAGAAAAAATTACTGTGTAACATGTGTTGCCAACATTAAAGTGCTCAATTCTATTTATCATCAACTTCATTATTTTAAGCATTTTAAATTCTACTTACTTATCTTTAACATGTGTGTAAATCCTGGTCCAGATTCTTGGCTTATGAAAACTTAAGACAATTAGGCAGCTAGTGAATACTGTGGGCATTGTATCTTACTAGCATCACTGCCCACAGAAGCTGCACATTGGGGAGGGAGATGAAAGAGCCCAGCAGAACCTGAAGTTCAAATGAGCCCCCCAGGCAACATCACAAACCATCACAGAGAACAAAAGAGGCTCGTGGTGTATTTTGGCACAACCTGTGACCAATCTTTGACAGCATAATAAGTTATGCAGACACAAAGGAAACCCCTAGAAAGCCAGGCTTTTTCTTAAAAACAAAAAAAAAAATTACACAAAATGTAAAATGAGCACAAACATCAGTAGCCACACTGCACAGGACACAAAAGTCACAGATTTACAGACTTGGTCTATAAAAACTATAAACTATAAAATGTGAACAGAATGCAGGGAGCAGCTATTTGAGGACTCTGAAAAGGGAACAAGAGCAGGCAGGTTAAGGAAGACCAAATATATGATGTAGTATTCCCACCCTCCACCACCCAATCACCAAGGTCAACACAGAAGTGACCAACCAGCAGGGCACGAACTCAAGAGCACTCCAGGAGAAACCCTCTTAACTCTGGCTCATGAAACAGGAAAGGGAACTCCCAGTGCTCAAAGAGTACATATACCCATGTTCTTTTCTCTTTTCTATCCACACTCTAGACCCCAAGCTTATAGATCCATGAGCTTGTAGGAGCCAAAATACTTAAAAAGAGGCATTTTTCTCTTTAATGGGTAAAGCTGTGGTCCAGAGAGGGTGGGGCCAACCCCACTGCTTCTTTCTGTGTCCTCCTGTCATTTAGCCCCAGACCCAGGCAGTCATGGAAGTGTGCAGCAGAACAAATAATTAAACCCCAGCTTTCTGGCCCGAGGACCAAAGAAAAGGATTCCCAAAGAACCATAGAGTACCAAGGAAGAAGCTCCAGAAAGTAACCCCATAAAGTTGATCGTAATACAAAATACAGGTGCTTGTGAAAACAGAACAAATAGATGCAGATCATCATCCAGGTCTCAAACCAAGCACTGGGACAGATCTGAATTACATGGCAAAGGCTTTGAAAACTGAATTGATATTGAATCCACAGCCCAAAGAAGGCAGGTTAGAACTTGCAGCCTGAATTTAACCAGATTAGTAGCCTGCTAAAATAAAAAATCAACATTCTGCACAGGATTTAAATAAGACTCAAGATCTCATAATATTCAAAATCTCCAAGATACAGTCTAAAATTATTCAGCATATAAACAACCAAGAAAATTTCAACTTACAAGGAAGGTGAGTCAACAGACACCAATGCTGGCATTCACAATGTCGGCATTAACTAAAAAACTACAGAACAGCTATTATTAAAATGGCCCAATAAACAGGAATATTCTTAAAACCAATGGAAAAAGAGAAAATCTTTGCAAAGAAGATAAACCAAATAAAAAAATTTTAATTGAAAAATACAATAGCTAAAATCTGTGTAGTCCTGGCTGGTGTGGCTCAGTGGACTGAGCACCAGCCTGCAACCCAAAGGGTTGCTAGTTGGATTCCCAGTCTAGGGCACATGCCTGGGCTGTTTACCAGGTGCCCAGTAGGGGTCACATGAGAGGCAACCATACATTGATGTTTCTCTCCCTCTCTTCCTCCCTTCCCCTTGCTCTAAAAATAAACCAGTAAAATCTTTTTTTTTTAAGTGGCAGAAATGGAAGGGGAAAGAGAAAAATCTACAAAATATTGTTGGCAACAAAAATCAATATCCATTCATGATAAAAATTCAGTGAACTAGATGAGAATTTCCTAAACTTGACAAAGACAAGCTACAAAAATTACAGGTTACAATCACATTTAATATGAAAAACACAATGCTTTTTCCCTAAGGAACCAAACAAGGATTTCCACTCTTAATATTCCTGTTTCAACATTACACTATAAATCTTACAATACAACCAGGCAAGAAAATATGTTAAAAAGACATAGACTGGGAAGGAATAAAACTGTCTCCATTCAAAGATGACAGAATTATCTATATAAAAATACCAAGGGAAATAAAAACTTCCCCATCTAAAATATCAGTTTAGCCAGGTCACAAATACATGATCAACAGACAAAAATATACTTTATTTTTCTATACTGGCACTGTATAATTGAACAATTACACAAAACAATGCCATTTACAATCACTCCTCCCAAAATTAAACAAATTTTAGAAAATTAAATAAATTTATTAAATAAATAAATATAAAATTTTAAAAGCATGTACAGGAGCTGTATGCTAATAATTAAAAAAGCAATGATTTAAAAAATCAAATAAATCTAAATAAAGAGGTATCCTGTCTTCATGCAATAGAAGACTAAACATAGAAAAAAAAATGCCAGTTCTCCCCAAGTTATAAGTAAATCAATCAAAATAATTAGAGGACTTTTTTAGATTTAGAAAAGAGTGATTCTAAAATTTATATGAAAAGGCAAACAAACAAGATGAGCTAAAACAATCCTGAAAAAGTGAAGTTGAAGGAATCTTATACTTCTTATATTAAAGAAATATTTTTTCTATTTCTAGTCTTAAAATAATGTTACTAGGGACTAGTGTTGAATCTTATCAAATTATTTTAATCACCTACAAAAGCAATTACTTTTTTGTATCTGATGTATTATATTAATAGTTTTTCCTATTATTTAATGATTTCTACTCCTCTGAAATAAACTAGCTGCCTATGGTTGATTATTCTTATATATATACTGCATAATGCAACTTAGTGGTATGTGTTTTACCAAGCTGTGATCTTTTTATGTCTAAGTATGTACTGCTAGATATTTTAAATCAGAGTTTCCTTGCTGACCTTTCTTTCCTTTCCTTCCTACCTGCCATTTCACTATTACTACCAACCCTTATTATTAAGTGTTATTACCAACCCTTTTCTAACTCTCCCAATACAAAATAGGGAAGAAGCCATTACTTCTGTTTCAGAGTCTCGTTTCAAAAATAAAAATAGTCCTGTCATTTTCTTAATGAGTAAAAAGCACCAGGTGGTGAGTATCTGTAGAGAAAGATTCCCATCAGCCTGGGTTAGCAGGACTGTCACCTTCCGTTACAGGTAACAGCCTGTCGTGCCTCCATTCAACATTTGCTAGTGGGAACTACCACTGGTTGAGAACCTTTTTTGTGTCAAACACCTTCTGTGTGTATTGTCATTCAGACTTCACACTAATCCTAGGAACTGGATATTATACTCCCATTTTACCAGTAGGGAAACTAAAGCAAGGAAGGGTTAAATAATTTGACAGCTCACACAGCTGTTAGGTGGCAGAGCTGGAATATAAGGTTCTTTGGATCCAAAGTTCACACTCTTTCCAGACAGCCACAAGGCTCACTGGGCAGTGCTCTGAAGAAGCAACAGCTCAATAAAGGGGATAAGACACAGGTCTGCACTGCTCCCACCCCCAATACCTTGCCCTATGCATCTCTTCCATTTGGCTGTCGCCAAGTTGTAGCCTTTATAATAAACCAGTAAAAATAAATAAAAACAAAAACAACCTAGCAGCAGAGAGGGGAGGAAGGAAAAAGCCGATGAGATCAAAGTAAAATGAGACAGATTTAAGAGAAAGAACAAAAAATTTTAACTTAAATTTTTAAAAATATAAACATGAAAAATATATAAACACTTAAGAACTGAAAAAAGAATAAAGTCAGCCCTGGGCAGGTGGCTCAGTTGGTTAGAATGTGGTCTCAACACGCCAAGAAGCAACCAATCGATGCATCAATAAGTGGAACAACAAACTGATTTTTCTCTCCCTCCCTCTCATGCTCGCTCTCTCTCTCTCTCAAACAACAACAAAAAAGGGATAAAGTCAAAGGGGGGAAAAAAGACTGATCTCAAGCAGAATCATATTTACCATTTAATAAACAATCTACAAAAGATTAATGTTTTCTCCTGAATCTTACTGACGTTCTGAAATCTCTTCCCTTTCAAAGGCAAAAAAAAAGATTAATGTTTTCATTCACAGAGCTTATACCATTGTATGTTAATTCTCTTAACAGTAGTAATTATTTCTTTATTAGATACTATAGTAACCCATGTTATCAAACTCAGGAGAACAGAATGTTTCTTATTAAATTCTGCTGAATATGCTGATAAGAGATGTGCCTTGTTCCTTGGAGACTCCTGGGGCTACACAGGGATCACTCCTGAGAAATTAGAGATAAACTGTGGGGTTAGGGGAAGGCAAGTGCACCCCTTACTTTAAATTCTTGGCAACTAATATGTATTACCTTTTGTAATGAAAAATATTAAAATTACTTATTTTAGAAGACCTACTACACACAAGAAAGAGGAAGGAATAGGGTGACAAGTTCAAGAAAATGTCCTTTTAAGAGGATACAGGACCTTTTTTTGAGCTCTAAAGGTACTACAACCAACAATTAGTGTGGTTTCATAACTGTAAGACTTGGTTGTTTCTATTTTAAAACTTTCAAAAAACTGAAGGCTTAACAGTTGCCAAAAGCAATCAATATTAAATGAGTGCTCAATATGTAAAAAGCATTCCTGAATGACAGTTTACTACATTTGAAAGTACCTATTTTGGGTCTAAACTACGGTATTCCATACAAAATTCCCATTTAGTATCTTTCACCATTATTGATATATGTAACTCTAAAGTAATACCAAAATTATTTCTAAAGGGCATAAAGTATAAAACTGCCACCCACATGTGGTTTCAAATTAGAAACAAATGCTTTATAACCCTAAGGAAAAAATTCTTTCTTAAAATGCTATTTTTCAAAGAAATTTCCCATAAATAGTTTAGCAAAATGCAGGAATTAGGGGATACTATACAAGAGAAGGTAAAGGAAAACCCCCAATGAGGTGAGATGATCTCCTACCCTCACAAAAAAACAAAACTCTCTACAGAAGAGCTAGAGCTCGCCTAGTCCAGGCTGGAGAGGTCAGAGACTCCTTCAAGAACATGAAATGAAGTAATTGAATACTGAGTATGTTTAAACATACTAAGAAGAAATTTACAAAACCAAAGGAAAGGTTGGGGTAAATTAAAGATAAGGACATAGAAAGCTAAGTAAAGGAGCTGCACAGGAAAGGAAAAGTATTACAATGTACTTAACAGATAACACTTATATTTATACAGTGCCTACCATGTGTTGGTCACTATTCTAATTCTGTATGTAACTCTTCACCCTATGAAGTACTGTTTATATACCCATTTTACAGATGAGAAAACTTTGACGAATAGATGTTAAATGACTTGCCCAAGGTCACACAGCTAGCTATTACTGGTGAGCAGACTACATGACTCCTTTGTCAAAACCATTTCCAAGTCAGAAGACAAGCATATGGCAGTTAAGTGTAATAACTGAATCCTTATGTTTCCATTCAAGAAGCCTAGAGAGAAGTGCTAAAACCAAATTATCATGACATGGCAATTGTAATCATGTTATTTAGACATATAGAATTAAATGCCAAAATAATCTGTTAAATGTTAAAACAAAGATAAGCTCTAGAAATGCAATGTACACCTATGATGGCTATAGTTAATATACTGTCTTATATTTAAAAGTTGCTAAGAGAATAAACCTTCAAAAAGTTCTCATCACAAGGAAAAAAATATAACCATGTGAGGTGTTGGATATTAACTAAACCTACTGTGGTAATCATTTCACAATATATATACATACTCCCATATCAAATCATTATGCATACCATATACCTTCAATTTATACAATGTTATATGTCAATTATTTCTCAATAAAACTGGGTGGGAAATGTCAAAAGAGACCACCTGGTATAGGGGTGTGAGGATTATAGAATATTTGACACTTAAGTCACATGCATGTCTTTTCAAAAATCAAAACCATATATAAAAAATTACAATTAGTATAGTCTCTAAAATGTGCAAAAAATATATATTAAGGTTCATTTCCTACTGCCATTTTCTGGCTGCATGAAGATTCCATCTAATAAAAATTGTTTGCTTATTCTGACTTAAGGCATCTTGTTATTTATCCATCTTGTCCATCCATCTTGTCACTATTCCAATTAATACAGCTGTAAGGCAATGAATGTGCTGTTTATAGTTTCCTGCTCATGAGTAATCCCCCCAGTGGCCAAAACGCATAGCCCACCTCTTTCAACCTCTTCCCTGGGCAACATGAGCCTTGACAGACTGGCATCCAGAGAGACTATCAGACCATTCCCTTCTTTCGGATCAACCCTCCCAACTCTGCTGTCTTCAGTGGCCCACCCCTTACAGTGGGTGTGCCTACACATTCACCATTATTGTCAATTGTTCCTAGTTTCTCCATGCAGAAGGTAATGTCATTTATAGCAAGGCAACAGCCAGAACCCACAGAACCCAATCATCAAATGTTTCTCAATTTTAAATAAACAAAGACTTTCTAACTGCAAATGCTCGCCATCTGGAGTATATCAGAGTAGGTTCCAAACATTTTTCTTTTCACCCTTCTTGAACACAGAACTCCTGTAAAAAGAAATCTAAAGCAATCTGCAGTATTAAAAAAGAAGAAAAAAGCTGTTCTGAGACAGGAGCAGAGAGCTGGTGCCACTATCACTTGCACACATCCAAATGCATAATTCAAACCAATTACACTTAAATAACTAGATGTCCTTCTCCATTCAAACCTTACCTTCCTTCAAGAGTACAGAAGATGACAATAACTGATTTTAAATACCATCTTCTCTGTTACCTCCTGTCCCCCAGTGAAAAATGACCCTTTAGCATCACTGCCCCTACACTTCAGTTAATAATCTATTCCACTGTAATCCCTACTGTTGATTTGCTTTTCTCAGTTAAACGTTCAACAAACTAAAAGCAGTATAAGTTTTTTAAAGGTACTGTATTTCAAAACTCTTCTCCATTCTCACTTCTTGGTGGACAGAGTAAAAACCCAGAAGAATGCATAAAGACCAGCATTTAGGACACACCCTAAGCAGTCACAGAAAATTATTTTCATATCTATTCTGAGAAGTCATAAGCTGTGGACCAATTACCACACTTAAAAATAATCATCCTTGATCTTGATTCTACTTTAGCAAAGAACATTTTCAATAAGATTAAGAACATAGTCCTGAAAAAGCATAATATGCTTTACATTTTTCAGACTACTTGGTATTACTCTGTCCCACATCAATTCTTCTCCCAACTGTATTTTCAATGTAGTCATCATCAACTAACATTCTGAAATTCTGCACATTCACTGAAGTAACTATCTAAATAGCCTTGTTTTCCTTAGGGGACTTCATGATGCTTACACTTGATTCATAAAACTTACATCAAATCTCAGCTTTTTAATAAGAGGATTAATAGGATTATTCTCATTCAAGCAACTAGGGAACTGTCTCACAAAACAGCTTAGTTTGCTAATGGCTTGTATTTCAAGATATACAAAGATTCAATTAAGTGAGTGAACTAAAATTCTCACCTGCATAAAAGGATATCCACCTTCCTCTTGCTAAGGCCATGTAGCAACCAGTTCTAGGTGCCAGTTCTAGGTCTTCAAAATCACTGACGACATAAAGAAGATTCCCAAATCTAGTAAGTCTTGAAGACAACACTGTTCCTTCCCTAAACCAGTCTCCCTCTTTTTCTTCACCTATTCACTATCAGACTAGAATGACTCAAAACCCCGAGTGACTATCCATTCCCAGAAGAGTAAACTCCAACTCCTTAACTGGACAATATTTTCCTTCTTATCTGAGAAAAAAAAAAGTACCAACAACCTAATTAAATTAGATTGAGAGTTCCCCAGACAAACACCACACTTTCCTTTCCTTTGCACAACCTGCTCTATCTGCTCCTCACACTCAGCTTTCCATCTGTATCCTCAGAAGCTTCAGCTGCCCCTTCAAGGTCTATTTCAAATGCTGCCTTCTCCATAAAGTGCCCACACCACACACAACCTGACTCCAAGCCTAACAGGTCATACATATTTATTTGGTACTCCTTGAGAGCACTTAGTCTACCTGCCTTATTCTCCACCTGTTTAATAGGTCCAAAGCACTGCCTATTGATTACCCTTTATAAATAGTAGGTAAAACTTTCATTTCACCCCAAGAGAACACACTTTACTACAAAAACAGGCCTCTACCAATTTTAGGAGTTGATATGGGGCAGTGTGGTTCTCAGTCTTGGTGACATATTAGAATTTCCTGGAAAGCTTTTCTTTAAAAATACACATGCTATCCCTTCCTCAAATTAAGTCCAAATTTCTGAGGATAAGTTATGTAGGTGATTCTTATTTATTTTCAGGATTGTGAATTACTGGAGAGTGAAAAAGTACCTCCAGAGTTGAGAAATCTGTATTTCCATTTCACCACCAGAACAAGTCATTTCCCACTCTGTTTTAGGCCCTACTAACTTGCCAAACTACCAACACAGCTTCCCAACTGGTTTTCTCACCTCCACCCTCTTCTCTCCCTAATCTTTTTTATTCCAACCATCCTACAAGTAATTACTAGAATTAACATTAAATGGTTTTCATAATGTGACCACCTACCCACTCTTATCCTTTTAAGAACCTATGATTTTCCCTTTTCCACCACCTCAAAACTAAAATAAATTTATGTTGATGATGGTATGAGGAAATGGGTACCACATACAATGTTAATGAGTATGGTGAATGGTCAGCTGGTACTGAAAAGGCTACCAATCCTCAAAATATGGCATGCACGTAAATACAGAATACATAAAAACACATACAGGGTGCAGCAAAAGTAGGCTTACAGTTGTTCACAAATAATACAATAATTAATTAATTATAATACAAAAGTAAACTGTGTTTTGCGTACTCACAAGTGTAAACCCCTTGCCCTACCCTGTATACTCACACTCAAAAACATACTTTGACCCAGTAACTCCACTTCCAGAAATTTAACCAAAGGAAATAACCTGACAAATGAGCAAAGATGTATGCAAATTTAATGCTCACTGAAGCACTTAGAATTGTGAATTACAGAGAATTTAGATATCCACCAATATAAAATGGCTTAGATAAATTATGATTCAACCACGTAGGTGAATTTTATAGTCAATAAAATTAATAGAATTAACCTTACATAGGGACATACAAAACCTACAATGGTTTAGGTTTTAGAAAGGCAAATTAAGAGGAAAACTGAAAAATCTAAATAACATGGAAATTAAACAATGCACTATAAAACATAACCAACGGGGTCAAAGACAAAGATACAATGGCAATTAAAAAAGACAGAGAGACAAATGAAAACAAAATACGAAACATACTTCACAAATACCAAAATTTACGGAATGCAGCAAAAAGAAAGCTAGAGAAAAGTTTATAGCTATAAAACCTACATTAAAAAAGATCCCAAATTAAAAACCTAACTTTATACCTCGAGGACATAGAAAAAGAATAAACTAAATCTAAAACTACCACTCTTCAGTGATGATAACACTGAGCAAAGTAGAAATAGAAGAAACTACCTCAATATAATAAAAGCCATATACAGAAAGCTGACAGCTAACACCACAGTCAATGGTAAAAGAGTGAAAGCTTTTCCTTGTAAGACCAGGAACTAGGAAAGGATGCCTGCTCTCATCACTTCTATTCAGCATGTCACTGGAAGTCTTACCCAGAACAATTAGGCAAAAAAAAAAATAATAATAATAAAAGGAAAAGTAAAGATTTCCTGGTTCACAGATGACATGATCTTATATGTAAAAAGCTTCTAAAGATTCTCAAGTAAAAAACTGTTAGAAGCAACAAAATCAATAAAGTTGCAGGACACAAAATCAACACAAAAAATGGATTGTTTTTTCTGTACATAAACGATGAAAAAGGAAATTAGGAAAATAATTCTATTAACAATAGCATAAAGAAGAATAAAATACTCAGAAATAAATCTAACAAAGGAGGTGAGACTTGTACACTTAAAATTACAAAACATTCCTCAAAGAAATTAAAAGGCACAAATAAATGGAAAGATGTCCCATGTTTATGGACTGAAAGATTAAATATTATGAAGATGTCAATACTACTTAAAGCAACCTACAGATTCAATACAATCCCTATCAAAATCTTTTTGCAGACATTGAAAAAAAATCATCCTAAAATTCATATGGAATCTTAAGGGACTCCAAACCACCAAAACAATTTTGAAAAATAACAAAGTTGGAAGACTGACATGTCTTGATTTCAAAACATACCATAAAGCTATAATAATCAAAACAGTGTGGTGCTGCCATAAAGACATATATAGAATAATGGAGTACAATGGAGTCCAGGCATAAACCTTCACATATATTCAAATGATCTTTGACAAGGGTGTCAAGACCACTCAATGAGGAAAGGACACTATTTCAACAAACAGTGCTCCAAAAACTGGTATCTACATGTGAAGAAAATAGCATGACTCTTACCTTACAAAAAAAATTAACTCTAAATAAATTAAAGACCTAAATACCAGGCCCAAAAGTATAAAACTCCTAGAAGAACACATAGGGGAAAAGCTTCATGATAGTGGATATGGTAACAATTTCTAGCATATGCCACCAAAAGAACAGGGAACAAATGCAGAAGTAGGTAGGTGGTACTTTAAGACTTTTGTTCACCAAAGGACACAATCAACAGGGAAGTGGCAACCTGTGGAATGAAAAAACTTTGCAAGTCATATATCTGACAAGGGGTCAATATCCAGCACATACAAAGGCTTCTACAACTGAGTAAGGGAAAAAAAATCAAATAACCTGATTAAAACATGGGCAAAGGAACTGAACACACATTTCTCCAAAAATGATATACAAATGGCCAACAAGCATATGAAAGGTACTCAACATCACTAATCATCAGAGAAATACAAAGCAAAACTGTAATGAGATATTGTATCACACCCACTAAGATGTCTACTATAAAAAAAGCTCTGAAAATAATAAGTATTGGTGGGGACTTGGAGAAGTTGTAACCCTTGTGCACTGTTGGTGGGACTGGTGGGATTGTAAACCACCACCTAAACCGTTAAACTGTACTGGGATAGAGCTAATGCTATAAAAAACAGTATAATGGTTCCTCAAAAAAATTAAAAATATAATTACTAAATGACCCACTTCTGGATGGAATTCCACTTCTGGATATTTATCCAAAAGTAAAAGCAAGGTCCAAGAGATAGTGGCACAACCATATTCACAGCAGCACTGTTCACAATAGCCAAGAGGTGGAAGCAGGCCAAGAGTAAACCAAAGGGTGAAGAGATAAACAAAATGTGGTACACCCGCATTTTTCGGACCATAAGACGCACCTAAGGTTTTAGAGGAGGAAAACAGGGAAAAAATTTTTGAAGCAAAAAATGTGGTAAAATATTTAATAACATAACTAACATAATATTTAACCAATATAAATGTAAACAGAACTCAACAACAGCATTAACAACCATTATTCCTCCCAAACTGGGGAGAGGGGCATTGCAGAATAGTGACTACAGTCTGTAGGGTTGGCAGGATCCCTCCTGCAAAGGAACACTGTTTAATGAGCATAGAGTTCCAATTCTACAGGATGAAAAAGTCCTGGAGAACTATTCCACAACAAAGTATACTTAACATTGTTGAAGTGTACGCTTAAAATTAGTTAAGACAGCAAAGTTTACATGTGTTTTTTTACAATACGAAAAAATACATATATTTTATAAAAAATATAAGTTACAGGGTTCTGGCCAAGATCGAGGCATAGGTAGAAACCCTTCACTTCCTCACAGAACCAAAAGGAGGATAACAACCAATCTAAAATCAATAAACAACCAGAAGCACCAGAAAATCAAACTGCATGGAACTCAGACAACCAAGGAATCAAAGAAAAATCAACCAGAACAACCAAACTGGTGAGGTCATCGACCAGGCAGGCGGGGCTGACTGTGACCAGGTGGTGGGCTGCACAGGCAGGGCTGACATAAGGGGAAACTGAGACTCAGAGTTGACTGTGGACTACTGCGGTTGCTGTGGTGGGAAAAACTCCCAGTCTCACAGGAGAGTCTGTTGGAAAGTGCACTAGAGAGGACCAGGTAAGCTGTACTGTTCCCTCTCCGGGGCCTCCCCCACAGGCAGCAGCACAGTGCAGCAAGGAGGGTTGCCCTGCCCTGGTGAATACCTAAGGCCACGCCCCCCTATAATTTATCAGGGGCCTGAGACAAAGAAATATGGCCCAAATGAAAGTACAGGGAAAACCTCAGTAAGAGAGCTAGGCTATGAGATCACCAACCTATCTGATGGAGAATTTAAAG
Organism: Trachops cirrhosus; assembly: GCA_028533065.1. NCBI lineage: Eukaryota > Metazoa > Chordata > Mammalia > Chiroptera > Phyllostomidae > Trachops > Trachops cirrhosus. Next base: position 81,222,807 of record CM052538.1, read on the forward strand.
CCCTGGTAATCAAAATGCTCACAGAACTAATTGAGTTTGGTCAAAAAATGAAAAAACAAATGAAAGATACCCAAAATGAAATAAAGCAAAATATTCAGGGAATCAACAGTGACAGGAAGGAAACCAGGACTCAAAGCAATGATTTAAAACAAAAGAAAAACATAAACATCCAACTGGAACAGAAAGAAGAAACAAGAATTCAAAAAAGTGAAGAGAGACTTACAAACCTCTGGAACAACGTGAAACATTCCAATATCCAAATTACGGGGGTGTCAGAAGGAGAAGAACAACAGCAAGAAATTGAAAACTAATTTGAAAAAATAATGAAAGAAAACCTCCACAATCTGGCACAGGAAATATATTTCCAGGAAGTCCAGGGAGTCCCCAAAAAGTCAGACCCAAGGAGGAACACACCAAGGCACATCATAATTACATTATCCAAGATTAAAGATAAGGAGAGAATCTTAAAAGCAGCAAGAGAAAAGCAGAGAATTACCAACAAAGGAGTTCAAATAAAACTATCAGCTGCTTTAGAAAAAGAAACCTTCCAGAAAAGAAGGGGTTCATCATTACTAAGCCATTATTATGTGAAACGTTAAAGGGACTTATCTAAGAAAAAGAGGATCAAAAATATGAACAGTAAAATGACAACGAACTCACAACTATCAACAAATGAACCTAAAAGAAAAGACAAACAACGAAAACAAAAACTAAGCAAACAACTAGAACAGGAACAGAATCAGAGAAATGGACATCACATGGAGGGATTTCAGTGGGGAGGGGGGCAGGGAGGAATAGGGGGAAAAGGTACAGGGAAGAAGAAGCATAATTAGTAGGCATAAAATAGATGGGGAGAGATAAAAAATGGTATAGGAAACAGGACTCAAAGAACTTGTAGGTACAACCCACAGACATGAACTAAGGGGGGGAATGCTGGAGGGTTGGGAGGGCAGGGTAGAGGGGAGATAAGGGGGAAAATTGGGAAAACTGTAATAACATAATCAATAAAAAATACTTAAAAAATAAAATAAATAAAAATAAAAATGTAAATTATAAAATTGTATAGCAGCACCTGAAACTAATAAAATTATGATACTGAATGTAACATGAAATTGAAAAATAAAATTGAGATATATATTTTAAAAAACTGAACAGCTGTATAAAATATAAAGCAATGATGCCATTTTTTGTTTTGAAAAATAAAAACAGCTAACATTTAAGCATGCACTACTATTACTTGTGTACTACTATCACACCAAGCACGTGATTTAGGCACTTGCTATGTATTAACAATGTTATTCCTCACAACTACTTTAAGAGTCAGGTACTATTATTACTATCTCATTTTACAGATGAGAAAGCTAAGACCTCAGTCAGATTAATTAACATGTCCCCAAAACACAGAGCTAATTAATGGCAATACCAGGTTTTAAATACAGGCCTTCTTCAGCCAGTATCTATGTTCTTAACCTATATATAATATATACATAGATGCATGGAAAGATAATAAACCAAACTGCTAACATTCTCCTAGGATATGATCATGATGGTGCTTTCACTTTATATGCTCTCTCTTAAATTTATGTAAAGTGTGCACTACTTTTTATAATGAAAAACAAAAGAAAATATTTACAATTTGAAAACAAAACTCAGTGGGACAAGCAAGGTCTGTATCCCTACAAGCACTTTATTTCCTTACACAGTGTGTCTGTACTTGCACTCTTCACTACAGTAAAGCTAGCCTAACTGCTGTAACACACATGCCTCAGCTTGCTATCGCCACAAACACATCCTTTCCGTGGACAGCAAGTCCTCTCCTTCACCCTAATGCAGACCTTTTTATCTTTTATACGATTTTCAGCAATTTCGTATACTGCTTTGAAAAGCTGTGCTTTAGTGGTTTTATTTTGTCCTTCAGAGATATCAGCAAAGTTCCTTGAAGATGTCACTACCCTTTCTCCCAGAGCAAGGACACTCCAGTAGCATGGAGCACACTTAGCATCCAGATCTAGATTTATAAAGACATTCCTACCAGAAACAAGGGGTCCTTGGAAACAGGACTGATTCCAAATCTGAAATATGTAAATTACAAGGTAAACCTAATTAGTCTTGTGCCAGAAAGCCAGGAAGCAATGAGAGACTAATGGAGGAGGGTCAAAAGGATACAGAAGCCACTATGAAGAACCCACTATGGTTGATGATAAACAACATCAAAAAGAATAGGACTGTAATTGATTTTAATATTTAATGAAGGAAAAATGTACAAAGGTTCCTAAACAGAAAAGTGAGAAAACAACTTTGGTACCCACACTGAAATAATTATCAAGCAAAGATCACCATGGATACTAAAACCACTAGGAGAAAGATTATTGGGGAAATGCATCTTCTCATAATGCCAAAGTATCATCCCACAGATTACACAGTAATTGTAAAGTGAAAAACAGATGTTTACAACAGTGATCTGGCAGGACCTCCTGTGATCAAGTTTAGTACCACTGGACACCCAGGGATTCTGTGCCTCCTAGGGTGATGTAATATGAAATACACAGCATCACATATGAGTCTTCTTGTCAAGTGAATCTTGACAGAATCTGGTTAGGTCTTTGGACCTAATTTCTGGCTTACAGAAAATACTGAGGATGAAAGACACCACGAGGAGCCCTGACCTGTGTGGTTCGGCTGGGCATTATACCACAGAGCAAAACATCACCAGTTCAGTTTCTAGTCAGGGCACATGCCTGGGTTGTGGGTTACATCGCCAGTCGGGGAGTGTGCAACAGGTGACCAACTGATGTTTTCTCACACTGATGTAAATCTCCCTCTCTTTCTCCCTCCCTTCCCCTCTCTCTAAATGTAAATAAATAAAATCTTTTTAAAAAAGACACTATGAGGAAATAATAATTGAAAATGTATGACATTATACAAGACGAGTGACTAGTGTCTTCAAAATGTGGGCATCATGAAAATAAAGATGAGAGGACTGTTAAAATTTAAGAGAGCCTAAGATGATTTAAGAGAGATTAAGACACAACAACCAAATACTATTCGTGATCTTTGGTAGAATCTTGATTCCAAAAAATAACAAACAAACAAAAAAAACCCTCCAAATAATAATACGACTGTTAAAGATACTTGACAGATGATTGAAAAAGTTGAATAGGACCATTAGATTTTCTTAAATGTAATCATGGTATTGGTTAAGAATGTCTTTTTCATTAAAAGGTACATGTGGAATATTTAAGAGGTGTGGTTATCATGCTAACTGTGCCTTATTCTCAAATGTTTCAATAAACACATATACAAATACAACACACACAAGCACACATAAAGCAAATAGAACAATGTTAATTTAGGTGATAGGTATACTGTGATTAGTTATAATATTCTTCTTTAAACTTGTCTGTTTAAAATTTTTAACAATAAATATCTAGGGAAACTCAATAAAGTTGTAAAATAATCAAGAGGAAAAAATGCCTTGTCTATAACTTTAACTTAGCACCTCCTTGTCATTTATCTTTTTAAAATACTTCCTGTAAGTACAGGTAACCATAAGCCCTTTGAGAACAGTTACATTTTTGTTCAGTTTACAGACATGAAAATAGCCCAATGAATATTATTCAAAAGTAACACAGAAGACCACGCTGGCAAAAATCAGTATTTCTGCTAATATGGGATAGGGAACAATAAAAAGTTTCTGATGATGGGAGTATAAGTATAATCACACTGGAAAGCAATGTGGCATCACCAAAATAAAGCTGAACACATATATCCTATAACCTAAAATTTTTCTCCCAAGGGTATACCAAAGAGAAACTCTCCCATGCAGACACCAGGAGTTAGGCACAAGAACGTTGAGAGCAGCATTGTTTATAATAGCAAAAACCTGAAACAATCCAAATTCACATTAACAAAGGGACGGACAAATTCATTGGAATACCATATGGCAATGAAAATGAATGAACTAGAGCTTTGTGTAATGTGAATGAATCTCAAGAACATAATGTTAAACAAAGAAAAGAAGTTGCTGAAGAATACTTCTGGTGATTTCATTTATAAATATTTCAAAAACATCAAGACTAAACAATGTACTATCTAGGAAACTAAACCTATGGAAAAACAAATGTATGATAAACACAAAACTCACAGTAAGGGAGTAAGTACCTCAGGGTGAGGGACACATAGGGCCTTCTGTTTTACTAGTCATATTATTTTTATAAGTTGAGTGGTACAAGTACAGGCATTTACTGTATTTTGTGTCTACTGTATTATTATGGATGATATTAGTTCTTTACTCTTAATATTTAATAAAAACAATTTAGTAAAAAAAAATTACATATAAATCCTGACTTTAAGGTACTTAAAACCTCAATTCAGTATTGAAACAGCCAAACCCATCACTAACATCAATTAGTGCAATAATCAGGAATAAATAAATTCCATTTGGGAAAAAAAGTCACGCAATATTCAAGGGGAAAAAAAAACCTCTGCCATGTTGAAAACCTTGTATTTACCTATTTTACTGAATGATTTATGCTCATAACTTGATGAATAAGATAGGCTTAATATTCCAAATCTGATGCAAAGAGTTGCCCTTTTTACCTTTATCAAGACAGAATCATTAAATTCAGTTTTCACAATATGGAGAAATCTCTGTTGCCTCCCACTTTAGATGATAAGGAAACTGCTAAAGTCATAATTTCACTTATCACTTATACCCTACCTGCTTTTCAAAGACATGAGCTTATGACTCAGGAAAATGCCACACACTAGCAGACCCCAGCTGACACGGCTCTTAAGAATACTATCCAATAGGCTTGCCACAGCTCTGGTATATTTTGGAGAAGTCCCTACTGAACTTTGCAACAAAAGAATAAGTTTTTGTAGACAAAAAGGGGAGATAACTTTTTAAAAAATTGTATTTTATTGATTATGCTATTACAGTTTCCTCAATTTTTCCTCCAATGCCACCTCCACCCAGCAACCCCAGCTCCCTCCAGCAATCCCCCCACCATCATTCATGCCCATGGGTTATGAGTTTAAGTTCTTTGGTTACTCCATTTCCTATACTGTACTTTACATCCCCATGGCTATTCTGTAACTACCTATTTGTACTTAATCTCTTTACCTCTTCTACATTCCCCCATATACCCCTCCCATTAGGCAACCATCAAAACTCTCTCTGTATCCATGATTCAGTCTCTGTTCTTGTTTGTTTAGTTTGTTTTTTTACATTCACTTGTTGATAAATATGTATTTATTACCATTTTATTATTCATAGTTTTGACTTTCTTTTTCTTAAATAAGTCCCTTTCACATTTTATATAATAATGGTTTGGCGATGATGAACTAACTCCTTTAGCTTTTTCTTGTCTGGAAAGCTCTTTACCTGCCCTCTGATCTAAATGATAGCTTTGCTAGGTAGAGCGATCTTGGATATAGGTCTCTGCTTTTCATGACTTTGAATATGTCTTGCCAATCCCTTCTAGCCTGCAAAGTTTCCTTTTGAGAAATCAGCTGGCAATCTTATGGGAATTCCCTTATAGGTAACTAACGGCTTTTCTCCTGCTGCTTTGAAGATTCTCTCTTTAACCTTTAGCATTTTAATTACGTTGTATGGTCCTGTTTGCAACCATCTTGTTAGGGATTCTGTATGCTTCCTGGACTTGCATGTCTATTTCCTTTACCAAATTAGGGCAGTTTTCTTTCATGATTTTTTCAAATAGATTTCCAATTTCTTGCTCTTTATCTTCTCCTTCTGGAACCCCTATGAGGTGAATGTTGGAACAACTGAAGTTGTCTCAGAGGCTGCTTACACTATCCTCATTTTTTTGGATTCTTTTTCTTCTTATTGCTCTGATTGGTTGTTTTGTTTCCTTATATTCCAAGTGCTGATTTGATTCTCAGTTTCATCCACTCTGTTGTTTTCCTATAAATTGTTCTTTTTTTCAATCAATGTACCCTTCATTTCTGACTGGATCTTTTTTATGCTGTTGATGTGCTCAGTAAGTTCCTTGAGAATCCTAATAACCAGTGTTTTAAACTCTGTATCTGATAGGTTGCTTATCTCCATTTTGTTCAGTTCTTTTTCTGGAGTTTGATCTATTTTATTTGGGCCATGTTTCTTTGTCTCCTCATTTTGGCAGCCTTCTCATGTGTGTTTCTATGTATTAGGTAGAACTGCTATGACTCTGTCTTGGTAGTATGGCCTAATGTATTAGGTGCCCTATAGGGTCCAGTGGCACAGCCTCCTCTATCACCCAAGCTTGGTATTCAAGGTATGCCCTCCTTGTGGACTGAGTCCAGGCTCCTCTTGTAGTTGAGCCTTAATTGCTGTTGGCAGATCAGTGGGAAGGATTTACCCAGACCACAAGTAGGCCAGTTGGCTGCAGGGACTCGTTGTGAATACTGACCATCAAGGTCCACCCTCCATGGCAGATCAGCTGTGGGGGACAGGGTGGTGGTGCTCCAATGTGGTCTGTAGCTGTTCACTGGGTGTGCAGGCTCTGGGGTTTCCTGGTTTGTGCAGGCCATGGTTAGCCACAACCTGTGTTCTGCCCAGGGTCACCCTGCTTGAGCTACACAGCAATGTGCAGATGGCTGCTACTTGTACTGGGCTTGGAGGTTCCCAGGTGAAGCCAAGCTGCAAACCTAGGCTGGTTGCTGCTAGTGCCTGTCCTGGGCCACTTATCAAGAGGTATGGGGGCTGAGGGTTGGCTGAGGCCTGCTGTTTGAAAGAATTTAGGAAGTTATGAAGCACGAGCCAAGACCACCCAGCCCTTCATATGTAAAAGCCACTGTCAACAGCTTGAGTGGGCCTGTAAATTGGGTGGGACAGAGCCTCAGGGGATCTCCAGGGTGGGGTAAACAGTGGATGAAGTCTCTGATATAGCACCCGCCTGCTGGCTCTGTGGCTCTGTGGCTCTGTTGAAGGACGGTTCAGAAAAGAAACCATGGCCTCTGTCCATCTTTCTGTCTGGGAGAAATCTGTCCCCCAGCTCTCGCCTTGATGCCAGACACTTCAGTTCCTCCCCATATGCTGCTAGTGCCTTTCAGGCTGCCACCCCAATGCTGGAGCTCAGAGGGAGTGAGTCTGAGCAAATCCATGTGGGGGCTCTTTAGGAGGAACTGCTTGGGACTACCGAAGTTTCTTCCACTGACTCAATCCCTGCTGTTTTTTGCAGACAGAAGTTATGGGGATTTATCTTTCTGGCACTGGAACCCTGGGCTGGGTCACCTGGTATTCCTCACTCCTGCAATATCCCTCCCAAATTTTTATCCACCACACATGGGTGTGGAACCAGTCTGTTCTGCCTCTCCATGTTTCCTCTCCTCCTACCAGCCTGGATGGATATGTGGTTTCTTTAATTCCATAGTTGTCAGACTTCCATTCACCTTGATTTCTGATGATCCTGAGTGATGGCTGTTCTATAGTTTAGTTTTAATTTTGTTGTGGTTATGTGAGGAGGTGAGCCGTATTTGCCTACACCTCCATCTTGAGACCTTTCCTTAATGAAAAAAGCACTTTAACACAAAATGTAACTTCTTAACAAATTTGAGTGTCAATACAATTTCCATCATTCTTGGTACAATATTGAACAGCAGACATCTAGAGCTTACTCACCTTGCATGACTGAAACCTCATGCTGTTGGTCAGTAACTCCCCAGTTCCCCTTTCTCAGCACCAGGCAACCACCATTCCCCTCTCTGGTCTATAAATTTGATCATTTTAGATACTTCATGTAACTGGAATCATGCAGTATTTGTTTTCTGTGACTAGCTTGTTTCAGTAGTATAATGTCCTGAAGTTTCATCCATGCTGTGGCATACTGCAGAATTTCCTTTTTAAAGGTTGAGTAGTATTCCATTGTAACTGTATACCACATTTGGTTTATCCATTCATCTGTCTACAGGCATTTGGTTATTTCCAAAACTTGGCTATCGTGAACAGTGGGGTGAGGAGAGAACTTACTTACAATGTGTAATTTGGGAAAAGTTTCCCAAAGTCCTTCTCCTGGGTTCAACTACAGCTGCCAAACACACATGTTGAATAAAGCAGGCCTAACTGGCAGGGTTATATTGAACTGTTCTTTATTGAAAGCCAGACACCAGACTGATACCAATCAAAGAAATCAAAATAAAAAGACATAACTGTTGAGCTGGAAGTACTACCTGCCCAAACAGGAATAAGTAAGTGCTTTATGTTAAAATCGTAAGGTAGGGAGAAAGAATATAATTATATTTCTATTTCATTAAAAATTTAATATGGAAAGAATACCAATGATTGCTGTGTGAAGTACCAGCCTATACACATCTATTAAATAGGTTTGCTTTAACACCAAAGACAATTCCTCATTAATATGGGAGTTAACCACGCTACTGCTTCTCCTTCCTAACATCTACCTGTGTCACATGTGTTGCCCCCACCAAATTTACCAAGACCAAACTAAAATTTCTGCAAGTATGTCAAACCTAAAAAAGGCTTACCAAAAAAGGGGGGGAATAAAAGTTCTATCCATAAAGTTTATGAACCACATCAGATCATAACAACTTCCAATGGCCCTTCAATGTCTAAAAAAGTAACTCAGTTAAAGACTTGTTCAACTTCTAATTACCTGCCAACCAAATGATGCTTCTTGCTTTTTACAAGTTCAAGTGTAATATAAGAATATTTCATTCAGAAAACTCCAATATAAGTATTTACATCATAAGCATGTCAATAAAAGGAGCTCTCCATTGACCACCAGAGGTCCTCAAACCAACGAAAATCCAATTCACTACACTGTGAGAACTACTAGCAGCTTGGGATGGTTCAATCGTGGGTTCATGTACCAGTCCTACATTTATTCTGTCCCTGAGTAAATCAAAATGCTTTAAATGTTACACATTTATTGAAGAGCAGTTAAAGAGCAGGTAAAAAAGTGAAAATAAACTAAATTCAACCATAGATAATTAAATAAAGGACTACATATACAACAGTTTACTATTCAGCAGTTACAAAAAATAATGTAAGTGTAGCTATAACAGACATTCTTAACATATTAGTTAAGACACAGAGGTGACCAAATACCCTAGGATTATATACATTATGTGTTAAAATACATACAAGTATATGCACACTAATGTATATAAAATATATAAATGTTTGTAAAAATATACTTCAAAAATTTCACAGAAATTATCACTGGGTAACTTTTCACCTGTATTTTCTAATTTTTCTACAATAAGCATATTAGTAGAGTTATTTATGTTTAAAAATCACCTCTATACCTTCATTCTACCTTTTGCTTCAAGCAGCTACAACAGTTGTACCCAATCATTTAACTTACAGCAATATCTAAGGATGGTGAGTAATGTGAGAAATTTAAAGAAAGTCCCCATAATAAAAAAGCATAACATGGTTAATATCTCCAAGGATGATAAAGATGAGTTTCAGAAACACTCTGCATTGTCAGAAACTTTGTCACTGAAGGAAAAAAAAAGAGTTCCAGCCCTGACCAGTGTGGCTCAGTTAGTTAGCTGAGCACTGTCCCACAAACCAAAAGGTCATCTGTTCAAGTCCTGGTCAGGGCACATGCCTGGATTGTAGGTTCGGTCCCTAGCTGGGGTGCATAGAAAAGGCAACCAATCAATGTTTCTCTCTCACATCAATGTTTCACTACCTCTCTTTCTTCCTCTCTCTCTAAATATAAATTTAAAAAAATAAGGATATTTTTTAAAGTTTCACAGGGTAGGGTTGCATTTCAAAGATGCTACCTATTAGAAGGGCAATTCCTCCTACAAGATGCCCAGCCACTCGCTTTCTTCATGCACACCTAATTAATCATCTTACCATACCACTGCTTCTTTGAAAGAGCCTATTGCAAGAATTTGTTCAAAATGTTCATAATAAGTAATACTTCTTAAACACTTTTAAACCTTCCTTATAAGTAACTGTAATAGCATCAGACATGAAGCTATATGCATTAAAAACCATTTACTGAACACTGTGCTAGGTACTTTGCATGCTCTCTCTTTACTCACCTTCCTCTCAACTCCATGAAGAGAGTGCACCATTAGCCCTCTCTCACAAAATTAGGACACAAATTACCCATGGACATGGAAGCAAAGATTTAAACCCAGGTCAGACTCCAAACCCAGTCCCCTTCTTACACTATATTACCCTTTAAGTTCTCATGCCTTATTACTCAGGTTCTTCCCAACTGATCCTTTAACTCAAGACACCATAGCATCTGCCCTGGGCTGTAAACTAAAGGTTTTATTCATGTATTAACGCTCCATCATTGAGAGCATTAGTCATTGGGCTCAGGCCCATTGACTTCTTTTCTTTCATTTCATGAACTAAGTGCCTTGCCTAGTGTGTGCAAAGCACTTAGAGAAATACAAAAATGAGTAAAGCACAGCCGCCATCCTCAAAAAAATTGTTATAAACTCCTAGAGACTGGGAGTAAACTACTAAACTACTACTAAAACTAGTAAACTACTATTAAATAAGGATAAACACTTCCATTAAAAAATCATAAAAAATTCAGGAACCCCTAAAAAGCTAAACTTTCAAGTAAAATGGGTTTTACTCATTTAAAGGACCAAACTTTTCTTAAGATTAAGCATCTTAGATAAAAATATTTCTACCTTCTTAAAGATAAAACACAGTATAACAATAAAAAGAGATAATATTGATTAAATTTACTGATGTACTACATTTTACATATACTTAGTATTTAGTCTTCACCAAAACCCTGAGGTAAGTACTATTAATGGCCCCATTTTAAAAGCATGTAATGGAAAACAGAGAGGTTAATTTATTTGCCCACAAGGATTAAATGATGGAGTCATGATTCAAATGCAGCATTCTACTTCTCTATTTTGATACATTTATTCATTCATTCAAGCACTTATTCTCAATTTTAAAAAATGTGTCAAGGAACTTAATAAAGACCTCACCAAACAAGATATATGAATGGCAAATAAGCATAGAAAAGATGCCTCATGTCATTCATGAGCAGGGAAATGCAAATTAAAACAATGAGATACCACTCACTACACACCTGAAACAATGGCCAAAATCTGGAACACTGACAAGACCAAACTCAGGTAAGGATGTGGAGCAACTGATACTCCCATTCGTTGCCATGGAAATGCAAAATGTTACGGTGTGTTTTCTTATAGAACTAAACATACTTAGTCAACATTCGTGCTTCTTGGTATTTACCCAAAGGAGCTGAAAATTGTACGTTCACACAAAAACCTTCATACAGATGTTTATAGCAGCTTTATCATAATTTCCAAAACTTGGAAGTAACTAAGATGTCCTACAGTAGGTGAATGGATAAATAAACTGCGATATACCCAGACAGTGGAATATTATTCAGCTTTTAAAAGAAATGAGCTATCAAGCCATCAAAACTCATGGAGGAATCTTAAATGCATATTGCTAAGTGAACGAAAGCAACCTAAGGAGGCTATATACTCTATAATTCCAACTATAAGACATTCTGGAAAATCAAAGCTATGGAAACTATAAAAAAATTAGGAGTTGGCAGGGATGGGGGGGTGAAAGGATGAACCAGCAGAGCCCAGAGGATTTTTAGGGCAGTGAAAATACTATGTATGATATTATAATGGATATGTCATTATTCATGTGTCCAAGCCTTCATATTATACAGCAATAAGAATGAACACTAGCCCTGGTTGGTGTGGCTCAGTGGATTGAGTGCCGGCCTGCAAACCAAAGGGTCGCCAGTTAAGACTGCCAGTCAGGGCACATGTGTGGATTTTGGGCCAGGTCCCCGGTAGGGGGTACATAAGAGACAACCACCCATTGATGTTTCTCTCCCGCTCTCCCTCCCTTCCCTTCTGTCTAAAAATAAATAAATAAAATCTTTACTAAAAAAAAAAAAAAAAGAATGAACCCTAACCCTGGCCAGGTGACTCAGTTGGTTGGAACATTGTCCTAATACACTAAGGTTGTGGGTTCAATCCCTAGTCAGGGCACATACAAAAATCAACCAACGAATACATGTAATAAGTGGGACAACACCTCAATGTTCCTCTCTCCCTTCCTCTGTCTCTCACTCGAGTCAATAAATAAAAATTTTAAAAAAAGGAATGAACTCTATGGCACACTACAGATTTGGAGTGATTATGATGTGTCAATGTAGGTTCATCCTTGGTAAAAAGTGTAGCAATGTGGTAAGTGATAATAATGGAAGAGGTTATCCGTTTGGGGGCAAGGAATATGAGAAATTTCTGTAGCTTTCTCTGTTTTACTGTAAACCAAATACTAAAAATAATAATCAAAAAATACTTTTACCTTAAAGAAAAGTCAGCTTTCAAAATTTTTATCAAAATACAAATTTCACTATCCTGGGTTTTTTTAAAAAGAAAGAAAAGAAACTAAGGAAAGATCCCATGTCAGCAGTAATGTGAACTGGCCTTCAGCCAGCATTTCCAGACTCAGTTATGCTGTGTCACTTCTTGACATCATGAAAAGATCAACCTGTCAACTTGTCAGGCACTCTACAGAAGGTATATCAGTCATATAGCAATGAGTCTGTGCTCATCTCTGAGATTTTCTTTATTTTGCTGGAATTTAAATTCCTAAGTCAAAATAGTGACATTGATAATGTTTTTGATGCATAGCCTTCAGTTGTTTTCAATGGATGTACCAATTCAATAGATGTATTAAAACACACTAAAAAAATTTACTGACTACCTAGTGCATACAATACAGTGTTGAAAAATGACAACAGGGCATTGAACAAGATAACTTTATTCGTGAAGCTCACCTCAATCAGAAATTGGAAAACAGAGAAGAAAACAAATAAGATAATTAGACTGTATAAATTCTAAAGGAAATAAACAATGGGGTGTGACAGAGTAACTGGGAAGGGTCCTTCTATGATGCTGTTTTGAAGTTTTGTTCTCAGTTTGTTCCCAAAGACAAGCCGGCTAGGCAGCCAGGCTGGGGACCAGAGGATCAAGGAGTAGAGGAAAAACAGACCACTCCTAGTGAAGATGATCAGAAATGTGGCAAGGAGAAGCCCTAGTTTCATCACCAATGTGGAAACTGGCTTAGAAAAAGTTAGTGATTTGACCAAGGTCTCAAGCTGGAACTGAAAGAATAACTATGATTTCAGAAGACAGGTTACGTTTGGGGTGAAGGAAAGACCGTAAGTCCAGCAAGAGAATAAATCTGAACTCAGAAGAGGTGTCCTGATTATGGGACTACCACCCTGCAAACAATGGTAAAAGTATCTGTATGGGTGAATGGTAAGCATAATCAGATTGTGATATGCTAGAGAAAAGTAACTCTTGTAGAAAAGGTTTGGTTTGGTTGTTTGGTGTTTGCACAGTGGGGAACTAGAGTTGGGAAACACATTAAGAGACCACCACAACTGACTTGGTGAAAAATTTTAAAAACTGACCCTAGGAGGTAATAATAAGGAGAGACAGTGTAAAAGCAACTTGGGGTATGTTTGACTACAGGTGTAGCAATGTATCAGAAAAATACCTGCAGAACCCAATATAACTCCAATCCTACAACACTGAATAAACACTGCATGTTTTCAAAAATGAGTTGGAACTTTTCAACAAACCCCCATGAGCCAGTGTTCTTTGTACTGCATACTACCATGCCTAAGAGAGTATTACCTGTGTGTGATGAATATGGTTTCATAGTATCATTTTAAAATCAAGGCATAATTGACTTCCAGCCAAGATGGAGGCATAGGTAGACGCACCGTGCCTCCTCGCACAACCAAGATGGGGACAACAACAATATAGAAACAAAATAACAACCAGAACTGACAGAAAATTGTGAAGTGTATGGAAGTCAGAGACCCAAGGATTTAAAAATAGACACATTCATCCAGACCGGTAGGAGGGGCAGAGTGGGGCCGGGCTAGGGATGCGGAGCAGAGACCTGAGCAACCGGTGGTGCGCAAGTCCGCAGTAGGCAGACCCTGGGCACACAGGTGGTGGTGGCTGGTGGGCCCTGGCCAGGGGGTGGCGACCAGCAGACCCAGCGAGATGGCCACTGTGAAGCAAGGCACTGCGTGCAACTCAGGGTACAGCACCAGGAAGTAGAGCTTTGGGTCACTGACTGAAAAGGAAGGTCCCAAGGGGTGCACAGGCCCACCCACACCGGAATTGGTGCCAGAGGGGCCCAGTTGGCTCTCGGAGGGCAGCGGAAGGGTCTGGGGTCCTACCGAGAGCGGGGCAAGCGCCATTGTTCCTTCTCGGCCCCGCCCCCACATACAGCGTCACAACCCAGCAACTGGGGTGCCCGCCCCGGTGAACTCCTAAGGCCCTGCCCCTCACTACAGGAGCTTGACAAGACAAAAAAACAAAACAAAAAAACCAGCAAAAAGATGGCTCAAACAGAAGAAGAATTGAAAGTCTCAGAACCCATCCTTTTAAGTGACCAAGAGATAGCCAACCTATCAGATGCACAGTCCAAAGCACTGGTGATCAGGATGCTCACAGAATTGGTTGATTTTGGTCGCAAATTAGATGAAAAAATGCAGGCCACAATAAGTTTAATGAAGAAAGATGCACAGGGA
>CM052538.1:81237867-81258677 GCA_028533065.1 Trachops cirrhosus
AAACTAAGCAAACAACTAGAACAGGAACAGAACCACAGAAATGGAGATCACATGGACGGTTAGCAACAGGGGAGTGGGAGAATAAGTAGCATGGATGGTAGGTAGAAAATAGACAGGGGGAGGGCAAGAATAGTAGGGCAAATGTAGAAGCTAAAGAACTTATGACACATGGACATGAACTAAAGGAGGGGAATGTGGGTGGGAGAGGGTGTGCAAGGTGGAGGGGAATGAAGGGGGGATAATAGGACAACTGTAATAGCATAATCAATAAAATATGTTAAAAAAATAAAAAATAAAAAAATAAAATCAAGGCATAAGTGTCTGTACATATTATTTCATTTAGTATTACACTTCCGCTGCATTATTCTATTAAAACATAACATAAACCGCATTCTTCTATTCAGATGGTACACAATTTCCAAAAGGAAACTGTGGGGTTTTCTTGTTTTAAGTCCAGGTCCTGTATAGGCCTCAACAAATGAGAATTTGAAAAATATTTTAAAGAAATAAAAGGACTCACACCAGGTTTAGTATGTTGAGTAGTCCCACTGCTATTTTTAGAATGAACAACACTTCTCAACTTTTACTAAATGATACTAACAAGTCCAAGGATCATATCCTATCTAAAAACAAGACCTATACAACACAGGCAGCTAGGTTCTTACAATGGCTTATCAACAAGTGTTTTGACTTACAGATTTTACTTATATGTTTATTTCGCATGTATCTTTATGTATACGTATTTAAAACATACTATTTGCATTTATTGTTCTTAAGTATTTGTTTTCATTCTATTCACTGATATTTTTACATATGGCAGTGTTATATCGTACTAGCAGCCTGTAAAAAAACGCCTTAGATTTTACCAGTATTTCATATTCACTGGATAATTTGGGGTTCAGAACTACCTTATCAAATATGTAAGTAAAATATTTTCCCCTCTGTACAATGGTGAAATTGGAGCTCCGAAAGACTAGTTCAAGATCACACAGCAATCGGCAAGGACAGGGTCCTGACCTGATCTTCAGACTCTCTGTTCATGCTCTTCTCCCCTCAATTTAATACTTGAATATTCATGTATCTCTCTTCAACAAACCTGGAATGTAACTAAAAGCCACACCACTGCGGCTCTGCCAAAATCCCGAGTGTCGAAATGCAGCCGGAACACTAGTACTTTTAAGTAAACATAAACACGAGCACACGTTTCAGTCAGGACCCCATTCAATTCGGGGTTTGCTGCACTGCACAAAACTTATTACAATACACGACAGCCTTAAAGTATAACCCTTAACGACACTGTCTTTTTCAATGGAAAGTTCAATGAATGCAAAGGTGACTCATACAGTTAACTTCTGGTTTCCTAAATTAATAACTTAGGATGCCAAATGAAAATAATGAATTACACAGACCTCTTTCCATCATCACCCCCAAAGTTGCTTAAGTGTCAAAGCGAGATAGTTAAACACGAGGACGGATGTGGGGCTGAAGCTAGTATTCCTCCTCCCAGCGACTGCCACCACCTCAGGCAACCCCCTCCTCAAAGCCCAGAGGGTCTATTCTGACCCCAATCCCGCTATGACCAGAGTGACTACCGGCCCCGAAGCCCCGGGCGACCCAACTCAGCCCTGCCGGGAGCTGCGGCAGCGGTAACTCGCTCGGCTAGGGCCGACCCCTTCCCGAGGTGTCCCCACCTGCCCGGCAGCCCGCACACCTGGGAGCCCCTGCCCCGGTAGAATACGCGTGGCAGAAACCGATCCCTAAACGCAGGTCCCCGGGGCGGCCCGGAGACCCCGGGCAAGTCCGCTTCCGCTTCCACCCCACATGGTCGCGACCGACCGCGCCCCCGCCCCCGCAAGAGCCCCCACTCCCGCAGGGCCCAGGATCGCCGGCGACAGGAGGGGGTGCCGGCGCAGCGAAACTGGGGGAGGAGGAAGAGCAGCAGGCGCGCCCGCCCGGGGAAGAGGAGGAGCGCGTCCTGACCCGCCGCAAGGGCTGGCAAAGAGGAAAAGGGAGAGGGTGCGCAGCCGCTGGCAGGGGCCCCGCGGAGAAGCGGGCATCTACCTGCGAGCAGAAGTACGAGCCCTGGATGCCGAGCTTGATGCAGGTGGGACACTGGAGCTTGGCCTCGCTGCTGCAGCCGTCCGTCTCGCACACCCGTGTCTCCACGGCCGCCATGCTGCCTGGCTGCAGGAAGAGCGCCTCACCGAGGAAAAGGAGGAGGGAGGGAGGAACGGCTGGGCGGAGGGAGGGCCGAGGAGGAGAGAGAGGCCGAGCCAGAGGCGGAGCTGGACCCGCCGGGCCTGGGGACGGAAGGAAGACGAGAGCCGGGTCGGCCCAGACAACGCTGCGCGCCCCACCCCTTCCCCCGCGCGCGCAGCTGGCGTCCGGCCCACCACCTTCGCTCCGCCCCCTCAGCCGCCGGCGCGCACGTGGGAGACGGCGGAGACCCTGGCTGAAACCTCCCCCAGCCTGCGGGCGACCTTGTTGTCGGCCCTCTGGGAGTGCGTCCTCCTAGCGCCTTGCAGTGGAGGCCAGGTGAGGCCCGCGAGGGTAGGCCCACGTGCCTCGCGCTCTGTACTTGGCCATACACATTCCCAGTAGTCCCTTACTGAGTCCCGAGGTCCTGAATGTCCCCCATGCTCCCAGGCGGTTGTAAAGAGCACTGCACTCCTATGCGATAGCCCATCCGGCAGCTCCTTAGAAAAGGAAAATAATGCCCTTTCTTAAAGTTCTATTTCTCACTGACTTCTCTGAGGCCGAAGGACCACCGCTCATTCACAAAAAAAAAAAAAAAAAAAAAAAAATATATATATATATATATATATATATATATATATATATATATTGAGCCAGACAGTTGTCTGTGAGGAGGTGGGCTGGGATTTGCATCCGCCCTCTTTCGCGCCAAATATTTTTTCCACACCAACCCCCTCCATTCACAATCTACAATGCTAGTACTAGTAAGATGGCAGCTAGTAAATACTAAGTACAAAGTTTAGTTATACTCTCTATATAATATTTTTGTATTATCCCGGGTAACTTAAGACGTAAATAGGGGAGAATTGTATTAATCATGAAATAGAGTTGCAAGGAGCTTTAGACGTCATCTGATGCAAATCTGTTACCTAAATCCTTTCAACTATATCCCAGATCGGCCATTTACTACTGACTTGTGCTTGAATACCTCTTGTTACTAGGGAAGAGAGAGGAACTAAAATTTATTGGTCAAGTAAGTACTGTGAACTTTGTGTTATCTAACCCATTTTTTAAAAATTCATATTAACAGCTCACATTACTTTTATTTTATACGTGTTTGGCAATGTAAGCAATACAAATAATGTAATAAAATTTTAAATGTTATACATACATAAGCAAAAAGACATCAACCACCAAATATGTGTATATATGTAATTTACATGTGAATATATATACACAAAATATTTTTTAACAAGAATAGGAAAACATACCATGCAGAGTATTTAGTAAACTACTTTCTTCAGTTATTATTGTGAACTTTTCTTGTCATTAAATATATTTTCACCACATGATTTTGCTGTGTGCATAACATTGTTACAATAATAATTTACTGAACCAAATTCACTATAGACATTTAGATTATTTTTAATTGTTATATATTACAAAGAAAGCTTCAGTGAATACCCTTTTAGCTAGAACTTTGCATACATCCTTATTTATGTATTTACTTAAAACCAGAATATTTATTGCAGGATTAACCATTGAAATCCTTAAGATGAACTGGATGCTGCAACAGCTGCCCTCTTGGGTTTAGGTATCCGTCCTTCACAGAATCCATGCCTGAATCCACAGTATACAACTTTTACCTGCCTCATGAGACCAGTCCCAGTGATGTTTTGGTGATGTTTTGTCGTTTAGCCTTGGCACCCCACCAGTTACACTTCCAATTGCGCTTGGCCAGGTAGCCACCCACACTTCCTGCAGGTGGACTTCTGAAGGTGGTAGGCCCTGGAGCAACAGTGTAGCGCAGAGTGTCGGGCTCAGCACACACGTCATGTTGCAGCACTCGCCAAAAGATGTTCCATTGTCATCTGGCTTCTGTGGCCAAGACCAAAGAGAGCTGCATACATCCTTATTTACTTAGGATATATTCTTGAGAGTGGCATTGATACATCAAAGGGCTGTCACTGTTTATTGTTTTTTATACAGGTTGTCCAAATTTTCTCCAGAAAGTGTATACATAGTTATACTCTGGTCAGAACTGCACTAGAGATCTTATATCCTGAGACTACTACTGCCAGTTACTATTTATTTTTAATGCTTGTAATTCTGATGAATGAAAATTTTTTTTATCAAATTATAACAAGATGACATTTTTCTCATATTATTAGCATTTGTATTTTTTTTAAATCCTTACCTAAGGACGTTTTTTTTTCACTGCTCTTAGAGAGAAAGGGAGAGAGAGAAGCCTCCCATACACACCTGCCCAAGGGATCTAACTGCAACCTAGGTATGTGCCTTGACTGGGAATTGAACCCACAACCATTTGGTTACATGGCAGTGATCCAACCAACTGAGCCACACCGGCCAATGCTATATTTCTTCTTTTATGTGTTTGCTTTTATTTGTTAAGATTTCTTTTTTTGCAGAAAAATACTAAAAATTTTTTTAAAAAGCCAAGACAAATTGACCACAGTTCCATCAATGTTTCATTCACCCTTGTAACCTTTAGTCCTTGACCACAAGCATATTCAATGTTTACATTTTTGCAGTTATTGATCAAAATTTTTATTGTATATATTCACATAACATTATACCATGGATTATTCTTAGATTTAGAAGTAATAAATCCTATTCCTTTTCTATATGGTAGCTCTTTATGTATTTGAGATTAACTCTCATACCTTATGATGGGTCAGTTCTTACAATATCCGCTTGTATTATATAGCATGTTTTATGATTTTTAAAAATTTTTATTGACTTTTAGAGAGAGAGGAAATAAAAACATCGATGTGAGAGAGAAATATTGATTGCCTCTCATGTCCACCCCAACTAAAGACCAAACCCACAATATAGGTATGTGCCCTGTCAAGGAATCAGACACGCGACCTTTTGTTGTACTGGATGACATTCCAATCAACTGAGCCACACCGGCCAGGGCTATATAGCACATTTAGATCCCTTGCAGTCCATGTCCACTTACTCTGAAGGAATTACAGTTTGTTGACTCCTGATGGGTTGTGTTCAGTATTGTGCTAATAAAACAGAGAAATAAGAATTTCTGAAAACTCTAGTCCAAAAGACCCCAAGGGTTCTTTTTGGGTACAAGGGGACTGAAGATGGTCCTGCCCCTACTGGCAATCTGCCTCTCAGGGCTGCTCTTCCTCACATCTTTAGGAAAGTGGTGCTCTGGGCAGTCAAGAACACAGATGTTGCATGAAAATAGGCAAACCTCTCTGGTTTCCACCCTGCTCCCTTAGTCATGTTTCCATGGGCAAATTGTTTAACCTCATTTTCCGTATCTGAAAAATACAGATTAAAGTACCTACCTCATAGAGTTTTCTTATACTTAAATTGGATAGAATTTGTGTAGTCCTAAGAGCCCAGTAAGTGATATTATTAGTTAGCCTGGCCATCAGCACCTCCTTCCTTGGTCCTCTTCACTCCCACATGACAAACTGATGAGTAAGGTAAACTTCTTAAGACCACCTTTTTAGCTGTTAAGATAATCACCCAGATCTTTTTTGTTTAAGCATAAAAAAGTAACAAAACATAAGGGATTTTTATAAGTTATGTAATAGTCCCTGTTTTATTCTCCTGAGACTTTTATAAGTCAAAATCCCCATTGGACATCTAGTCACTATTTTCATTCCTGTGGGCAAAGTTCAGCCAACCCACTTCCAGGAGGAAGAATGGACTTCAGTGTCTCAGATGAGAATTTGTAATTTCTAAAGAGGCCTTTGACCTGAAGGCACTTGTTTTCCTGGACTTTTTACATAGGGAAAAGCACTTTGGAGATAGTGTGTGAGCACATACCCAAAGCTATCTATCCAACTACCTCCTATACTGCTAGTACCCATTGACTAGTTAAAATTCAACATGACCAAAAAGAAACAATTATCTTGTGTTCACTCACTTTTGTCACTCCCTTTAAATCTGCTTTTTCTCCTGAATTTTCTATCTTTCTTAGTGATACATTCTGTCTACTCTTGTTTCCCTAGTTCAGAATTAGGCTCCTACCTCTTACTTATTGCCCCCCAGCAAATTAATCAGTCCTATACATCTGATCTTCTACATATTTTTTATGTGTTCTGTCTTTTCATATGGCTGCAACTTTAGTTTAGGCCATTTTAAGCCTTGCTTGGACTATTACTGTAGCCACTTAACTGCTTCTAATCCATTGAATCTACCCAGACATCAAGCTGATTTTCTAAGAGACAAATCTGATCATGCCTTTCCTTGCTTAAAACTCTTCACTAATGCAGGGCCTGCAGAGAGGGAGCCAGGAACAAAGAGGTGGCCAGAGCCTACGCAGTTGGAAACAAGTGAACAATCAGGCTTAAGTTAGTCAGGGTTAAGAGGATCTGTGAGACTATAAGGCCAAAACTAAAGAAAAAGTTAAAAAGATCACTGGCATGGTACATAAAGGGGAAAGGAGCAAATAAGTATCTATATTAAGGATAATGAAAACCAAGTTTTTCTCTTTGTGAGAAGGAAGTTACAAGTATGAAAAGGATGAAGGCTGGAATTAATTAGGTAGAATTGTATTGGAATTTGAAGTATTGATGTGAACTCAAGATAGATAGATAAATAGGTAATATAGATGTGTGTGTGTGTGTGTGTGTGTGTGTGTGTGTGTGTGTATGTAAAGCTCTGACTACTAAGAGGGCCTAATGGCAGTGAGCACACCAATCTCCAGATCTTGGTTTCTAAATACCATTCTCCACTAAAAGGAATCAGAGGTCTTTGGAGGATTGGCTCATTTCACTGCCAAAGAAGGAAAAGTGCAAGGTACATCTGGAGAATTTCACTGTACCAGAGCATATGGTACAGCTCAAACATGATGGAGACCATAGAAAAGACACAGTGGAATGAGAGTTGCAAGATGGTGGCAGAGTAGGAGAATATTTCACGCAACTCTTCCCAGAACCAAACTGGAAATAATATGTCCCCTAGAGCAAGGGACATAAAGGAAAGAATAAACAAATGGGATCTCATCAAAATAAAAAGCTTCTGCACAGCTAAAGAAAACAGTATTAAAATAAAAAGAGAGCCAACCATATGGGAAAACATATTTGCCAATGATACCTCAGACAAGGGTTTAATCTCCAAAATATGTAAAGAACTCACATTACTTCACTCTAAGAAGACAAGCAACCCAATTAAAAAAATGGGCAAAGGACTTGAACAGACACATCTCCAAAGAGGACATACAGAGGGTCCAGAGACACATGAAAAAATGCTTAATATCTCTAGCTATTAGAGAGATACAAATTAAAACCACAATGAGATACCATTTCATACCAGTCAGAATGGCCATCATAAACAAAGCAATAAACAACAAGTGTTGGAGAGTTTGTGGAGAAAAGGGAACCCTAGTGCACTGTTGGTGGGATTGCAGACTGGTGTAGCCACTGTGGAAAACAGTATGGAATTTTCTCAGAAAACTAAAAATAGATCTGCCTTTTGACCTAGCAATTCCACTGCTAGGATTATATCCTAAGAACCCTGAAACACCAATCCAAAAGAACCTCTGCACCCCAATGTTCATAGCAACACAATTACAATAGCCAAGTGCTGGAAGCAACCCAAGTGCCATGAGTAAATGAATGGATCAAAAAACTGGTACATTTACACAATGGAATTCTATGCAGCAGAAAGAAAGAAGGAGCTCCTACCCTTTGCAACAGCATGGATGGAACTGGAAAGCATTATGCTAAACAAAATAAGCCAGGCAGTGAAAGACAAATACCATATGATCTCATCTTTAACAGGAACCTAATCAACAAAACAAACAAGCAAAATATAACCAAAGACACTGAAATACAGAGCAGGCTAACAGTGACCAGAGGGGAGAGGGGAGGGAATTTCAGGGGAAAAGGGGAAGGGTTTGCAGGAACAATTATAGAGGGCATATGGACAATAACAAGGGGGGGAGTGGAAATGGGAGAGAGGTGGGGAGGACTGGAGAGGGGCTGGGATGGGGGTAAAAGGCAGAAAACTGTACTTGAACAACAATTAAAATAATAAAAACTGGAAATAAAACTAAAGAGAAGAACAATCACCCAAAATAAACTGAGGACTACCTAAAAAAGAGACTTTTAACCAAGGATGAGCAAAGGCCACCCGGAGACTGGTAGGAAGGGCAGGGATGTGAAAAGGGCCAGCCCCATTCATACGGGCAGTGGGCTGAGGCTGCAGCATGGCTGTGGGAGCTTACCCCTGAGAGAAGAGAAGTCAGGTGCACAGACAGGACTCGCAAGCACAGAGGGCCAGTTCTGGGATCAGCTGACCACATCAAATCCAGCAGTGAAAGGCCCAGGGTTTTCTGTCTGCTGGAGAAAGACTGAACCTCTGGAGACAAAGCCACTATTTATTTTCTTTTTTTCTTAAGGGAGCCAAAGCACAGGTTTTGTGTTTGCAGCCACTCACCTAAGGCTCCAGAGAAGGGAAGGCAGCATGGACTGGAGCTGCACAGGAGAGTATGGATTGGGAGGCCCTGGGGGAAGATGTGGGGGAGTGGCTGTGGGGATTCCAGAGCTGGGATACCTGGACACTGCAACAGCTATCTTCCTTGAGAAAAAGTAAACCCCTCCCAGGGGAAAAGCAATTACCTTACACTGAGGTATACTGCTCACCCCACCTCTGGAATCTCACCTATCCCACACTACATTTTTTTGTCTGTTTGTTTTGTTTGTTGGAGCTTTCTTTCTTTCCTCCCATCCTGCATCTTAACTTACCCTGCTGAGGAGACAGCAATACATGCAGACTCAGGGGTTGTCAGAGATTGGCTGCAGTGTGCAGCCATTCGATACACTTTCCCAAGAACCAGACTGGTGCTTTCCCCTCAAGAGAAAGCCAAAGAAACACCCTCCTGGTTTCCCACAAACCTAAAATCTAGGCTCTGGAGGCTCCACCCACTAATCTACTAAGGTCCCTGCCCTGTCAAATTCAGGGAAATAATTTAAGACAGATTCAGACTAGTAGCTCAAGGGCAGGGGAGCACACCCACCATCATCCCTGAAGTCTTAAAGGCACTTCCCATTGGAGATCCAGGAGTCCTATCTCCCCAGTTCCACCAGAAGCCCTCTTAGAAACAGTCAGGTCTGAGACTAGTCTAAGACTGACAGCAGGCCAGGCCAGTAGGCAGAGAGGGAGTGGTGGATTCTGCAGTCCCTTGGGATGTTTGCCGACAGTGCAGATAAAAGTCAGCTTTGCAGAGCCCCTTGGCCCATCCTGAGTGCAGCCAGGGCCAGAGGAATCAGCCACAAACTGTGGATCACTTGTAGCTTCAAACAAGCTGCTGAGGGCTACATGTGGACAGCACCTGACATTGGCTTACACTAGCCTCAGACAGCATCAGAGCCATATCCAAAGGGAAACCTCAGAAGGTAAACACCACACTCTGCTGAGAGGAATTCCACTTCATTCTTTTTCATTTTTTGTTATTTTTTCTTTTTCACAGACTTTTTATTAATTTTTTATTTTGATGCTCTATTTTTTCTTTCATATTCCTTATTTTACTCTTATCTTTGATTACTCCATTGTTTCCTTCTTCTTTCCTTTTCTTATTTTTGTTATTTTTTTCTCTTTCTTTGTCTGTTTTTCTCATTTTCCTCTTTCTATTCATTATTCGTATTAGTTCTCTCTTTTCTCCTCTCATAATAACTTTTCTTTCCTTTGGTTTTCTCTTATTCTTTTTTCTTTCTTTTCTTTTTTCCCCCTATCTCTACTATGCCATTTTTCTTTACACTTTTATTATTCTTTTTCTTTGGTCATTGATTTTGCTGTTGTTATTGGGAGGGTTTTTTTTTTTTTTTTTTTGCTTGTCTTGGTTTGCTTTTTGTGTTGTTTTGCTTTGTTCTGTCAGCACCTTGTACAACAGCACACAAGACATGGTGGGGGATTGAGCCTCTTAGTCAGTTAGAGGAGAGATCCCACCGGCAAACAGGCCAACAGCTATTGTTGCAGGGTGCAGCCAAGAGGGGGGCCCCAAATAGGGATTTGGAATGGGGCCCAGAACTCAGGGTGTCCAGGAAATATTAAGATGTCCTCACCACCCACCCCCACAGGTGTGGGTTGGGGGAAGAGACAAATGGAGCAGGGCCATTGAGAGCTGTTTTGTGTAGCAACAGCTTTGCACCTAACCTCTGGTGTGGTCATTTAACATATCTATAACTTTTAACTGGTTACATAGACATGTTAAATAGCTGTGGCCATGCTCTGGGTCAGGGGAATGGAAGTAAATTCCCCACCAAGACAATAACTGGGGGGTAGATCCCTCGAGTTACAGCGCCTGCGTGAGAGCTTGGAGATAACTGGCTCCATGATATGGGGCCACGCCTGCCCCATGATGGCAGCCCAGTAAAGCTGGAAGGATATGACAGTGCTGGCAAGTGTAGCCAATTGTAGGAGGAGTCAGAAATGGGGCTGCAGAGGAAGATTGGTGCGGGGATTTAAACTGAGACGCAGCAGCCATTAAAGGGAGAACTACACGGTTTTGACAGAGTGGAGACTCCCACAGCCCTGTGAGAGAGAATCACCATGCGGCTTTAGGAGAGAACTGCCAGTCGGCTTTGCCAGAGTGGGGACTCCCATGGCCATTGTGCAGAGAGGACCACTCGGCTGTGGCAATAGAAAGGAGAGCCACACGGCTGTGGACATGTAAGAGAGCCACGTGGCTTTGCCAGAGTGGGGACCCCCGCAGCTTTAGAAGGGGGAACACCACCCGGCTTTAGCAGAGATCCCGGCGACACATCTGATCATGCTGGGATCACAGGGGGGCCTACCAGCCAGGACGGATTACTAGGAAGAACTGGGGGCTGCCTGAGCCACGGACTTCTATTTCTTTCCCTGAGATACAGTACCCCAGATGGGCAAAGGGGGAAGGAAGGACTGTGTGTGTTTGTAGGTGTTTTAAGGGACTTTGGGATTTTGATGAAGACATTAGGTCACTACTTTAAGTTTGTATAGCATTAAATAAACATTTCCTTTCCTTTTCACGAATCTCTGCAATTGACAGATGTCTTTCCTATAAGGCGGCAGACATAACGAACCTGGGGGGTTCCTTTAGGTAATAGTATATTGCCTTTGGCTGCCCCCTGCTCCTTGTTGTTCTGTAACACTATTAGGACCCAAATATGACAGAGAGTCCACATAACCCACACAAAGGACATTCCTAGAGCATCCAGCTTAGGAGATCAAGGAGACTGCACCAGTGGGTTCCATGGGATTCTTACCACATAAGGCAACCCCACAAAGACAGGGAGTCAAAGCAGATCCATCTAACACATAGAAAGAGATGAAAAGAGTCAGCTAAAATGGGAAGACAAACAAAAGAAAGGAGCAATCCTCAGAAAAAGAGCTAAATGAAATTGAGACAAGCAATATAAGACGTATAGTTCAAAGTAATAGTTATAAGGATGCTCAAGGAACTTAATGAGAACTACATCAGCATGAAAAAGGATATAGAAATGTGAATAAGAACCAGGTGGAAATGAATGCAATATCTGAAATGAGTAATATAATAGAAAGAATTAAAAGCACACTAGGTGAAGCAGAAGATCAAATCAGTGATTTGGAAGTCAAGGTAGGAAAAAAACACAGAGCAACAACATGAAAAAAGACTGAAAAAGAATGAGGATAGTTTAAGGGAGCTTTGGGACAACATGAAACATAACAATATTTCATTGTAGGGATACCAGAAGGAAAAGAAAGGGAGCAAGGAATAGAAAAACTGTTCAAAGAAATAAGGACAGAAAACTTCCCTAACCAGGTGAAGGAAAAAGTCACATAAGTTCAGGAGGCACAGAGAGTCACAATCAAGAAGAACCCAAAGAGACCCACACCAAGACACATCACAATTAAAATGGCAAACTTCAAAGACAGACAGAATCTTAAAGGCAGCAAAGTAGAAACAGTTACATACCTAGAAGGGAGCTACAGTGAGGCTGTCAGCATATTTCTCAACAGAAACACTATAGTCCAGACAGGATTGGTATAAAGTGTTTCAAGCAATGTAAAGTAAGGACCTGCAAGTAAGACTATTCTATCCAATATGGCTTTCATTTAAAATGGAAGGTGAAATAAAGAGCTTCCCAGACCATAAAAGAAGGTTAAAGGAGTACATTTTCATGAAGCCAGTGCTGCAAGAGATGCTAAAGGGAATGTTTTAAAAGAAGAAATAGGGAGAGAAAAGAACACAGGTACAAAGGAAAAATGGCAATGAATAGTATCTATTAATAATAACCCTCAATGTATATGGATTAAATACTCCAATCAAAAGACATAGAGTAGCTGAATAGATAAGAAAACATAACTGTATATATGTTATCTATGATAGACCCACCTCAGA
The DNA here is from genome assembly GCA_028533065.1 of Trachops cirrhosus. Lineage (NCBI taxonomy): Eukaryota > Metazoa > Chordata > Mammalia > Chiroptera > Phyllostomidae > Trachops > Trachops cirrhosus. The sequence goes on from CM052538.1 coordinate 81,250,418, forward strand.
ACAAAAGGCTTACACAGGCTGAAAGTGAAGGGTTGGGGAAAAAATAGTCTATACAAATGGAGAAGAAAAAAGCTGGGGTAGGAATACTTCTATCTGACAAAATAGACTTCAAAAAGGGCCATAAAAAGGACAAATAAGGTCACCACATGGTATTGAGGGATCAATCTAACAAGAGGATATTATGCTTGTAAACATATATGCACCCAATATAGGAGTACTTACATATATAAAGAAAATCTTGGAGGAATTTAAGGAAAAAATCAACAGCAACACAATTATTGTAGAGGATTCTAACACTGTTGCCAATGCATAGATCTTCCACAAAAACAAATCAACAAGGAAACAGCTACCTGTAAAGACACACTAAATCAAATGGATTTAATGGACATTTACAGAATGTTTCATCCCAAAACAACAGAGTACACATTCTTCTCAAATGCACATGGATCCTTCTCAAAGATAGCCACATAGTAGGACACTAAATAACTCTTAACAAATTCAAGAAAATTAAAATCATATCAAGTATTTTCTCAGGTCACAATAGCTTGAAAATAGAAATCAACTTCCAGAAAAAAAAAAAAGAACCCTCAAAAGCATTGAAATACATGGATGCTAAATAACATGTTATTAAAGAATGAATGGGTTAACAATGAGATCAAGGAAGAAATCAAAAAGTGCCTGGAAACAAATGAAAATGAACACACAACAACCCAAAACCTATGGAACACAGCAAAGAAGTCCTGAGATGGAAATTCATAGCATTACAGGCCTACCTAAAGAAGGCAGAAAAATCTCAAATAAACAACCTAGCCCTTCACCTAAAAGAACTAGTAAAATAAGAAAACCAAAAGTGTGTGGAAGGAAGGAAATAAATAATATCACAGCAGAACTAAATGACACAGACACTAAAAAATTAAATCAAATGATCAATAACTCCAGGTGCTGGTTCATTGAAAAGATAAACAAAATTAATGAATCTTTAATGAAACTCACCAAGGAAAAAAGTGACAGGACCCAAATAAAATCAGAAATGAAAGAGAAGAGGTAATAACGGATACCACAGAAATGCAAAGAATTGTAAGAAATTACAATGAACAATTATGTGCCAAGAAATTGGGCAACATAATTGAGATGGATAAATTTCTAGAAACATACAATCTTCAAAAACGGAATCAGGAAGAAGCAGAAAATGTGAATAGACTGATAACAACTAGTGAATTTGAAGCAGTAATCAAAAAGTCCCATCAAACAGAAGTCCTGAACCAAATAAATGGCTTCACAGGAGAATTTTACCAGTCATTCAAAGAACTAACACATATCCTTCTCAAACTATCCCAAAATATCCAAGAAGAAGAAAGCCTTCCAAACTCTTTTCACAACACCAGTATTATCCTTACTCCCAAACCTGGTAAAGACACAACAAAGAAAGAAAATTAGAGAGACCCAAGATGACAGAGTAGTAAGTGGAAGCTACACACAGACTAAAAGTAAAAGGATGGAAAAAGATATTTCATGCAAATGGAAAGGGGGAAAAAGCTGGGGTAACAGTACTTATATCTGACAAAATAGACTTTAAAACCAAGGCTACAGTAAGAGACAAAGGACCCTACATAATGATAAAGGGAACAATCCAACAAGAGGATATAACCCTAGTGAACATTTATGCACCCAACAAGGAGCACCTAAATATGTGAAGCAAATCCTGATGGACATAAAGGGAGAATTAGAAATACAGTCATAGTTGGAGATTTTAACATGCCATTGACTTCAGTGGATAGATCTTCCAGAGAGAAAAGCAACAAGGAGGCTGTGGCCTTGACACACTGGATCAAATGGATTTAATTGATATCTTCAGAGCATTTCACCCCAAAGCAACAGAATATACATACTTTTCAAGTGCACATGAAATGACTTCTAGGATAGACCACATGTTAGGACACAAAACAAGTCTCAATAAATTTAAAAAGACTGAAATCATATCAAGCATCTTCTTTGACCACAATGCTGTGAAACTAGAAATGAATCACAAGGACACTGAAAAACACAAAGACTTGGAAGCTAAATAACATATTATTAAACACTGAATGGGTCAACAACAAGATCAAGAAAGAAATCAAAACATACCTTGAGAAAAATGAAAATGAGAACCTAAGAATCTAAATCTGTAGGACACAGGGAAAGCAATCCTAACACTGAAATTTATAGATTTACTGGCCTATCACACACACACACACACAAGACCTCACATAAATGATCTAACTTGACACTTAAAGGAACTGAAAAAGAACAACAAACAAAACCCAAAGTGAGTAGAAGGTAGGAAATAATAAAGATTAGAGCAGAAATAAGTGAAATTGGGTCTAAGAAAAGAAACCAAATCAATGAATCCAAGAGCTGGTTCTTTGGAAAAAATACACAAAATTGACAAAATTTTAACCAGACTCATCAAGAAACAAAAGCGTGAGGACCCAATAACTAAAATCAGAAATGAAAGAGGAGAAATAATAACTGACACCAAAGCAATACAAAAGATTGTAAGAAAAGGTGAATAACTATATGCCAACAAATTGGATGAAATGGATACATTCCTAGAAACATACTATCTTTCAAAATTAAATCAGGGAGAATCTGAGAATAGGAATAGACATATTACACCTAGTGAAATTGAAGCAATAATTTAAAAACTCCCAACAAACAAAAGCCCTTGACTGAATGGCTTCACAAGTTAATTTTGCCAAACATTCCAAGAACTAACACCTCTCCTTCTAAAGTTATTTCAAAAAATTCAAGAGGACAGAAGGCACCCAAGCTGATTTTGTGAGGCCAGCATTATCGTATTTCCGAAACCAGATAAAGACAGTACAAAGAAAGAAAATTATAGGCCAATTTCCCTGATGAACATAATCCTCAACAAAATATTAGCAAACCAAATACAGCAATGCATCTAAAAGATCATACACCATGATCAAGTGGGACTTATTCCAGAATGCAAGGTTGGCACAACATTTGCAAATCATTAAGTGTGATACACCACATAAACAAAATAAAGAGTAAAAACCAATGACCATATCAATAGATGCAGAAAAAGCATTTGATAAAATCCAGTGACTATTTATGACAAAAACACTCAGCAAAGTTGGACTAGAGAGAACATACCTAACCATAATAAAAGTCATATATAACAAATCCACTGCTGGCAATGGGTCATACTCAATGGGCAAAAACTACAAGCATTCACCTTAAGATCAGGAAGAAGACTGGGATGTCTGCTTTCACCTCTCTTATTCAACAAAGGATGGAAGTCTAGCCACAGCAATCAGACAAGAAGAAATAAAAGGCATTCAAATTGGAAAGGAAGAAGTAAAACTGTTTTTATTTGCAGATGACATGATATTGGACATAGAGAACATCAAAGATTCCACCAAAAATCTACTAGGACTGATATATGAATTCAGGACAGAAGGAAGATACAAAATTAATATTGAGGAATCAGTTGCATTTTTATATGCCAATAACAAACTAACAGAAAGGGAAATTAAGATTACAATCCCATTCACAATTCCTTCAAAAGAATAGAATACCTAGGAATAAATCTACCATGAATATAAAAACATGTACTGGGAAAATTATAAGACACTGAAAAAAGAAGTTGAACAAGATACAAATAAGTTGAAGCACATACCATGTTCATAGATAGGAAGAATTAACATCATGAAAATGTCCATACTACCCAAAGCAATCTATAGATTCTACACAATTCATATCAAGGTTCCAATGATGTATTCACAGAACGAGAACAAATATTTCAAAATTTATATGGACCCATAAAAGAGTCCACTTAGCAACAATGATCATGAAAAAGAAGACCAAAGTTAGAGGAAACACTCTATCTAATATGAAACTATACTATAAGGCCAGTCTAATCAAAACGGCATGGTACTGGCATAAAAACAGACACATAGATCAATGAAACAGAACAGAGAGCCCAGAAACAAACCCACACCTTTATAATCAAGTAATATTTGACAGAGGAAGCAAGCGTATACAATGGGCTAAAGACGGTTTATTTAATAAATGGTGTTGGGAAAATTGGACACACGTGCAGAAAATGAAACAAGACCACTTTCTTACACCATACATGATAAAAATTTCAAAATGGATTAAAGACTTAAATGGTTGAAATGAAACCATAGAAATTCTAGGAGAAAATATAGGCAGCAAAATCTCAGACATTGCTTGTAGCAATATTTTATCAGATATATCTCCCCAGGCAAGGGAAGCACAAGAAAAAATAAACAAATGGGACTGCATCAAACTAAAAAGTTTTTGCACAGCAAAGGAAAACATCAACAAAATAAGAAAATCACCCACACAACGGGAGAACATATTCGCCAATACTTCTGATAAAGGGTTTAATGACTCAGACACCAGCCCGCAGTGTCAGCGGCATTATGGATGAAATATGAGACAAATTCACACTGACTACCGAGTCCTGCGGAAGAAAAGGGATGGTGCAGCCACTCTCTTAAGGGGAGAGTGCCTCTGAGTGCCTCAACCACTCTCTCAAAAGGAGAGTGCCCTGACCCTTGCCTTGACAGGCTTTTATTGGGTTCAGTTTGCACAGGAATAAAGCTCATCAATCATTATCAGGCAGAAATGATTAAACAATAGATAACATTCAAAGAACTCTGAGGGCTTATTCTGACTCAGGGTCAGATAGTTAAAGAGCTATAAAACTTTGGGGAACAAACTCACTTCCTGTTTGGTCCCTTATTATTTAAATTGAGGGTATTAGCAAAGTAGGTTTCATAGGGTTTTATGCATTCTTTCTTAAGCCTGATCACCCTAGGGAACCTGCCTTTTCCAGCACAGGGCCACACCTAGCACCGGCATTGTTTCTGGCTTGAGGCATTGTTTCAGGCTTAAGTCAGGCAGGGGAAGTAAGGCAGCCAAGAGATTAGGAAACTTCTCGCAGACAGAATGAAGACTCAGCCTATGTCAAACTCAAGGGGCGAGGGTCCATCACCCCCTTTTTCTGTAGCCCCCAAGTCCTTCCCTGGGGGCCCCCTGTGATCATGCCTGTCTTAGGTTGTCCCTCCTTTGAGGAATCTTACCCGTCATTGGCTAACCAATCAAGCATGGGGGCCAGGCAGGGTGAAGTAAAAGGATCAGAAGCGGCCCCCCTGCCAGGGAGATAAGCTTTGTCTCCTTAGTGGCTTATGGTCCAAAGGTCGCTCACTCAGCCTTAGCCATGTGGGGGTTACAGCTTCTGAAACCAGGCAGGGTGGTTCCCAAAAGTTTAATATCCAAAATTTATAAAGTACTTACAAAACTCATCACCAAAAAAAAAAAAACACCCAATTTAAAAAATGGGCAACGGATCTGAATAGACACTTCTCCAAAGAGGGCACACATATGGCCAATGACATATGAAAAGATGCTCAACATCATTAATCATCAGACAAATGCAAATTAGCCCACAATGATATCATTTCACACCTGTCAGAATGGCTATCATCAATAAATCAAACAACAAGTACTGGCAAGGATGTGGAGAAAGTGGAATCCTGCACTGTTGGTGGGAATGCAGACAGGTGCAGCCACTGTGGAAAGCCATACGAGATACCTCAAAAAATTAAAAATGGATCTACCTTTTGACCCAATGATCCTACTTCTGGGACTATATCTGGAGGAACCCAAAAGACTAACTTGAAAGAACATCAGCACCCTTAATTTCATTGCAGCATATTTAGTATACTATTGCCAAGATATGGAAGCAGCCCAAGTGTCCATCAGTAGATGAGTAGATAAAACAAATAGGGGACATTTACACAATGGAACAGTACATACCAGTAAAAAAGAAGGAATTCTTACCTTTTATGACATCATGGATGAAACTGGAGACTATAATGCTAAGCAAAAGCAAGAAAATATGATCTCACTTATAAGTGGAAACTAATGAACAAAATAAACTAATGAGCAAAATAGAACCAGAGACATAGAAACATGGAATAGACTGACAGCTGTAAGAGGGGAGAGTGTACGTGGGAACTAGTTGATAGACAGTGAATGAATTAGCCAAAGAACATATATATTTGACCCATGGACATGGACAGTGGTGTGGGGATTGACTATGGGGTGGGATGGGTTAGGTAAAGGGGGCCAAAGAGGGAAAATTGGGGTAACTCTAATAGCAAAAGCAATAAGATATTTAACAACAACCAAAAAAGGACATAGTAGCCAATTTGAAGGGGCTGCCACTGACCAAATAGGAGAGAATTTGCACATCAGGATAAACAATAGATTATAACCCATTGAAATATATGTAATTTATGAGCCCATACTAATAAAATTACATAAATAAACAAACAAATAAGGTACAAAAGTAAACTCTTCTTACAATAGAATATCAACTAATAAAGGAATGATCAAGCTAGAAAATTACCATTTGACCACTGTTACAGTAATTTATTCAGGCAAGAATCAATGGTTGCTAAAACAATTGGGTAAAAGTTTGTTAAGAAACAGGACATTTACATAGTCTCAGTGTAACTCCCTATAAAATATTTATCATTAAAAAGGCAAAATGTCAATAGTAACTTCACAGTGGAGAAATCTTGCAGGTACTCTCTTAACTATGTTATCAAAGTTAAAATCATCAGTAATGGCACAAATCAACTTTGTGTACCTCCTGATATGAAACACTAAGAACACAGTATATCTCATGGTGCTCCTGCCAGAAATGTGTTACTGATTCTAATCATGAGGAAATACCAGGCAAATCCAAACTGAAGATAATCTATAATATAATTGCCCTATATAATACATAATATAACTATCCTAGATCAAAAGAGATTGAAAAGGTATGACAACTAAAGCAACACTTGATCCTGGGTTGGATTTTGCACCAAAAGAAAAAAAGTATTTTTCCTCTAAAGGAAATTAGGTTGTATTATATCCTTATGAATTACCTGATTGTGACAGTTATACTGTATATCATTGGTTCAACATATATGAGAGAGAAAATAATGAGACAAGTGTAGTAGAATGTTAATAACTGGGAAACCTGGATAGATGAGAGTTGTTTTACAATTCTTGCAATGTTTCTGTAAGTTAGAAATTTTTCCAAAGTAAAACGTTTTAAAAATCTTTCCTATGTGCTCAGCACCTGCAGGATCAAGTCCAAACCAGGTTTTGTCTATATGTATCCCTTGCTTAACTCGTTAGCTGTATCTCTCACTATTCTTCATGCCTTGGCCTAGATTCTCCAGCAGTAGCAAACTGCTTATGGTTCCCTGAGCCCATAATACTATTTCATATTTGTGTGTTTTTATAGATGTTGTTCTTTCCACCTGGCCTACATGTCTCATTTGATCTCTTGGTTAAATCACTCTTTCTTCAAAATCCAGCTCAGGCATCACATCAGCCTTAAACTTTTGCTGACTTCCTCAGCTCTAGCTAACTAGTGCCTCCTCTGTGCTACCTCTAAACCAGCTACAAAGTACAATTTTTGCAGTTAATAATTTTAAGGAACATTTATTAAAGACTTACCATATGCTCATGTATAAGTACATATAGATGCTAGTGGGTTTCCTTTTAATCCTCACAAGGGTTATATTAGGAAGGTAGTAGTACTAATTCCATGCTTTATCTCTCTAGCCCAAGTTCACATAACCAGTAGATGGCTGAGCCTGTACTTGAGCTCAAGAATGTCTGACTGCAAAACACATGCTCTTTACCACCGTACTTAATGCCTTTAATTTCTCTCCTACTGGACTGTGACTTCCTTGTGACAGGAAGGTTTATGTCTCATTTTTCTCTATATTCCCAACTTTTAACCTTATCACAATGCTTAACATATAATACATGCTCAATAAAGCATTTTTCTTCTTAAGTTTTTTGTAAATATGAATCATCTCAAATATACACAAAAAATGTGTGTGTGTGCATGGAGAGAAAGAGAGAGAAACGGACATTCTGTCAGTCAGAAACCAGCAAGAAGCAGATGACTCCCTCAAGCAGTGTAATTTGAGAAGAATGAAGAGTTTAATAAAGGGACTATATACTAAGGCATGGGCAGTATCTTGGAAAAACAAAGGAATAATGCAATAACTGAGAGTTAACAATGCACCAATATTTCCATTCCTAGGCCTGAAGGAATAATGAGACCAGGCAAATACCAAAATCCAAAGCGAGCTAGGTGGAGAGAGCTGTCTAATAGGAGTTGCGACCTTTGGTTAAGTTAAAGGAGTTCATCATC
>CM052538.1:81266498-81280873 GCA_028533065.1 Trachops cirrhosus
TAGCAACAGGGAAGTGGGAGGAGGAGAGGGGGGAAAAGGTACAGAGAATAAGTAGTATAGATGGTAGGTAGAAAATAGACAGGAGGAGGGTAAGAATAGTATGGTAAATGTAGAAGCTAAAGAACTTATGACACATGGACATGAATTAAAGGGGGGGAATGTGGGTGGGAGAAGGTGTGCAGGGTGGAGAGGAATGAAGGGGGGGAAATGGGACAACTGTAATAGCATAATCAATAAAATGTATTAAAAAATAAAATAAATAAAAATAAAAAATAAATCATTTATAAATCAAGAAAATACAAATGAATTACCTTGAAAAAAAAAAGGAATACCACATGATCCAAGAATTTTATTTCTGGGTATATGTCCAAAACAAACAAAAGGAAACAAAATCAATGTATCAAAGGGAGATCTACACCCTCCTGTTCACTGAAGCATATTTACAGCAGCCAAGAAGTGTCCATTGACAGACAAATGGATAAAGAAAATGTGATATATACAGGTGTGGGCAGAGTAGGGTTACAGTGGTAAGTACATGAAACACAGAGTTTATTCCTGTACTATTATTTGTTCTTGTATTATATATTTTTCCATATGAACAACTGTAAACCTACTTTTGCTCACCCCTGTATATAATTTTTTTATTAAATAAAACTTTTACATATATTGAATGTGTGTGTGTGTGTGTGTGTGTGTGTGTGTGTATTAGGCACAAAAAAGGGAAATCCTGCCATTTGTGAAAACATGGATGGACTTTGAGGGCATTATGCTAAATGAAATAAAAGACAGCGAAAGATACTGTATGATTTCACTTATATGTGAAGAATCTAAAAACGAACAAAAAAAATCCCACACTCAAACTCATACAAAAAGAGATCATATTTGTGGTTACCAGAGGCAGGGGATAAGAATGTGGAGGAATTAGATGAAGGTAGTTAAAAGGTACATATTTTTAGTTATAAGTACCAGGGATGTAATGTACAATATGGTGACTTGTAGTTAATGCTGCTATGTGATATATTTGAAAGTTCTTAGGAGAGTACATCCTAAAAGTTCTCATCACAAGGAAAAAATAATTTTCTGTTACTATACGAGGTGATGGATGTTAATTGAACTTATCCAGTAATCATTTCACATTACATATATCCATTATATGCTTTACACCTTAAATTTATACAGAACTGCATGTCAATTGTATCAATAAAACTGAAAAATATTATCTGACTCCAAATGTCACTGATATAAAGATTTACTAATTTAGACTAATCATTTGGGGAGGGACCAATGCTGGATGGTCATCTACCATGACCAGTACAATAAACTTGACTTGAAGAAGGTTAAATTTCTGAGCATATCCTTTCAGTTACGCCTCTTCTTCTAACTCCCTTCCTTGAGTCACGTGCCTCCACTTGCAGCTGGAATAAGGAAATGTATGAGAGAGACTCCAGTAGGACCACATGGCTAGAATGGGAGAGTCATTGGAGGGATGATTTCAGCATTTGTAGAAAAAGAGTCATTGGAAGATGTTTTCATCATTAACCAGGATGAAGAATTCAGGAAAAGAATTGTGTTTGGTAAGATAGAAATCAGTACTATTTTGGTCTCCACTTCCCTTTATCAGCATTTATCTGGAAACCACTTTAGGGATTAGTTTTTTTGGGTTGTTTTTTTAGTTTTATAGCCTACTGAATAATAAGTGTCACCAACTTTGTTAGTCTGGGATAGGGAGTTTCTTGACCTACAGTTCAGCTACCATATTTGTGTGTCAGGGTTCTGAATTTGCAGGCAACAGACAGTCAAATTTATCTTTCTGAACTTCCCTTTTAAATGTGAAATGAGACCACCTCATCTTCCTTGTTAAAGAATAATTGTTGATCAGGCAGAATATACTGCAACCACTTAGTTTTAAGTTTCTTGATTAAAATCACAATCCAACTGGACTTTGTTAAGGTGGTCAGTGATCCAGGCTGTGAAAGAATTCACAAAGAGAAGAAAAGGCAGAGAGTAAAGTTTATTCACTTTCCAAGAGAGGAAAGAGGCATAGTGTGGAGAGATACACTAGCACTGAGGGTTGGTGGCTTTGAACTTTATATTGGATTATAAAAGGGTGAGGGGTTTGCTGTTTGGTGACTGCTAGGCTGTTAGGGGCATTGTAATACAGGAGGTTTCATTTGGTTTTGCAAAAGCTGCAGTTTTCTCCAATGTCATCTTTTGCCTGTGGCTGGGCGGGGGCGGGGGGGCAGTTAGCCATGTTCTGTTCTTGCTTTCCAGTAATTTCTAGTCCTGCAGACATAATATCAGAAGAGTAAAATGGCAGTCATGTTTAACATGTTAAACATTTTTTCCTTGCCACAGACCTGCTCTGGAAATGGCACCTCAATAGCCAATGGCACCAGCTCTATCCTTTTAGACTTCCCTAAACTTACACATAGGTCATCTTTGGTGAATTTTGTGACTTCTACTCATTTTGGCATTTCCCACTGAATTATTAAAATGCCTAGAAACATTCAGTCTAAAGAAGCCTGTTCTGATTCCAAACTGCTTAGCTGCTGGTGAGAGAATTAGAGAAGTAGACCTAACAGCCCTAGCTGGGGGTTATGATTTTAACCTATTAATACAATAGTGATAGCCTCACTGGTCCTAATAGGGCAGTGGTCATTCTAGGTTTGGGCCCTCAAAGCCATAGCATTTTAACCTGTATCTGGGACCATGCCCTCCCAGACAAGGAAAATTCGAGGTTGGGAGGGAGGAAGCTTCCTTATGAGCCACATGCTGGGCCACTTAGGGCTTGGTCCCTATCCCCAGATGCCCCCCCTTTTTCTCATGGTGAAGACTTCGGTGTTCTTTACTGCCAGAGGGCATTAGTTCAGATTATCTCAATCTATTAAATAGACTCTAATAAATTGAAATATCAGAAGATAAGTGGCCAAGGTCTTGGTTCCTTTCCACCCAGGAGGCTCCTTGTTTTCAGGGATGAGGTGCATCCACTCCAGTGTGTCTCATCAGAAAAGAAAGATCTGCTCTAAAGTCAAATTCTGTCTCTGCTTAGAGTAGTAGCAGCTGATAATTTTTAAATTTGTTAAAACAAATGTCAGATTCTGCCTAACCAGGAAACATTACATATCCTCATTCCATTCTCACTAAGAAAGCATACTCATCACTTTGTATCGTGCTTTGCTTTTATTTCCTTGAATCACCTAAGTTTACCCGCACCCAGTTTTTATTATTTTTTAAATTATTGGTTACAGGCCTATCTCAACAATCCAGGCCTTAAATATATTTGAAGTATTACTAGCCATCTTTATCTTGTCTCAGAGTTCTCTAATCTATCTAGATTCCAATGCACTCTGTAACCTCATACCAGTACCTTACTAATTTCATCAGCTTGGATGTTCTGTGGCAGATACAGTAGGTCCTAGAGTGATGTTGTTTCAGTAAGTGTAGTTTTGTTACAACTTTGATAAGGAAAAAAATAGATTTGGCTGGGACCACTGTGTGGTGTTGGCATGTACTCCCCATGTCTGTGTGGATTTTCTCCAGGGACTCTGGTTTCCTTTCCCATCCCAAAGAGGTACACATGAGGTACACATTGGCCTATCTCATTAGTACCAGTCTGATGAGCGTGGATGTGGGTGTGAATAACCCTGGAGGGAAAGGCCTCCTGTCCAGGATGGGTTCCACCTTGTGCCCTGAACTGCCTGGACAGGCTCCAGCCACCCTCAATCCTGAAGTGGGTTGGGAAATCATTGTTTTACTTGTTTTTATTCATCTTTCTTAAATGTATGTATAGCTCACATTTACTTCAATATTTAATATTAGAAGTCTTTTGGGTCTTTATTTGGAAGTTTGGTGATGTTTTTATGACCAGAAATATGTGGAAGGAACTTAATTCTTATTTATGTCAATCAGCCTATGGTAAAATTAGGTTTGCACATCATTTCCCAGTTAAAGCCCCAGTTTCCAAGAGCCTATGATGCTTTTAAGTGGGGATTAATGCATTCTTCTCCCAGAGGGCAGAACAGCTTTTTTCTTCACTTCAAATCTACAGAATAGAAGACCATTACACTCTATAGATTTTGGTGTGTTTTTCACCACACATGACACCTCTGTTAGTTTCCCTACTACTGTTGCTTAAAAATCTTTAAAGGAATCTTGGGTCTTCTATCTTTGTTTGTTATTTCTTCCCAAGCTTTGATAGATATACTACAAACTTACATCTATTCCTAAAAATTCCAAACACTATGGAAATGTGAAGAGTGAGTTTCTACATGATCCCTTCCCCCTGCAGACTACCCAGAGATGGCCGTTGTTAATATATTGATATATATCCTTCTGGATATTTTGATATTACTGTTCTTTCAAAATATGCTTACGTTTTTACTCTATTACTCTATGAATAAGCTGTTATAGAGCCTTTTCATCGTAAGTGTAGGTTGATTAATGTGATTACTCATCTGTGTATGATTGTAAGCTCTTGTCCTAAGTTTTCTTCTACAATGAACACTCCTTTCTTGGCAATACATCACTCCTATCCCCTTTCTATAACCTGCTCTTTTTCCCTTTCCTCCAACTTTCTGACTCACACAGAGCTACCAAATTGCTACAAATACTCCTCCTCTCCTAGGCAGAATTGACTGGTCCAAAACTAAGCATATAATTAGGCCAATCAAAACCCCACCTCTGTTAGGCTTCCTTGATTGGTACAGGTATGGGCACCTGACTTAGAACTCTTCCTTCCTTCAGATTGCTTTAGCATAAGACCATAGTAGTCATCTATGGTAGGAAACCCTACAGGATGCTAGTGAGATTTGGAGGTTTTGGCAGCCATGTTTCCTACAATTTGGAGAAAGCCAATTTGCAATGAGAGAATGAAGTAGATATGGGGAGTACAATAAGAGACAGAGGAAACTTTGAATTCATTCATGTTCCCTGTTCCTGAGACCTAGGTTGCATTCTTGTCTTTTCCAAGTTTCTCCAATTAGAAGAGATTCGGAAGTAACTTTCCTTTTTTTGCTTATGCTAGGTTCCCAAATAATATATCCCATTTAGGATATTTTTTTTAGAGTACATTTATTGAAGCTGGAGACAGTGAAACAAGGAAGGGCTTTGGATAGAAGAAGCAACAGGAAGGAACCTAGGTGGAGCTGCTTTGGTTCTTTAGAAATGTTATAGGAAAGAAATGAGCCTTGGCAGGATTGATTTGGCTTACTGGACAGTTGGAGAAAAGGCACCTGAGAGACAGGTTCAGGGGTTAGCCCAGGCAGAGCTGCTGCTGCCCATTGCTCCCCAAATTGCATGTCTCCTGGGAACCCTTAGAGTTTAGGAGATGAACCCCTGAGAGGGAAGAAAGGCATGGGCATGCTCCAGGGAGGAAGAGCCCACCTCCTCTTAGCTTGAGGAGACTCCCATTTCATTCCTCTCATTTCTGAAACATTACTTTGTTTAGGTAATAATATTTTGAGGTGTGTCATTAAGATTACACAGGCTTTTCTGAACATTTTTTTCACTAATAAGATCCTCAAAAGTTGTATTTCTGGGTGTGTCTGTGAGGTTGTTTCTGGATGAGATCAGCACTTGAGTGGTAGACTGAATAAGATCACCTTCACTAAAGTGGGTGGGCATCATTCAATTAGTTGAGGGTCTGAATAGAACAAAAGCAGAGAAATGATGGATTTGCTCTTTACTTGAGCTGAGCTATCCATTTTTCCCTGCTCTTCGACATCAGTGTTCCTCATTCTCTGGCCTTTGGACTAAGTCCTGGACTTACACCATCAGCCTCCTGATTCTTGCCTTTGAACTGGCACTGGGTCTTATAACATTCTCCGACTTTTGAACTCAAACTGAGATATGCCAGTGTCTTTTCTGGTTCTCCAGTTTGCAAATGACAGATTGTGGATCTTCTTGGCCTTTGTAATTGTATGATCCAATTCCTATAAGATTTTATATATAAACACACACACACACACACTATTGGCTCTGTTTCTCTGGAGAACTCTGACTAATACAGTCACATAAGGTCACTTAATGGAGAAAATCTTGCCCTAGCAACCAAAGGCTAGAATTTGGTGGTGGGGATTAGAGACTGTAGGGTTAGTTTGTCTGATGCTGAATTTTTACCTGTTCTCAATCCAAGCAAAAATAGCAGGAATGTTATAAATAACATATAAAGTATAATTTTAGGATTTTAGCATTTCCAAATATGGAAATGAGTAAGCTTTCCATCTAAATATGACATTCAGCCACATTCTCAAACTGTATTATTCAAATAGCAATAATAATCCTTTTAGGTCAGGATACATGAGTTTTCCATATAACAACTGAGAAAAAATATGGAAATTACAACTTAAGTTGCTAGATGTGTCACACCGCAACTTAATATTTTTCACTCTTTGATTTACATATTCAGCTTAATATATATACTCAGGGTTTTATGAAAAATTATGCCATTATACATTTTCTAATTTATTCACAGTTACAATTGAATCAATAACTTTTCCAGGTCAATTCAGATGCGGGTATATCTTTTTTTAAATCCATTTTAAAAGTTGATTTGAGAGAGGGAGAGAAACATTGATATGAGAGAAACATTGACTGGTTGCCTCCTGTACAGGCCCCAGCCAGGTATCAAACCTGCAACCTAGGTAGGTGCCCTGACTCAGAACTGAACCTGCAACCTTTTGGTCTACAGGATGATGCTCCAACAAACTCTGCCACCTAGCCATAGCAAATGCTGGTACATCTTTTAAAAATAGTTCTTTAAAATGTACTAAATATAGTTGTTCTTCTCTACCTATATCTCAAATTACAAATATTCAAAATTTTAAACACCTATCTATGTGTAGTGATTGTTGTAGCTGTGTTTCCTGGGAAGTAGACTCTAACTCAGAGCTTGGGGCAACTAACAGTTCATCAATGGGAATCTCCATGGCTTACCTGTGTCAACAGTACACCTCTTGTGCTGCACAGACCCGCCTCACATACATTGTGAGAAAATAGACCTGTTTTCTCAGGGAAATTTAGAAGTGGAAGGTGAGTGGGAGCAATTACAGCCACCACCACAGCAGCTGATGCCTTATCATCTCCCTCCTCCACTAACCACTCAAGATTCTCTACCCCTCCCCTCTTCAGAGAGCACCTTTGCTGGTCTTGGTAGTTTGCCCATGGTTTGGCCCAGGTCCTGATCCTAGGGGACTGATTCTCAGGATGTTGTACCCTTTTTTGTCCAGGGTTTCCGTATTTGTTCATTTGCCATCAGAATTGGGCAATGAAGTACCAAGAGGCACACAACAGATCTCCTGGGCACTAAGCTTATCCTTCTTGCCCTCCCCTCCCCCACAACAGCATCTATCTGTTCCTGATCATCAAGGTCACTTACTTACAACAGGATGATGACTCCTCTTATTGTCTGCTAATTTGGAATTTGCCAAAGGCAGTAACTGGGTCAGCGTTGGTAGGTAAAGTTCATCTTTTTGACCTGTGTGCAGCCTCTCATTCCCTGCCACTGTAGATATTCTGTTCACATATCCATTGTGCAAGTGCTGAGGTAGCTGATGATGGAAACTGGCTAATATCAAGTGGCCAAGTCATTTTGTTTTCTTAGTTATTTAGTGTTTCTTCCATAGTGGATGCTCTCTAGTGAGCAATATGTGACATAAAGATCCTCATACTTTGTGTTCACTCTCATGTTTGTCTACATGCTCTACCCCAGATATACTTGACTCTAATCTTCTAATATTTTTTCTTCCAGATCTCTGCCCAGCTAGCCAAGCCATTCACCACCACCATTAGTTTATATATGTTATAACTCTGGGCACTCACATTTCCCCACAAAGTGAGGGACCCAGTGCACATGTACCCACTGGGAAGAATGTCACTCACCAGTGTTTTTCAAGGCCATAATCCTGTGGGACTGTAATGGCACTTCTATTTTCAGCTTGCAACCACATATTGAGTTGACCCAGTCATGATTCAAGCTTGAGCTTTTCTTCCATCAGCTGATCATGAAGAATTTCCCTTACAACCACAGTGCAAGTTGGAGAGGTGCTGATACAACCTGCTTGTGCCTTCTGGTCATGCTTATGTTGGATCCCAGATGAACTATTTTCATCTCATCATGGATTTTTGCTAGGCTGTGTAACATTGTGACTTGGTGGAATAGGTTTGATAGAACCCAACTCATTGTGGATAGTTGCAACCATATGGTCACATGGTATCCCACTTTCCTTCTATCAGGGTCTAACAGCAGGCCACAAATTGTTTTTCAAAAGGAGCAAAATTCTCTGCTGCAAATGGCATGGCCTTGCGGTAGAACCACAGAGGACTTCATTTTAACAGTGCTACCAGGACTTGCCAAAAATTTCACGTGGCATCTTTTTCCACCATTGATACCTCTACCATCATAGGTCTTCTGGGTCATCGTCCGAGTGGCAGGGCTATTTGTTGCACAGTCTGGTCCTGCTTCAAAGCCCTTTATCCTCTGGGCTCTACTCAAAGCATCCTCTTTTTTTTTTTTTTTAATCATTTGATCCCAGATGTAAAATATACTGCCTCCAGAGCCTGAGGAATATTTGATGTTGTTTCCATTTTCAATATGAGAGGTGTGATACAATAATTGGTTTTCCACTTTGGGTGGCATATCCTGGCACACCCTTGACCATTGGACCCTTAACCATTCTTTAAACATAGCAGGTTTCTGAATCTAAGTAGGGCTTATCTTCCAGCCTCTGGTGCACATAGGTCCTACCAAGGTCTCCAATGTGCTAGCCTATTTTTCTTCATCTGGTTTGATTAGAATGATGTCATTGCTATAGTGGGTCAATGTGACATTCTGCAGGATGTCCAGACATTCAAAACCTCATTGGATTATGATACAAGTATATAATATACTGTATTATAATATGGCCCAAGAGCAAAATTATAAATGTATACTACCCTGTCCATACAAATACAAAGTATTCTAATCCCCATTTTGGATGGGGATAGAAAAGAAATTTCACCAAATTAATGTATACCACGTACTGAGGCCATGTTAATCTGCTATAGCAAAGATACTATGTCCGGTATAGCAACAGCAATTGAGGTTTCCACTTGGTTGGTTTCAATAGTCTGTCACTTTGAGGGATGTAGCGTTTTTGCATGGGCCAGCATTGTAAATTAAATCAAACTATGATGGGGACCACCATCCCTGCATCCTTTTGAGTTTTAGAACTGCTACTATTTGTCACTATCCTTCCCAGAAATATATTGCTTTTGCCTTATTGTCTTAACTGGGGGTGGGGAGCAGTTTCAAAGGTTTTCGCTTGACCTTCCCCAGTATGGTAGCTCCTCTCTCAAGGGCCAAGGTTCCAACTACTAAGTGTGTCTATTCTGCTTGTACATTTGGTGAATGGTGAAATAACCATCATGTGGATTTGTGGGTACACTGGATTCACTGTGAGCTAGGCCTTGACCAGGATTCCATTTATTACCTGAACACCATATGTCCTCATTCCGAGAAGGGAGCCAGGATGATGGTTCAGGGCTCTGGATATTAATGTAAAGTCATATCTGAGTCCAAAATATTAGAAATGTTTGGGTATTCCCTTTTCCAAAGTGTACAATTACTTAAATAAGTGACCATTTATCCATTTGGGGAAGGACTGAGCAAATAATTTCCCCATTACTGTTTATGGTTCCTTTCTCCTGGGCATTCAACTCCTTCAGTCAATGAATTTTGGGTCTGAAAACTGGCTTCAGTCCAGGAATTGAGAAAAAGTTTGTGATGTTTTATTGCTACACCTTTAGCCTCTTTGTTATCCACCACTGATGATACAAATTGAATAGTAGTACCCTTATTGAATGCCCATCTATTTTATAACTGAAAACTCCATGTCCTATTAACTATTTCCATAATTCTGAGAGACAGTCCCCAGTGGCTGGAATATTCAGAAGTCATTGATGTTATCAATGTTGATATGATGCACTAGGAAGGACATGATATTACTTATGTAGTATCTCTGCCCAAAATGTGCAAATCCAAAAGTGTTGTATCAACATAACAAGGTCACAATAACCTTATCAACACGGAGCTTTAAACTGACAAAAGAAAGGAATCAGATAAACCAAATTAAAGGATATTCTTCAAAATAACTGTCCTCCGAGTATCAATGTCTCAAGAAACAAAGAAAAACTGAAGACTTGTTCCAAATTAAAAGAAATTGAGGAGACATGACAACTAATGAAATGCATGATTTTGAATTGGGAAATTATATACAAGTAATTATTGGGACAACTGGAAAAATTTGAATACTGATTATGTGATTGTATTTTGAATCAATATTACATTTCCTGATTCAGTAACTATATTATGGCTCTAAGAAAATGTCTTTATACTTAAAGAGGAATATGCTGAAGTATTTAGAGGTCATTATGTCTACAACTTGCTCTCAAATGACTCAAACATAGTAAGACTGAGAGAGGCAAGGCAACATATTTGTTATGTTGCAGGAGGGTTCGTGGGAGTTACTACAGCAACTATTCTGTAAGTTTGGTAAATATTTCAAAACAAAATGCTTAAAAATTGTAATCAGTCTATATGTCCAAAATATTTGCAATATGTGAAAATATGCAGAGTTCAAAATTTAATGTACCCTATAATTGTAAAAGCACAAAATGTTGGCATGTGGGTATATTAGGGTAGTAGGAGAGATTTACTTTTTTAAAAAAACCCACACATTTTCTTTTGTTTTAATTGGTGTTTGTTATATTGTGTTTAAAATGAAACCATTATATAATATTATGTACATTAAAAGTCATCAAAGGTAAGAAAATACATTAATGAGAACAATAATAATTTTTTAAATTTCAATTGTGATCCAAGTTTTCTTAACCACTTTGAAAAACAAATGGTTAGTTTAGATTCAAACCAATTTAAGTTGTTGTCCCATTCCCAAAGTGAAGTTGTATACTAACATCCAGTTCCAAGTTAAAAGCAAGATAATTATAAAACAAATTCACCTATAGGTGTGTTTTTTTAAATACAACAGCATCAGGCTTTTAAGTAATCTTGTCTTTTATCAGCTATCTGATGTAATCACCTAAAACAACAATGTATTTCTAAGTTTCTTTATGAGTACTTTAAATACCCTTATACCCTAGGCAAGTTCAAAATATGGCATGAATTTCCTATATTTAATGTTTTATTTTTCAGCTTTTTAAAAAAGAACAGCTTTATTGTGGTATAGTTCCACACAATGTAACATTTCTTTTTAAGATAAAAGCAAACAAAAATAATAAGCTAAAATATTTAAATACTTTAACTCAAGTATTTTCAGTCAAACATTATCAATTGCTCTGCTTTCCAAGTATTAATTATGTTTAGCTAATCTTTTTTTTATAATTTACAAAACAAGAATTAACATTTGGTTTTTCAATTTTAACATTGAGTGCTTATATTTTCCTATGTATTTCCAAAGAATCTTTTAGAGTGTAAAATTTAAGCACTAGTAAAGAGATAAGATCATGTTTACTCATCTTGCCATCTTATTTATTGTAAAACAAAATATTTATCACATTTAACTCTCATCTGAATAAATTCTCTCAACTTTAGTGCTATTTCCATAAATTGTCTGACAAACTTGTTTCACTTGACTTGGGGTGGTGAACACACAATACAATATACAGATGATGTATTATAGAATCGTACACCTGAAACCTATACAATTTTATTAACCAATCTCACTCCAATAGATTCAGTTTAAAAAATTATTAAGGTGTTGGTTTCATAAAATCTGCCCAGAGTGGTATTTTGTCATTTTTCAGACATCAGTTTTTACCAGCTAAATACTCCAGTTGCTAATATACATATGTGGATCAAATCCTTTTCCCTTCTTAAAAGCTGACTATCTCTAATCTCAGGTACTGATAAGTTAGGAACCTTTGTTTCCTAACTTTTCATTTCATAGCTCTGAACACTGCTGATCAATTTATACTAAAAGCATCCATAGAGCTGACAAAAATTCTCCCTTAACATCAAGTCTTTAATAATTAGAGATTTGTCCATTTTTAAAGGTAAAAATGGCTCTCTTGAAGTATTATTACTATTATCTATCATTTACTTTTATAAAACAACAATCATGGTTTTCCATTAGCTACTTGAAATATATAGTACCATATCTAAGAATTTATAAAAATATCCCATGTTTTTAAGCAATGCCCTAAATGAAGATTGGTGTCTCTCAAACTCTCCAATTGAAATGAGAATTTAGAGGCAAGTAAACTAAAAATTCCTGATTCACAGGTCTCCAAGGATGCAGTTGTAGTAGTAGAAAACCACATGGCAAGTCCTGAAAAACACTGATCAGCCACCCAGGCAATTCCTATAGATTGGCAATTCCTCAGAGCATCACCACAACCCTAGAACAGAGGGAAAATCCAGTCCACAGAGATAGCTTTCCCTTAACCAAGCTCCAAAAGCATAATTATAACAAACTAAAAAATTTCGTACCATTAACAAAAATAGAGAGCATATAACTATTGTAGTCTGAATATTCATGTTTCCATATCAGCCCTTCATACATGTCGATACAGGAAGATACATTTATCATATGGTTGCTTGGTGAACTGAGAATCAAAACAAGGTGAATTAGTTGTATGGTTGATGTCAAACCATTCCCAATGAGGACCATGTATCAAAGATCTGTACTTTTGTGCCAGGGCACCCTGTGCTCCGGAACAATGCTAGAAATAGATAATCAAATATTGTAATTCTAGATTCCTGTTTTATAGACAGCAAGCACGTCAACCCCTACCCATTAACATATTTCTTTCTTTAGACAAGTTCAATACAAGGACTTAATCGTGAGCAGCAATGAAAATCCAGTTGTGTCTCCCTGGAGTTCCAACCAAATCTCGGAATTTTGCGTGTTTCCAACCTTGTGCGTTATTTCTAAAGACTATTTATCTTTTCCCATACATTTTAATTTTTTCCTAATTTCAATTTTTAAAGGTAAATTAAGTTCATTTTGGGAAGTACTTTATTATTGGCTCAGCATACTACTTATATGAATTTTTCACACACTCTTTGTAGAGTATTTTTTTTCTCATTATTTCAGACAACAATTGGATTAGGCAGTCCAATTACAATCTAGTCAATATTATAGAGTGTTAAGAATCCTGAAGACAGGACTTCCAGCCAAGATGGAGGCATAGGTAGATGCACTGTGCCTCCTCACACAACCAAGATAGGGACAACAATAATTTAGAAACAGAATAACAACCAGAACTGACAGAAAATTGAACTGTATGGAAGTCGGACACCCAAGGAGTTAAAAATAGACATGTTCATCCAGACCAGTAGGAGGGGCAGAGTCAGGCCGGGCGAGGGACGCGGAGCAGAGAGCTGAGCAAGTGGCTTGAAGCGCAAGTCCACAGCAGGCAGAACCCAGCAGGCAGACCCCGGGCGCACAAGCGGCGGTGGCTGGTGGGCCCTGGCCAGGGGGTGGCAACCTGCACCCAGCGAGGCGGCCATTGTGAAGCAAGGCACTGCACGCAACTCAGGGTCCCAGCACCGGGAAATAGAGCCTTGGGGCACTGACTGAAAAGGAAGGTCCCGTGGGGTGCACAGGCCCACCAACATGGGAATTGGTGCCAGAGGGGCCCAGTTAGCTTTCAGAAAGCTGCGGAAGGGTCTGAGGTCCTACAAAGAGCAGAGCAAGCGCCTTTGTTCCTTCTCGGACCCCACCCCCACATAAACATCATAACCCAGCGACTGGGGTGTCCTGCCCTAGTGAACTCCTAAGGTCCCGCCCCTCTCTACAGGAGCTGGACAAGAACAAAAAACAACAACAACAACAAAACAGCAAAAAGATGGCTCAAACAGAAGAAGAATTGAAAGCCCCAGAACCCATCCTTTTAAACAAACAAGAGATAGCCAACCTATCAGATGCACAGTTCAAAGCACTGGTGATCAGGATACTCACAGAATTGGTTGATCTTGGTCGCAAATTAGGTGAAAAAATACAGGCTACAATAAGTTTAATGAAGAAAAATGCACAGGAAACCAATAGTGATGGAGTGAAAGATGGGTCTCACATCATTGGAGTGGACCAGAAGGAAGAAAAAAATATACAACCAGAAAAGAATGAAGAAATACGAATTCAAAAAAAATGAGGAGAGGCTTAGGATCTTCCAGGACATCTTTAAACATTCCAACATCCAAATTATAGGGGTGCCAGAAGGGGAAGAGGAAGAACAACAAGTGGAAAACGTATTTGAACAAATAATAAAGGAGAACTTCCCCAATCTGGCAAAGGAAATAGACTTCCAGAAAGTCCAGGAAGCTCAGAGAGTCCCAAAGAAGTTGGACCCAAGGAAGCACACACCAAGGCACATCATAA
>CM052538.1:81280973-81336790 GCA_028533065.1 Trachops cirrhosus
AAAGCTTTCATTTAGAATGGAAGGGCAGATCCAGTGCTTCTCAGATAAGGTCAAGTTAAAGAAGTTCCTCATCACCAAGCCCTTATTATATGAAATGTTACAGGGACTTACCTAAGAAAAAGGAGATAAAAAACATGTATAGTAAAATGACAGCAAACTCACAATTATTAACCACACCTGAAACAAAAACAAGAAGAAACTAAGCAAACAACTAGAACAGGAACAGAACCACAGAAATGGAGATCACATGGAGGGTTAGCAATAGGGGAGTGGGAGGAGGAGAGAGGGGGGAAAGGTATGAAGAATAAGTAGCATGGATAATAGATAGAAAATTGACAGGGGGAGGGCAAGAATAGTATGGGAAATGTAGAAGGAAAGAACTTATGACACATGGACTGAAGTAAAGGGGGGGGCTGTGGGTGGGAGAGGGTGTTCAGGGTGGAGGGGAATGAAGGGGGGATAATAGGACAACTGTAATAGCATAATCAATAAAATATACTAAAAAAAAATCCTGAAGACAAAAAAAAAACAAGAAAAATAAAATAAAACAGAGCAAAAAGAGTTCCGAAGACAGAACTATCTTCTTGGGAAATGTATAACTCGTTTCCTTATCTATCTCACAATGCTGTTTTGAGGATAAAATGAGGTATTATCAATGCATGGGAGCTGACTAACATGGTGCCTGGCATGTAATAATTTCCTATTACTTACATTATTAGTTCTGAGGCTACACTTTTGTGTAGTTTTTAAAATTAGATTTTGATTTTTCCTAAATATTTGTTAGTAATCTATCTACAAATCATCAAGAAGCTAATATTTTCCTAGTGGAGACAGCCAACAATTTAATTAAATAATGTTTAATATGACATTGGGTTTAAAGCTAGGGTTATGAAGTGGTCCCCAAGGAAAATAAGCAGGGTGATGCAATAAAGAATAATGAGCATACTAATTTAGACAGGGTGGTCAAGGAAGGTTTCCCGCAGCAGATGGAAATGGAACAGATTGGAATGAAAGGAGGGAAGGAACTATGTGACTGGTTCATTCATTAGGTGAATGAGTGCTTGTTAGCTGCATCCTTTCCGTTCTTAGTCACATGTTTTAGTCATAAAGAATGTGAACAAGACATGTGACTCTAAACTATTTATATTTCTATGACTTAGGATGTCAAACAGATATTACAGTCCAAGAAGGAACTGTCTGGGTTTCTTATGTCCTTTAAATAGCCTTCAGAAATCACACATTTCCCACAATTAACTTAGTACTTCTTGAATGGTTTGTCAGTTCTATAAATGATCTTATTATTAGAAGTCCCTTGAAGAGAAAGGCATTTGGAAAAACCTGTCAGAGGAAAGCACCTATGATATGCAAGAAAAAATCTTGGAGTCAAGAGAATTGGGTTTAAATTCCAGCTCACCACTTGCTGTGTGGACTTGCATATGTCCCATCACTTTACTGAGTCTGTTTCTTTATCTATAAAATGGGGATGACAATGTTTAATTCATATAATTGTTATCAAGGTCAAATGAACTAATTGATATGAAAAATACTTAATATGTTATAGGAAATCAACAAATGTTAGTTTGCTTTGAAAGGTTGGCATATCCTTAGGAATAATGGGCAGGGGCTGGTTCTCTGCTTAAAAGAATTCTTAAGCATATTACACTATACTAAAAAGTAGAAATAAGAAATTTATGTCATAGTATTATATCATTGGAACTATAGTTAACACTGAGTGCTTACTATGCACAACAATAATTCTGAGCATGTTACATGGGTTAACTCTCTTATTTCTCACACTAACCATGTAAGATAAGTACTGTTATTATGCCCATCTAACTCATGACAAAAATGGGACTAAAGAGACTGCCTATGGTCACACAGTAAGTGGGAGAATTGGGATTATAACCAAGATAGTTTAACATCAGAGTTCATGTTCTTAAATACTACTGAATTATACAATTTTAATTTAAAATTATCCTGTTAGGAGCTATCATCTTGGGTCTTTCCTAAAGAAATATCACTGTAGTAACAATAACAAAAATAGAGAGCATAAAGTACATGTAAGCAAATTTAAAGAGTGAACCAAATTAAAAAAAAAATCCATGTTAGTGTTAATTAGAAGTTGCTTTACATTATATCTGAAGTTGAAACCCAACATCACAGTATTAAAGATCATTTACTATGCAATTTCATATCTTCTCTCTCAAAACCTACTCACTTAAAGAAAAATGGCTGTTTGGTACTGATCAGAGATTAAGAAAAACATCTATCTAATCTAAACAGAATGTCTAAAATTCTGAGGCCTCTTTTTTAAAAAACTGTAGACAGTGCAGCAGTAATATTTTTGAGGGCTTGATCACAGCAGATATAATCAATATGACACAGTGGAACAATGTCCAGAACACAACTTTAATTATCTAAAAAATGTAAATAAAATTCCAATGACAAGGAGGTAAATATTGAATACATGTTAAGACTAATTTGTGTTCTATCAAATTATTTAAAGCCTTTAACATGAGTAAAATCTATAAAGACTGAAAACATACCAGTTTGAATATATTATGTAGAGTACAGATGCTAAATGATAACCAATTATTCCAGGCTTATAATTAATAGTTACTATGATATCATGCTGATCCACAAGTAGTTATGTATTAAACTAGATAACTTGATCAAGTAGAATAATATTTTAATACCATATATCCCACTTCATATATCTTTTTTAAAAAGAATTCCTTCTGTTTACTTTTTAAAAATATTTTTATTTATTTATTTTTAGAGAGGGGAAGGGAAGGAGAAAGAGGGAGAGAAACATCAATATGTGGTTGCCTCCCACATACCCCTATCAAGGACCTGGCAAACAACCCAGGCATGTGCCCCAGCCTGGCAATCAAACTGGCAACCCTTTGGTTCACAGGCCGGCTCTCAACCCACTGAGTCATACCAGCCAGAGCCCATTTCATATATCTTGTTATTACTCTTTCTTTTCTTTAAGTATAAGCACAAATATGGTAGTAAGGTGACAAATGTAATTTTTTGCAGAATAGAGGCAAAAGTATAAAATTTCTGCTTTGTATATTTCATACTGGCAAAACAAAACTACTACATAACACATAGATAAAAAATCTAATCTCGAGTCTTTGACATGTAGAATCTGATGGTGATAGTAGGCATAGACATAGGAATGTGCCATAAAACACATGCAACAAAATGTCTACAAAAAGGAGAGAAATGAAGTTATAAAGAATATAACTATTGTAAAAGTATGAGGATGATTGGCAAAAGTGGGAAGTTTTTTAGATCAAGGGAAAAGTTAGTAAAAGTTATCATTAAAAAAAGTTGTAAGAAAATCCCTGGCTCTCTGTCCCAAATAGGTACTGAAATCTCCTTAATACTTTGTTATCTAGCTGCGTGGTGAAAACAGTATATCTGTGATATCTCCTCAAAGAAGATAACCAGATACTACTTTTAACCAACAGCGGAAAAACCACTGAAATCGATTGTAATTACTTTGGATAGTTTAAGTAACTATAATAATTACTAGTTATAGTCTCTGTAAGTAAAAATCTATTTATCAGTTAATTTTTTAGAATTCCATCTACTTTAAACCTCCTACAGCTAAGTAGAATGGATAAAAGCTTTCATCAATTTGGCATTAAGGTAAATCAAAATACATGAACAGGCAATGGTTTTGAGTACTTATACAGTCTCAATTATGTGTTAGTCAACTCAAGCAACCATTATGTACTCAATAATAGGTATGACACAGCTCTGGACGTTAGTAACACTATAAGCAGGCAATCACAGGCAGCCTGCTTATACTGATGTTTGGTGCTAACATTCCTAAGAAGCGTGGAAAATAGTAATAATATGTCTTTCCCATTAGAACCTTATAGTAGTGCTCTTCTAGATTTCTCTATTTGTTGTACTAATAACTAGAACGTGCAGAATAACACTGTCTTGCTATCTTAGAGGGAAAGGAAACATAGGATACCAGCGCGGGTATAAAGTACAAATTGACAGTGTTGTGAATATAAAATATTTTCCTGAGTATTTAGCCCTCTATTGAGGGTAACTACAGTTATAAAGAAAAGACTGTGTTGCAACATTAAAAATTTCACTGGTGTACTTGATTATAAAACAGAGTAAACAGCAGAAAACTTCAACGCGTTGTTTAGAAAAAAAACAAAAAACAAAAATAGCAGGGGAATTAGCTGATCCTTAGGAAGGCAGAGGGAAGCGCTTATGGAGTCTGATGCATTTTCAAAGCCAGTTTACCATCATTATTACCACAGCACACCCTTGTGAGGTAAACGTGTTTATCAGCCGTGGTTCATAAATGAAAAAGCTGAGGCATTGAATGATTCAGTCACTCGCCTAAGGAGAATGAGTCAACGTCGAGTCATAGTTGACCCGGCCTAACGCCTCCTGACGACCAGTCCAGGGCTTAGTCAGCGGGGCCCCGAGTGGCTTCCCTGGCTGGCACCTGGACTTAGGCTATTTCTGTTCACATTGTACAGCAGAATAGTGGAACAGAGAGGACAGGGAACTTACAAATAATTTTTACTTCCATTCAAGCTTTAGCCCTGAGATCTTACTCTCAGGACTTGGGACAGGAAAAGCTGTCGGGTGCACTCCCCCTCCCCCAACTTGTGGCAAGTGGGTACCGTGGGCGGTTCTCCCACCCGCCTTCCCAGTGATGGCGAGTGACCACCAGCGTTAGCGGAGCCGGGGGACGGGGGAGGGTTGATTGCTTAAACGACGACTCTCCATCGCCGCCGCCTCTTTTTGAAACTAAAAGAAAATGGTGGGAAGTCAAAAGAAAATTAAATAAACACACCGGGGACTTGTCCTACGACCTCAACTAAACAAATGAAGCTTTATAACGCGTGCTGAGCCTGCAGTTCCTAACCTCGGGAAGATGGGAGGACAGGGCAACAAAGGGCACAGTAGGCATGCCTGGCAGTAAGTGCGACAGCAGCTACCCAGGCAGTAGAACAGAGGACTGAAAACCACCCACCAGCACGCGGGTGTCCGCCGAGCAGAGAACCGCGAACCTCATCCACAGACCACGTGACCAGCCTTTTTTTTAAAAAAAAATTTTCTTTGCCCTTAAAAAAAAAAAGAGAGAGAGAGAGCGAGAGACTCTACTTCCCAGAAGCCTCTCGTTACCCACGCAGCAGCAGCTTTGCGCAGGCGCCGCTAAGGCCAAACGGACGCGTCCGTCACGTGAACATTAATTAGCCAACCCGGTTTGAATCCTATTTTTTCCTCTCACCCCCCCCACCCCCTTCAGGAGCGGTTGTGTGATCAGATCGATCTAAGATGGCGACTGTGGAACCGGTGAGTATTGCCTTTGGCCCCCACCCCCACCAGTCCCCGCGCTCCGTCTCCCTTCGGACTGCGGGACCCCGCGGGACGGCGTTCCCTGCGCGTACGTTACCCCTTGCCGCCCCCTCCCCCTCTGCTTGAGCCTGACCTCCCCGTGGGCAACTTGGGGCGCCCCGGAGGCTGGCCGGGTGGCGTGTAGCGCACACGTTCTGGTGGGGGCCCGGGAGCTGGGAAAGAGGAGGGGGTGAAGGGCGGCGGGGCGCCTCCTGCCGAGCCGCGAGGTAGGCCACTTGGTCGGAGGTTGATCCGGGCCCTGGGACAGGAATGTGGGGTTTGTCTTCGGGATAGGAGGGCGCAGGGCTGCGTCCTACCGGGCGCCGGGAGCCCCAGGGAGGGTGGGCGGCGTGCGGGCCTGGAATGAGCGGGAGGAGGGAGCCCCGGGGTGGTCTTTGCCTCCTCCCTCCCTCCAGCCCGGGGCGCGGGCGCGGGGCGCGCGCTGGTCTTCATTAGTCTGGTGACTAGAGCCGGTGGGCTGGCGTTGCGGGAGCGTGGGTTGGGCGGGACTGGTGCGGCGGCACGCGCGGAGAGCATCGACCTCGCCGAGGGGAGTCGACGGCGACTAGCGCATGTTACTCCAGCGCGCCGGAGAGTTGCCGGGTTTGGCGGCAGGGGAGGCGAGAAAGGTTTGGGGTGGGGAGGAGAACCCTGTGTGTCGCGGTACAGATCTCTGAGTAGGATGAAGGGTGGTGGTGGCGAGGGGGATCACTTTGTTCTCGCCCCTCCATGCTTGAGACTGGGCTGTCATGGAGGAGGGAAGGGGGAGGAGCGAGGCCTACTGATCGCTGCAGCGGGTCTGGGTGCCGGCCGGACCTGCTGCATTTCACACACGCCTGTCTTCCATTCATTCATCGGTTCTGCGCAGTGCGCACGCCTGAGAGAATGCGAATGGGTCTGGATCCTGTTCTTTTTTGTTTTTAGTTTCCAAAACATTTCTAAGACACACTTTATTGGAAGTAGGAACTTAACTTTTAAAATAATTTCCATTTATTTTCTCTTTATCCATTCTTCAGGCTTTCCTCAAATTAGGCACTATTTTAGACTTAGTTGAAGCAAGCTGATCCCAGAACAGAAAGTTTGTAGTTACCGCCCAAAAGAGAGAGTATCTTTGTTATAGTTTGGGTTTGCTGGCACTGGCTCACTGAAACTTCTAGGCTTGCTTGTGTTGCCATTTTAGGGATGTCATATCTAAGTGACATTGTTTTAGAGGCATAATGGAGTTTATTAACAACCAGAAAACCTTTGATACTCTACAATCAGTTCTAGAGCTAGTCTGCCAAATGTTTTTGTATATCTTTAATAGTAGTTTTCTATTTTCGTAATGGTCTACCAATTTGCTTTGTCTTTTTAAAGATTTTTATAACTATTGAAAAAACTAGTCCTGTAGTTTTTTTAAATGGAAAGGCCTGTAGAATAAAATAGAGTTTTTTAAAAATTACATTGATGTAAACTATTCTTGTTGCCAGAATTTAAGGTAACTTTTGTTTATTATTTTATTAGTGTCAGTTTTCATTTTTATTTCTGGAAGTTAGATTGACTGCAAACATGTCTTAAGTTGCTGATACAATTAACTGACTTGGGGATATAGACTTAGGATAAGTATGTAAAGTTTTAACTTAACACCCTTTTAATGGATTCTGGTGTTCACTTTTGGCTGTATCTGCTCTCCTACCCACTGTACCAGTGTTATTAGAAAACAGTACAGCTGGTGATGGGGCAAGGCTAAATCCTCTAAACAGTAACGTATAATGTGAAGTTTCAGTAACATTTAGATCCTTTAGATTTTGCAAAGTGATGCGGTTTTGTTAACAGCACAGAACTACAAAGTGTTGGACTATTTTGAGTCAGTAAATATTTATAGACCCTGATATGTTCAGAACGCTGTACCAACAAAGTTACACAAGATATGATTTATACCCTGTTTAATATAAACGTTTAATGAGCTTAATTCCAATCAGTGATACAATATAGTATTTGCTCTAGTGCTGTACCAGGATGATTTGGATACTGCGTTTGAATTTGGGGAGTAGGTAACCTAAAAACCTAAAGTGTGTGAAGGTGGAAAGCCAGATTGAAACTCTAGTAGTTTGAGGATGTATATAAAATAGTATTGGAATGTTTATTTTTAGTGAAAATGCAGATTTTTTAGCACTTTTAATGTGCCCTTGTCCAGAGGTTATTTAGAATTCTTTTTGACAACTTTAGTGAGATTTTTTAAAAAGCAGCTGATTAATATTGGTTGGAATTGTGATATCCCCTCTGAAGCCTACAAAAAGCACGTTTGCTCAATGCTATTAGGCCTAGCTTGTGAGTTTCCTTATTGCTTTTCTGCTGGGCATAACAAGCACTTAAACAGCCATGGTTTTTTCTTGCTTGTCCCACCTTTCATAGGCACCTAGGGACTTTTTATCTTTGTAAATTACATAAAATGTCAGTCATTTCAATTTGATTGAAATTAAGTGAGATTTGTCTCAAGTGAGTGTGTATGGGTTCAGTTATATTAAATTTGTTGTGAAACTTGACAGGGCAAAGTAAAGGAAGCATTTTCCCTCTTTACAGGTAATATGGCAAAATTTTGAACATTGGGGTAAACAGTACTCTCCTGTTAATTCTGTTGACATTTGAATTGCAGCTGGATCAAAATTAGACTTAATATTAGTTGGTGAAGATGGCAAGGCAGTTTCCCCAGCCATCTTGTCTCCAGCGGGTCATGTTTCTTTGCAGCTTTATCTTCATTCTGTATTCTTTATTATTGGACTGTGGGGCTTGTTTGTTTTTTTTTACTTGTAGTTCTTTTCAAGGTAAGGTATTAATTTTTTTTTTAGTTAAACCGAAGCTATATAATTTTACTTGATTTTTACACTATGTCCACAATTTTTTAAACTGTATAATTATTTCAGAAGTACAATCAACTTGGTCAGCTGATTTGTTTCCTTTTTTTATCCTTTAGAAAGATGCTTTGTATTGCAGAGTTTATTTATTAAAATAGAGCTTAAATACATATTGACAAATATGTTGTTATATAATTCAGTGTTTTTTTTTTTTGTTAACCAAAGACCATTGATTGACAAGCATATCCTACAAATTAATGTGTGTTCTTGCGGTAATGAAAGAACCCAGTGTATCAAAATTCATTCATAAAGCCGCTAAATGGTTTTAATGTTTATATTCCAAGTTTCACTTCATTTTATACTTTGAATTACTAGTATACATAATTTTTGACATAGAGAAATTCAGTTTAGAAATAGACACATTTTAACACTGAAGTTGCAGAGAATAATGTGTAAAATCAATTATGTAAACTTAATCCAATTTGGACAGAAAACTAGGCAAATTTTTTGAAATGAAATACTCTGATTTATATATGGTTTAAGAATATAGAAGTACCAGTAGTTCTGGATATAACAAGGAACCTGTGAAATAGTTCTTTTAGCAATGGTAATTTCTACTTTTCCTTGCTACTACTGGAAATTTTCTGGCTCTTCTGGTACCTGTGACTTGCTCTACCTTTGTTATAGAGATTATTCAGAGAGGTGTAAGCAAGCATGGTTTATAGTCTAATTTTAATATCTGTGTGACCTTGAAGACTGAAAATTCTAAGTCTAGCTGAAAATTGGAAATAAGATGTCTCATAGTGATTTTGATGTTTTAATACAGTATTCTGAAATGACAGTCTGTCAGTTGTGAAGAACTAGATAAAGTTCATACTCCATGAATGTGTTCCATGCAGGTGTGTCCATCCATACCTATTATGTGCATTTTTTCCTTTCTTTGGTAGGAAATTCACATAGCTGCCTTTTAATTATCAATCGTTGGCCATTAGCAAAAAATGCAAAGCTTATGATCCACAAACCTCAGACACTCTTCCCACTTCTAGCTCTACCATAAAAATCACTAGTATTTCTTCAAAAGTTCCTATTGTGTCTGGAAAAAAAAGAATCACTTTTGTTCCTTATGTACTGAAGAGTCATCTCTAGAACCTGAGAATGTGGTCAGAAAAATAAGATTTTTTTTTTGCCCTGATGAAACTTTTGATACATTATTTCACAGAAACAATGGGAAGCTATACTTTGGTCATTCACTCTGTGTTCAGTAAGTTTATGTGGAATTATGACAAATCTAACCAGCATTGGATTTCTAGCAACTGACTTAATGAAAATAACCTTTTAAACATAATCTGTTATATCTATTTTTTAAAAGATTTTATTTATTTTTAGAGGGGAAGGGAGAGAAACATCTGTGTGTGGTTGCTTCTCACTTGCCCCCCACTGGGGACTTGGCCAGCAACCCAGGCGTGTGCCCTGACTGGAAATCAAACCGGTAACCCTTTGGTCTGCAGGCTGGTGCTCAGTTTACTGAGCCACACCAGCTAGGGCTCTGTTTTTAATGTAGGCAGGTCTTTATTTCTTAATAATAGCTAAAATATACCACTTGCTGCATGTTAGGCACCACACTAAATGCTTTACATACATTAATTAATTTAATCCTTACAAGCAGTCCTATGAGGTAGGTGGTGTTATTCTTTTAGATGAGGAAACCAAGGCACAGAGAGATTAAGTAACTTTGTGTGACTAACTTGCCCAAGATCACACAGCTGGTAAGTGGTGAGGTGGAGTTCAAGCTAAAGCAGCTAAGTTCCAGAAAGATGAGTTCTTAACCATGATACTCTTTCCAACAGGCATGTAATGTGCTCTCCTTGTGCAACTTGGGGAGATTAATTTGATAAACTTAACTAGATATTTTGCTACAGCTATAAGAGAAAAATTTGTGGATATTTGTTTTCAGGCTGCTACAGTGTTTGATAATTAAAGTACAGACTCATAAGGAAATAAATAGCACCTTGGTGTCTACATCTGAGGAGTAAACAAGTAGTTAGTTATACTAGTCATATTTTAGTAACTGATCCAGAACTTTATGGGTAGATTTCTTAAGAATCTACCCATAAGTGAACTGTCATTTCCCATCTCCAATTTCTCATTTATTTCTGGACCATGTCAATTCAAGTGTTTGGCGATTGCCAGTTAAAATATTTTGCTAGTGAAAACAGTAGTACATTTTTTAAAATTTGAGATTTTGAAAAACTGAATTGTTTTGGGAAGATAGTAATAAGACTACAAGATTTCTCTGAAACTCATGGCTTTACAGTACTCTTAAAAGCAAAATGTACTTTTGCATATTTTTAGTTGTCTTTTAAACTTGGTACTATGAAATGCTATATGGAAATTAGTTCTAATCTTTATTTATTAATTAAGGCAAGAAAATTTGATATTTTAATTGGAAAGATAAAACATTTTGTAGTTTCCTTCCTAATCCTCTTAATATTTTAGGATGAATACTTTTTGTAGGTGAAAAATCCTATTTCAGATGATTTTTCAAAAATTTCTATCAAGGCCACATAGTTCCTAAAGTAAGAGAGCTAGAATTTAGAACCAGGTCCTGGCCTCAAGTTTTATTACTATTCTATTCAAAAAAGAAACAAATTCAACCCAAACTAAAAAGTTCAATTCTTTATCTTTAGTAAAACTTCTCCTACCATAAGGATAAAAATCAGTGCATGCATCATCATTATACAGAAATAAATTAAATGTAAAATCATCTGAAAGGGCGTACCAGATGATTTATGGGCATTGGCATAGTGGGGAGAGGAGTGATACTTTTTTTCATTTAAAATTATAAACTTTATTTTTTTAAATACTGCTTAGGACTGTAAAATCTCTTGGATTTTTGGTTTGTACTTAGTGGTATTTAACTCTTTTTGTTACTTTTTTTTGAAATTAGTAATAAATGCTCATGGTCTAAAATTTAAATGGATCTCTTTAGCAATCTGGTAAAGCCTATGGCCCCATTCTTAGAATAATGTTTTAAAATGCATCAGATAAAATATTTAAGATTACAAAGGAGTTCAGGTATATTTAAGCATACAGTAAGGATTAAGGATTAACTGAGTTAACATGAAATTACGGATACTGGCACTGGCACTTACTATTGTGAAAAATCTATCTCCTTTCTATCTTTAGCCATCTAGTCCTCTCCCCAGAGGATCCTCTGTTAGTCATTTTTTTGAGGGTTCTTCTAGAGAAGGGCTATTCAAGTTAACTTTCTATGATGCTGGGAATGCTATATATATGTTATCCAACGTAGCTATTGAGCAGTTGAAATGTGACTAGTCCAAAGAAATAAAGTTTAAACTTTAGTTCATTTAAATATAATTTTAATTACTTGAAATTAAATTCTATATGTGGCTAGTGGCTACAGAATTGGACAACATGACTCTAGAATGTAGAAAAATTCTGATATATACAAACATATGCATGGTGCATTTGGCTTAATTTTGTTCAACAATATGACCAGTTTGGTTTGATAAGTTGTTTAATTTTATCTTAGGAAAACATCCGTCTATATTTTACACTTTCAAAGATAATTATTTGGTCTTGTATGGAATTAAAATTGCCCTATGTGGTTTTTTTTTTTTTTTTGCTATTTAAAAAGTACGTGAACAGGCAGTATTTTACATTGCTCAAAACTCAATTCTCAAATGAGAATTGGCAGTACATTTCTGAAAAGGAAAAGGGCAGTGGGTAACTTGCTCTACAATGAGAAAAAACGTTACTGAACAAAGGTAACTTCAAAATGTAATATTAGTGCATGTGGGGACTGACAGACCACTGCAATAGACTGAGCAGTTCAGAAGTAGACTCAAGTATATATTTGGGTTTCAGTATAATTATGTTAGAAAAATTTGAAATTTGTGCAAAAAAGTACATAGTGAAATCTCCTCAACTGATCCCATCAAGTTAGATCATCTCTATAGGTAATTAGTATTGTCATTTCTTATGTTTTTGTAGAGATTCGTGTATTTACAATCAAATATGTATATTCTTTAAAGAAATGGTAGTCAGCTGTATACCCTATTCTAGCACATTATGTTTTTCACCCAATATGTGTTGTTTAGGGTATTGCATATCAACACACAAAGCTTTCACTTTTTTCCTGATGCATATGTATTACACAGTTTGTTCTTGAACATAATTATTTTTATATTGATTGATGTTTAGGTTATTTCAGTGCTCTTTCCAATAACCTTTTTATCTCTACCATTCTATACTTGAGGTAGTAAATCTATAAGTTAAATATTTTGGCAATGAAATTGAAAATTTAAAAACTCTACTGTCAAATAAAACACTTTTGTGACTGTAGCTGGATATCAGGCTACCATTTTTTTAGAACTTCTTCCCTTCAAATTGTGAAATTTTGTATGTAGAAAATATAAAATACATATATGCCTAAGTTTTAGAAAAATAGACTGAAGACCCATGTATCCTGGTCACATTCATATTTCTTTGCTCCTCCATCCTGACTTTTGTGTTATTCAGTCCCTTGAATTTTTAAATAGTACAGTTATCTTCCAAGTTTAATCTCTGGTGTATGTCTCTTTTAGCAATGTGTTTTAGTTTTGAAAAACTAAAAACTTGGATATGTAAGGAAAGGATAGTATTGCTACTGTTAGATGAAGTTCCCAAAAGAAGAAAAGCTGAACACCTTTTCTAGGTTATAGTTGTTGGCTTTAGCTTCCTGGAATTTTTACTAGAGCACCTCTTGGGGAAACCATTGGGCAAGATCATGAACGTGTTCTGAGAAACACAGGACTCTACATTTATCTGATGGGGCTCTGTTGTGGGCCAGCTAAAGAACCTTTAGTTACGATCGTTTGTGGTAACAGGCTGCTCTGTGTATCTTGTTTTAAGAGTTAGGTTAAAGCTGAACTCTTCTCGTGTTAAATTCTTAGCTGTTCCGGAAGGACTCCAAGAGAGAAAGGGAGCTTCATTAACACATGGTTAAGTATAGATAAAAGTTTGGGTCAGGCAACCAGTGTCTTTCTTTTTTTTAAGGGTAGAATAATAGGCATCTTTGTCATGATGGCCTTATCAAAGCAAGGTAGCTTAAATCACATTTCTCCAATCTGTATCTCTGCTCTCTGTATCTGGTGCACACCTGTCTTTTTTGGATCTCCTCTTACTGTGCTCTTGATTCTCTCCCATCTGACTTCTGTGTTGTCCCTTTACACTTTCTGTGTCTCTTTTCTTCGTTTTACTTGGTTTCTTATTCACTTTTGTGGATCACACCTCCAGTAGTTTTTAGAGAATAATGTGAAGGTTAAAGATTTTTGAGACCTTGCATCTTAAGCAGTGTAGTTTGGCTGCGTGTAGAATTCTCCTCTTCAGAATTTGAAGTCATTGTTCTATGGCCATTTTCTGTTGTGGCTGTTGATAAGTCAGAAATTATTCTGATAGCTGTTTCTATTTTTGTTTTTTAATGTGACCAGTTCCCCTCCACTCCCCAGAAATTTGTAGACTCTTTCCTTGTCCCCGTTTCACAGTGACATGTTTTGGTATGAGTATTTTTGTCCATTGTGCTAAGTACTCATTGGACTTTTTCAATATGGCAACAACAACTCATATTCATCACTTCTGACATTATTTATTATTTTCCTCTCTTTTTTCTTTTGGAAACAGTTATTCAGGTAGTCCATCTCCTAGACTGGTTCTCTGACTTAAAAAAAAAATTAAATCTTGCTGACTTTCCATCACTTTTGCTTTATTTTCTGGGAGATTTCATTTATTTTCCAACCATTTCTTCATGGTAATATTCATTTTTAGGTGTTTCCTCCCTTCATGTGTTCCTCTCCCTCCCTGTCTCCCTCCCACCCTCCCTTTCTTTCTTCTCCTGAATGTTCACTTTTATAGCTTCCTGTAATTGTTGTATGCATACAAAATCTTAACTCTGTTAAGGATATATATATAGGTACATATTTTAAAAGGCATTTTCTTTCTGCTGCCTCTTCCCACCAAGTTGCTTATTTTCATTTTATTTTTGAACCCATGTGACAGCAAACACAGTGACTTGGAGTAGGGGTAGGGGCTCAGGGATCTAGTTATTTCATAAACAGCTCTTTTTAATTACCCCCTCCACTCCTTCACTACCCCCTTCTAAAGATGTTACCTGCTTCTAACACCTTAAGGATATAACTGTGCCCATTCATCAGTTACTACTTGTCTTCCATCTACATTCCAGCTCTTTTTTCCCTGCTTTTTAAATCTGTAAGCAAAAAAATAAAATTAAAATACCATGATAAGTATTATTTCTTTTAAAAAAATATTTTATTTATTTATTTTTAGAGTGAGGGGAAGGGAGGCAGAAAGAGGGAGAGACACATCAACTTGCGGTTACCTCTTGCACGCTCCCTGCTGGGGACCTGGCCCCCAATCCAGGCATGTGCCCTGACTGGGAATCAAACCAGCAACCTTTTGGTTCACAGTCCAGCACTCACTCCAGTGAGCCACACCAGCCAGGGCTTATCATGACATTTTAGAAGTAACTTAATGTTGCATTCTGATTATAGAATACAGTGTAACATTTTTTTCTATAACTAGGCAGAAAGTGCTAGGAATGGCAATTTTTTTTCTTTTTTTAATATTTTATTGATTACACTTTTACAGTTGTCCCAATTTTTCCCCGTTTGCCTCCCTCCACCAGCATTCCCCACTCCCTTTGGCAATCCCCACACCATCCTTCATGTCTATGGGTCTTGTGTATGGTTCTTCAGCTACTCCTTTTCCTATACTGTACTTTACATCCCCATGGATATTCTGTAACTACCTATTTGTACTTCCTAATCCCCTCATCCCTTCACCCATTTCCCCCACACCACCCTCTCATTTGGCAACCATCAAAAACTACTCTCTGTATCCATGATTCTGTCTCTATTCTTTCTGTAATCTTAGTTTGTTTTACAGATTCAATTGTTGATAGATTCAACAATTCAATTATGTATTTATTGCCATTTTATTGTTTATAGTATGGATCTTTTGCTTAAATAATGGCTTGATGATGATAAACTCCTTTAATTTTTTCTTGTCTGGTAAGCTGTTTTTCTGCCCTTCAATTCTAAATGACAGCTTTGCTGGGTAGAGCAGTCTTCGCTATAGGTCCCTGCTCTTCATGACTTTGAATATTTCTTGCCAATCCATCTAGCCTGTAGAGTTTCTTTTGAAAAATCAGCTATCAGTCTTATGGGAATTCACCTGTAGGTAACTAACTGGTTTTCTCTTGCTGCTTTTAAGGTTCTCTCTTTATTTTTAACCTTTGGTATTTTAGTTATAATATGTCATGGAGTGGGCCTCTTTGCATCCATCTTGTTTGGGACTTTCTGTGCTTCCCGGACTTGTATGTCTATTTCCTTCACCAAATTAGGGATGTTTTCATTCATTATTTTTTCCAAATAGATTTCCAGTTTCTTGCTCTTTCTGTTCTCCTTCTGGCACCCCTGTGATGCAAAAGTTGGAACTCTTGAAGTTGTTCCAAAAGCTGCTTCCACCACCCTCCTGTTTTTGGATACTTTTTTCTTGTTCTGATTGGTTGGTTTTTGCTTCCTTATCTTGCAAATCATTGATTTGATTCTTGGCCTCATCTACTCCACTGTTGTTTCCTTATAAATTGTTCTTTAACTAGTGTATCCTTCACTTCTGACTGGATCTTTTTTATGTTGTTGAGGTTCTCGCTAAGGTCTTTGAGCATCCTTATAAACAGTAATTTGAACTCTTCATCTGATAGATTGCTTATTTCCATTTCATATAGCTCTTTTTCTGAAGTTTTGGTCTGTCTTTCATTTGGGCCATGTTTCTTTGTCTCCTCATTTTGGCAGCCTCCCTATGTTTGTTTCTGTGTATTAGGTAGAGCTGCTATGACTCCCTGTCTTGGTAGTGTGGCCTAATGTAGTAGGTGTCCTTTAGGGTCCAGTGGCACAACCTCCCCTATTACCCAAGCTGGGTACTCGAGGTGTGCCCTTTGTGTGGGCTGAGTACACCCTACTCTTGTAATTGAGCCTTGATTGCTGTTGGCAGGTCAGTAGGAGGGATTTATGTAGGCCAGTCAGCTGCAAGGATTGGCTGTGACTACTGACCACCAACCTCTGTCCTTCATGGAGGATTAGCTGTGCAGGCGCAGGGTGGTGGTACTCTGATGTGGTCTATAGCTGTCCACTGGATATGTAGGTTTGGGGGTTTCCTGGGTGGTGCAGGCCAAGGTCAGCCCCTACTTGTGTTTCTGTAGGACCACCCTGCCAAAGCAGTCTAAGATGGCTGCTGCTTGTGCTGGGCCTGGAGATTTTCAGGGGAAGACAAACTGTGAATCTAAGCTGGCTACTACTAGTGCCAGGCCTGGGGCCACTTAACAAGAGGTACCAGGGCTGGAGGCTCAATAAGTCTGGCTTTTGCTTGTTTGGGAGGATTTAGGAAGTTGTGAAGCAAGAGCCAGGACCAGCTATTCATATGGAAAAGCAGCGGAGTAGGCCTATTAGTTGGGTGAGGCTGAGTTTCTGGGATCTCCAGGGCTGGGCAAACAGCGTTAGGTTGATGGAGTCTCAGATATGGCAGCAGTGTGCTGGCTTTGTGGCCCTGTGGTGAGAGGGTTCAGAAAAGGGACTGTGGCCTCTGCCTGATTCTCTGGAATAAAGCTGTCCCCCAGCTCTTGCCCTGGTGCCAGTCAATTCACTTTCTTCCTGTGCTTTTCATCAGTGGTGCTTTTCAAGCTGCTATCCCAGTGCTGGAGCTCAGAGGGAAAGAGTCTGAGTCTGTGTGTGGGTTTTTTAAGGGGATTGCTTGGGACTCCAGCAGTTTCTTCTACCAAGTCAGTGCCTTGCTGGTTTTTGCAGCCAGAAGTTGTGGGGACTGGAACTGGAACCCTGGGCTGGGGGACTTGGTGTGGGGTTGGGACTGCTCACTCCCGAGATATCCCTCCTGAATTTTTATCCACACACGTGGTTGTGGATTCAGCCCTTTTGGTGTCTCTGCTCCTCCTACCAGTCTGGATGGATGTGATTTCTTTAATTCCATAGTTGTCAGACCTCCATTCAACTTGATTTCTGACAGTTGAGTGATGGTTCTGTATTTTAGTTGTAATTTTCATGTGGTTGTGTGAGGAGGCAAGCCATATTCACCTATGTCTCCACCTTGAGCAGCAGTTGCCCAGGTATAGAAAATTTAGCAAGCAGTTTGCAGCATTCATGTACCCAAGTGCTAGTGCCCTCATGTGCCTGGGAATTACACTAATATTTAACAATTTGCAGGATTCATAAATAAAAGCTACACAACTTTACCTAGAAATACATTGGAGGATTTTAATACTTGAAGAATATAATTTGGTTTTGAAAATATTTTTTTTTCTTCAATTACCTAAATTCAGTACAAACTGCATCAAAATTCTAAACTCTTTGCAGGTGGATAGGGACCTACACTTTATGTTGGATTCCACAAACCTACCTTAAGGCTACTTTTATGTAAAGGGTTATAAAACAAAAGAATAAGTGCTAGAACATCAGTCTAAAATATTTACTCTATAGAAAAAGTTTGCAAGCCTCTGCTTTATAAAATCATTGTGAAGTTTACTTGAAAGAATAAATAAATGAGAATCGGCAGTGAATTTCTGGAAAGGAAGAGCAAAGGGGCAATGGGGAATGTGCTCTTCAATGAGAAAAAACATTTACTGAGCCTAAGTACAATAACTTTTAAAAATGTAATGCTGGTGCATGGGCACTGACAGATCACTGGAACAGACTGAGCAGTCCAGAAATAGACTCAAATATATATTTGGGCTTCAGAATAATTTTCTTATAATAAATTTGAAACATTTAGATTGGTATGAAGAAAATAAAAATTATCAGTCATTTCAACAACTAGGTGTCCAATGGTAGGTCTTTGCTTTACCTGTTTGTGGATTATTTTTTTTCTCACTGTATTCATCTTTGTGCCTTTTTTTTTTCCCTTTTAAATAGACCTTATTTTTTAGATCAGGTTTAGTTTTACTGCAAAATTGAGAGGAAAGTGCAAAGGGTACTTTCCTGTATACCTTCTGGGTCCCCCCCTCCTCACACACACACACGCAGCCTTCCCACTATCAATATCAACACCAAAGTGGTATATTTGTTCACACTGGATGAACCTACATCAACACATCATCATAACCCCAAGTCAGTAGTTTACATTAGGATTTACTTTTGTACATTCTGTGAATTTGGACAAGTGTATAATGGCATGCATATGTCATGCAGAGTAGAGTACGTGCAGAGTAGTTTCACTGCTTACAATTCCTCTGTCCTCTGCTGATAACATCTCTCCTGACCTCTGGCAACCACTAATTTTTTTACTGTCTTCATAGTTTTATCTTTTCCAGAATGTCATGTAGTTGGAATCATATAGTATATAGCCTTTTCAGTTTGTCTTCTTTCATTTAGGAATATGCATTTAAGGGTCCTCTGTGTCTTTTATTAAAAAGAAGATTTTATTTATTTATTTTTAGAGAGAGGAGAAGGGAGGGAGAAATGAAGAGAAGAACATTGATTGGTTGCCCTTTGCACGCCCCCCAATTGAGGACCTGACCTATATGCCTGACCAGGAATCTTAACTGGCCACTTTTTGGTTTAAAGGAGGATGCGTAATCCACTGAGCCACAGAGTCAGGCATTCTGTGTCTTTTCACAGCATGATAGCCATTTTTAGCATAGAATAATATTTCATTGGGTGGATCACAGTATATTTAGGACATCTTAAATTAAAAATAAAATGTGTCCTATCCCCCCAAAAGTAAAAGTGCTCATTTTTATACATTTCTATGATATCTTTTTTCCCACATTTACATTAGCATTTTAAAATATTTTCCCAAACATCACATTTAATACATGGTGTATCATGAACACCATAATTTATATTACCTTTTGGTTGTATCTTTTGGTGTGTGTGTGTGTGTGTGTATTCTTCTATTTACTAATATAAAGTAATAAAACAATGTCCTGACAGTTTCTTTACTGGATTAAAGAAATAACTATGGGAAAGTTTATATAGATCTTTTTAAATTTGGAAGCTTGATAGTTCATTAGCTTAAGCTAAGTAGAAGGATATGACCTACTTTGTAAACCTGGAGACACTGAAACAGTGACTACCTGGTTTTCTAACTTTTTATTTTTTTTGAAAGATTTTTTATTTTTAGAGGGAGGGGAAGGCAGGAAAAAGGAGAGGGAGAGAAACATCGATGTGCAAGAGAAACATTGATTGGTTGCCTCTCACATGCCCCCAACTGGGGATGTGGCCACAATCCAGGCATGTGCCCTCACTGGGAATTGAACCTGTGACCTTTTGGTTTGCAGGCTGACACTCAATCCACTGGGCTACACCAGCCAGGGCTAACTTACTATTTTTATGTAGAGCTTTTTTGGTTTTTTTTGTTGTTCATTTTTCTAACTTTCTAAAGAAATATGTGTTAATTTCTTTTGAAAGGTGATTTAAATATTTGGAGTATAAAAAGATATCTTTTTCCCCTAAAACTATAGTTTACATAAAAATTTTAACCTTTAACTTTCAACGTCATAGAACTTTAACAGAATTTTAGAAAGAATTCAGCTGCTTATTTGTGTAACTATGACATGTAAAATTGATTTTTTAAGCTAACATTTAATACTAAGTTTTGCTTATGCTTTTCAAATTTTTTAAAGAAATAAACTTAGAAGCAATAATTGAGTTCATCAAAATATTTGTCTTTGAAATTATACAGCTTTAAAGAATAATTGAAATAGAAATTCCCATGTTACTGGAACCAATATAATTTTGTGCAGTGTAAATGCTTGTCCTAATGTTATTAATATATCTTTTTATTTTCACCCGAGGATGTGTTTATTGGTTTTAGAGAGAGAGAAACATTAATATATTTTTTTTTGCCTCCTGTATGTGCCCCAATGGGGATTAAACATTTGGATGCACCAGATAATGCTCCAACCAACTGAACCACCTGGCCAGGGTATTATTGATTGATGTATTTTGAAGTACTTTTTACTTTTGTATAATGTTCAACTTACATAAACCTTTACAGTTATTTTTTATTTAAAAAACCTTAATTTTCATTTTTTTAACTTTAGGGAATTCATTTTAATTAAGATAGTGCATTTCTGGAAACATTGGTAACATTGTTAACGCTGAGAACATGAATATGCATGACCAATATGTGAATTTGTAATAATTGTGGCAAAGTGCATATGAAAAGTTTGAAAAATAATTTTAGCAAGTTTATGTGAAGGTGGAAACATGAAAGTTGGTAATAGTAAAAGTCTTTCTTAAAAGCTGTATCTTTAAAATTCCCCAACTTTCAAAGCATGAAGTATTTTTCTAGGAAAAATAAGTGATGTACATTGTGTTTTCTATATAGCGTTATGTCATTATCCAGATTCTTGTCTGTTGTTATCTCGTCCGTCTCTTTCTTTGTCCCAATCTTTCATGGATGCTCACATCATAAAATCACATAGGCTTGTCCATGCTGGGCTGCTGCTGCCTTCTTCTCTTTCTTAATTAAATTTATTGTGGTGACATAGGTTAATAAAATTATAGGTTTTTTAAAAAATACAGTTCTGTGACACATCATCTGTATATTGCATTGTGTATCTACCACCCAAAGTTGAATTTTCTATCACTATGTATTTGATCCCCTTTACCCTTTACTAAGCCCCAACTCCCTTCACTCTGGTAACCACCATACTGTTGTCTGTTTGAGTTTTGGTTTTTCTTGTTTTTTTCATTTGTTGCTTTCAGTTTTATATTCTATATTTGAATGAAGTCTTGTGGTTCTTCACTTTTTGTATCTGATGTATTTTACTTTGCATGATATTTTCAAGATCCATTCATGTTGGTACAAATGGTAGCCTTTCATTTTTTCTTATGGTTGAGTAGTATTCTATTACATATATGTACCACATCTTTTTTATCTGATCATCTGTTGAAGGACATTTTACTTGTTGCCATGTCTTTGGGCATCATAAATAATGCTACAGTGAACATAGAGGTGCATGTATCTTTGTGAGTAAATGTTTTAAAAATTTGGGGGTAGATACCCAGAAGAGGGGTTGCTGGGTTATTTGGTCACCCTCTTCCTGATTTTTTGTGGAGTCTCCATACTGTTTTTCATAGTTGCTGTAGCACTTCACATTCCTATCAGCAGTGAATGGGCTCTCCTTTGGTTTTTTAGTTCTTTCTCACTGACCTTTTCTAGTTTGTCCTTGCATGCATACCTCTCAGAACTGATGAAATCTTTCTTGAAAACAGTTGATAATCAACCTAGAATGCTTTCTAATA
Organism: Trachops cirrhosus; assembly: GCA_028533065.1. Classification (NCBI taxonomy): domain Eukaryota; kingdom Metazoa; phylum Chordata; class Mammalia; order Chiroptera; family Phyllostomidae; genus Trachops; species Trachops cirrhosus. Next base: position 81,302,530 of record CM052538.1, read on the forward strand.
GAGCTGCCAGTTTCTCTGACCTTTTCATCAACATTCTTTTGATGCTTCTGAAGAACATTGAATAATTGTGCAACATCTGTCATTGCAATTCTCTGATGATTCCTCTGTCTTTGACAACATTTGGCTTGGCTCTGCACATCATTTCACATTCCTGCTTCTTATCAGTCTATTCTCTTTTTTTCCCTAGTCTCCTCTGCTTTAATTTTTTTTTCCCTTTCCAGCTCTTTGTTTTGACTAGAATAGTAGGTTTACTTTTAGGAGTTTCTTTGTTAAGGATTTTAGCCCCAAGCCTGCCCAGCCTGCCCAACCTGCATTAGGTCCAACACTAGCTTAATGCAGCATTTTTGTCAGTGGTCAACTTCATCTTCATTATCACCTTCTGTTCCTTAATCATCAGAAGAAAAGTGACCCTCTTCCAAGTCACACCTTCCTATAGAACAAGAGTGTCAAACTCATTTTCACCAGGGGCCACATCAGCCTTGTGGTTGCCTTCAAAGGGATGAATGTAATTTTAGGGCTGTGTAAATGTAACTACTCCTTAAGTAGGGGCAAGGAGCTCTACATTCTGCCCTTTGAAGGTAACTGCAAGGCTGATGTGCCCCCCGCCCCTTACATGAGTTTGACACCCCTGCTATAGAACCTCCAGTGTCAACAGTGTCTTTATCCTCATCTTCCAGCCTCAGTGCTGCAGCCCTGGCTATGATATTCATCTTCTTTTTTAGTGATTCCACTCTGTCCCTTCCCACCCCCCACCCCTCACCCCTGCCCCACACTCAGGCATGAGTCTTGAACGGCCCGGACCATATTTCCGCAATGGAAGCATCCCTTTCATAGTTATTTTTAAATATGAGTCTTCTGGTAGCCTTTGCTTTTTAAGTAGCATTGACATTTAAATTTTTTGTTTACCTTGTTATCATTCTACAGTATCACACATTTCTTCTGTCTCTGTTATCACACTTTCCTTTCTGAAATTTGAAATTTTGTCCTAAGCTACACAGATGTGCAGAATAATACAGTTGATAGATATTAGTGCTACCTTAAGAATTCATTTATTCTACGAGAATTCAAGTGTAGCTTGTAGGGATTTTTTTAACATATGAGTAAAATGCAGTTAAGTATAGCTTGATCTAGAAATGTCCATTTTTAGCTACAGTACAACAAACTTTCTTAATTTATTGATTTTAGAGAGAAACATTGGTTTTGTTGTTCCACTTATTTATGTATTCATTGGTTGCTTCTTATATGTGCCCTGACCCAGGATCAGACCTGCAACCTTGGCATGTTGGCATGACACTCTAACCCACAGGTGGCAAACACAAGGCCCCGAGGGCTGAAACTGGCTCTCCACCTTGTTTTATCCGGCCTGGAACCTTGTTTCTACCTGGTGGCAGCACCGAGCTCCTTGCCCCTAGTTAAGGAGTAGTTACGTTTATACAGTCCTAAAATTACATTTTGCCCCTTGAAGGCAACCTTGAGGCTGATGTGGCCCCTCAACCCTGGGTGAAAATGAGTTTGACACCTCTGCTCTAACCCAGTTAAGCTACCTGAGTATGGCCATTACAATAAACTTAATAAACTCTGTTCATGAAAGAGTCTTGTGCTAGTCATTTAAGCCAGCTAATTAGGTTATTGTTATCTAGTAAATTGAATATCTACATACTAAATTTTGCAATATTTTTAGATATAACCCAATTTGTACAAATCATCACAGCCCCTCTCTCTATACCTCAGCTTCTAGTATTTTTTTGTTTAGATGTCATTTTACAGTAGCTGAAAAGAATATTAAAGAATACTGTCTTCATAATAAAAATTGATACATGGGATTTCACAGTCCTTTTTTTTTGCATGAAAAAAACTTCTCCATATGAGCAGTGCTTTAAAGTTTTTTGCTAAATTTCCATATGCTGTTTTTCTACTTCAACTTTTTAATTTAGGGCACAGAGGTCACCATTTTAATCATTCGCTGCAGACTAGGAAGAACTGCAAAATCCACAAGTACACTTGGCTGATGAAATGTGAGATTAGCTGGTATTTCTTTACTGCGGACATATATTTGAAAACTAAAAACCAGAATTGATTAATTAGGGTAGTATTCAGTGTTCAGAGCAAATTTTTTATTCTTTAGAAGGCAGATTATGAGACTCCACTTTGTCTTGTACTAGTTAGTTGATTATACTAATTTACTTATGGGAGGGGGTGGGGGTAGGGGAGGAATGCATTCTTTGCTAAAAAGAGATCTGGGCACTGAATGCTTGGAAATTGAGAAAGTAAAGTATTATGAAGTTTGTTTACCTGTCTTACTTGTATTAAATAATGTTTTCCTCAGTGTTATTCGTACTCATGAAAGAGAGGCTTTTATTTTATATGTAAGTGTATATCTGAGGCATTTGTTCACATAAACATTACTATAGTACACTGTCTTACATAATAATATAAACTCACTATAATTAAATATTGACATTAACTTGCTTTCTTTCCTAATAGTGGGATTTCTGTGTGTGCTGGGGGAGGGTGAGGTGTACCATCCGTGCCTTTTTTTCTAGTTTATTGGCAGTGGCTTGTACTTGCAATATAGTGAAGGTGTTGCCCTTAGGCTGTGGTACAAAGCATAGAATGTGCTGTAGGGTTATGCTGCCTATGTACCTTGGTAACAGTGTATAATTACTGTCCCTCTCTGGATACTTTTAAGAGAATGAAGGTTCTGGTAATCATAATGCTAAAGCAACAAACAGGTAAAACTGGGGCATATGGTGACTCTAGCCTTGAACACTTGAAGTCCTAGATTTCAGTGTAGCATACAGCTAGGACATGTTAACTTCCCAGGGCTTATTTTTGAAGAGGAGAGAAAATAGGATTGTGAAGACTGAATATATTGAGATAATATGTAATATATTGAAATGATGTATATAAAAATGTGTAACAACTTTCTTGATAGCTGCTGCTTAGTAAATGTTGCCTATCAAGTAAAAACTCATAGTTTGGATGAAGTTTGAGAGTTGGTGTTACCACTTTAAAAATTACAAAGCCATCATCCTTTTCAATTCTTACTTTGCTTACCCTTCTGCTCATTATTTCATATCTATATATAGTGCCTTCCATTTACTGAAATGTTGGGTCAGTAACTGCAGCAGCGTTTTTGCAACATCTGCATTTCTAGTAAGACCACAAAGGTCTTTCTAGTCAGGACTTCTGGCCAAGATGGAGGCGTAGGTAGACAGATTGTGCCTCCTGGAACAACCAAAAGAAGGACAACAAATTTAAAAACAAGAAGCAACCAGAACTGCCAGAAAATCAAACTGTATAGAAGTCCCAACAACCAAGGAGTTAAAGAAGAAACATTCATCTGGACTGGTAGGAGGGGCAGAGATGGGCAGTGGGGCTGAGGACGTGCAGCAAGGCAGCGGCTGGCAGAGTGGGCAGTCCCACATTCGCTTGCAGATAAACAAGAAGGAACATCTGGAGTGAGACAGACTGCATAACCCAGGGTTCCAGCATGGGGAAATAAAGCCTCAAAACTTCTGACTGAAAAAATCTGTAGGGCTTGATAGCAGGAGAAACTCCCGGCCGCACAGAAGAATTCTTTGGAGATACCCACAGGGTCTTGGAATGTACACAAACCCACACTCCTGGGAATCAGCACCAGCAGGGCCCAATTTGTATGTGGGTAGTAGAGGAAGTGACTGAACCAGCCCAGAGCCACACAAGTGGCATTGTTTCCTCTTGGACCCCTCCCCTACAGACAGTGCCAGAAGGCAGCAACGTGGGTTACTCCGCCCTGGTGAACACCTAAGGCTCTGCCAATTACTATGTAACAGGTGTGTGGAGACAAAGAATGGCCCAAATGAAAGAACAGATCAAAGCTCCAGAAAAAATACAACTAAGTGACGAAGAGATAACCAACCTATCAGATACAGAGTTCAAAACACTGGTAGTCAGGATGCTCACAATTGGTTGAGTATGGTCACTAAATAGAGGAAAAAGTGAAATAAAGGGAACCAACAGTGACGGGAAGGAAACTGGGACTCAAATCAATGGTTTGGACCAGAAGGAAGAAATAAACATCCAACCAGAACAGAGAAGAAAGAAGAATTCAAAAAAATGAAGAGAGGCTTAGTAACTTCCAGGACAACTTTAAACATTCCAACTTCCAAATCATAGGGGTGCCAGAAGGAGAAGAGGAAGAGCAAGAAATTGAAAACTTACTTGAACAAATAATTAAGGAGAACTTCCCCAATCTGGCAAAGCAAATAGACTTTCAGGAAGTCCAAGAAGCTCAGAGAGTCCCAAAGAAGTTGGACCCAAGGCACATCATAATTATATTACCCAGAGGAAAGATAAGGAGGGAATCTTAAAAGCAGCAAGAGAAAAGGAGACAGTTACCTACAAAGGAGTTCCCATAAGACTGTCAGCTGATTTTTCAAAAGAAAGCTTGCAGGCAAGGAGGGGCAGGGAAGAAGTATTCAAAGTCATGAAATGCAAGGACCTACATCCCAGATTATGCTATCCTGCAAAGCTATCATTTAGAATGGAAGGGCAGATAAAGTGCTTCCCAGATAAGATCAAGTTAATGGACCTCGTCATCACCAAAGCCTTATATGAAACGTTGAAAGGACTTACCTAAGAAAGGGAAGATGATTAACATATGAACAGTAAAATGATGACAGATTCACAACTATCAACAACTGACAGGAAAAAAAGAAAACGTAATCAACTAGAATAGGAACATAATCACAGAAGTGGAGATCACATGGAGGGTTATCAGCGGGGATGTGGAGTGGGGAGAATGGGGGAAAAGGTACAGGGAATAAGAAGAATAAATGGTAGGTACAAAATAGACGGGGAGGTTAAAAATAGTATAGGAAATGTAGAAGCCAAAGAACTTACATGTGCGACCCATGGACATGAACTGGGGGTGGAGGGTGGTACAGCATGGAGGGAAATAAAGGGTGTGGGAAATGGGACAACTGTAATAGCATAATCAATAAAATATATTTTATTAAAAAAGCAATTATATATTAACATAAAGATCACAGTGGTCATTCTAATTTAAAAAATAATGAAGTAAAGAAGGGGGAATATCAAAATGCTACTGGAAATGGGTTACTAATATTATTTTTCATTATTTGGTGCTGTGATATTGAACTTTGCCAAAATTATACCTTTGTGAATGGCAGAACTGGGATTTCAGCCATGGTACTAAAGATTATGTGACCTAAATCAAGCTTCTTACACTCTCAGTATGTGATCTAAATCAGTGCTACTTATACTCTGCTGGAGAACTAGTTTATTTTTAAACTATTTCCAATCTTATGTTTTTGTAAAATGGTAAAAGTAGGATAAAGATGAAGAAATACATATAAAATGTGTGATGCTAATTTCAGCAGACATTTATGTACTGTCAAATGGATAGAAAGTTTTCTAAATGTTTACTTTCCATTTCTATACTTAACCTGGCTGTAGACTATAACCAGCAGAAGTCTGTGGACCACACTTTGAGCCAGTGCTTCAAACCTTTGTTAGTGTCAGGAGGACAATTTATTTTTGCATATTTCAAATTAAGGCTTAGGTGATGTCCTAACCTTTGGAAAAAATCCTGAAAGTTCTTAGTAAATACATTTGTTCATTGAAGTAATGTAGGACACAGATTGGTTGTACTGAAAGGGAAGGCTCATTATTTCTGGAAGAGATGGTTTGTGTGTTTGTGTTGAAGGTGGAAGAGACATTGAATGTTCATAACCATGATGGGGGGTTGGGGGGGACATCGTTTTGGAATTTAAGCAGTGTAAATTGAAATGAGGTGTAAAGGATGAACCTGAACTTTAATCAGGCTTAAAAAAATGTACAGAAATGATCCTAGATTTCTAGGGAACTAGCTAGCTTTATGATATTAGGATTATTCCACAAGGTTAATACTCTGTTTGATACATGTGTTGATTTTTGCAGAATGTAAAAAGCTACCTGAGATTCTTTGCAACTAACTGTGAAATTTGTCCCACCCTTGTTCAGCATTTTTCTTCCCCTTCAACTGTGTTCTATTGCTAAGACAGCTACTGAACCCCAAGACCATTTTATTACTTTTTAAAAATAATAATATTTTTACCATTTTATTTCTACATTTTTATTTGAATCTCATAAGCTCAACAAATCTAAAACCAGGTTTAATATTTTGCAGTTAAACTGGCTGTCTTTTCAGTTTCCTTGTCATCTTATTTAATCACTTCGATCTGTTAGTTAATGGCTTCCATTGCTCACAGGGTGAAATGTAGACTTTTAGCCTGACCTTTGAGGCCTTTTACAATCTCACTCCAACCGACCATTCTCTCTCTGTCTTATTTCACATACCCTCTCTTTCATTATCACTGATGCCTTACCCCATCTAGATAAACACTGCAGGATCTTATGGCTTTACCCATCTGAAATATGTATACAATGGTTTTTCAAGTGCAGATTGTCTTTTGAGTCAAAAATGTCTTTGATTACTTTGAGAGTAATCATAATTGATAAATTAGCATTTCTTGTTTTGTCTGGATAATTTTTAAACCTAGAAATATTGGTAAAACGTGGCTATTTCGATGAAATTTGCTTATGTGGGAGGCCACCAAGCTAAGAGAATAGGTAGAGGATTACTGTGGGATTTGGCAGTGAAGAATTTGGTTTTCAACTGAATGTAAATTTAAAACTATTTTACTGTCTGCTCTGTAGAAAATAGCCATAAAAATGACAAGGTTGTAAAATATATTGTTTAGTTCCCAAGATCATATGGTAAACTTATTTCCTTTACTTCTTTCCCAGTCTTACATAATTGAAAAATAGCTGATGGGACAAATTTTAGGCATATCCCATGAGAACACCTATTTTGGGGGTTTCAGGGAAAATGTTGTGAAGTTGGATGATAAAAGTTATCACATAGTCCCCTTGTACCTTTTTAATGGTTATCCTGTTTTAGATACCTCAGTAGTTAATAGCCTTACAAAGACTTTTAAGAGGAGATAAAATTTCAAAATACTTTAATTTTTAGCTCTGGCTAGTGTGGCTGGATGGTTGAGTGTCGGCCTGTGAATCAAAGGGTTTCAGGTTCGATTCCCAGTCAGGGCACATGCCTGGGTTGTGGAGCAGATCCCTAACAGAGGGCGTGCAAGTGGCAGCCACACATTGATGTTTCTCTCCTTCTGTCCCTCCCTCCCCCTCTCTAAAAATTAAATAAATAAATTCTTTTTTAAAAATAGTTTAATTTTGTTGTCATTCAATTTGTGTTTAAAGTACTTAGCAAATGAAGACAAATACTGAAAAATTTAGAAATTATTAATTGAGGAGTGACCTGAAAGCATTTTTGTTATTGTTCTTTTAAAAAATGAAATATTTCTTTGTTTTGATTTGGCTGGTAATTTATGAATCATGTTTTGATCAAAGAATTTAGTACAATGTAGGTATCATTCTTGAAAATAATTCTCGTATATGTTGCCACAGATTCAAAAGGTATAGGAATTGGACTTTTCCTGAATAATGGACCACCCTCATAGCATTAGACTGAAAGTTTTAAATCACATCCTATATGAATATTTTTGTTTTGTTTTTTCTAAGTTGAAAATAAGAAAGAAAAAAAGGCATCCTGATTATTTAAATTGAAGAGGTTCTATGTGACAAAATAATAAATAAATGAACAGAAAATGATTTTATGAGGCATGTCTCATTCATCAGTCTCTTAACAGTCTTTTTCCTTTACAATAATGTACAATGTAACTGTGAAATCAAGAAACTTATAGGATGAATGATTGATAGTAAGCTTTTTAGTTTAAATTTCTGCTGATAAAGAATGGATTGTTGAGCCCTGGCCAGGTAGTTCAGTTTGATGGAACTTCAACCCAAAACACCAAGGTTGTGGGTTAGATCTCTGGTCATGGCACATACGTACAGAGATCATTTGGAGGGTTATCAGCTGGGAGGGGAGAATGCAGGGAAAGGTGCATGTATTAAGCATAAATGGTAGGTACAAACTAGACGAGGATATCAAGAATAGTCTAGGGAATGGAGAAGCCAAAGAACTTACATGCATGACCCATGGACATGAACTAAGGGGAAGGGATTGCTGGAGGGAGGGGTACCAGTTAGAGGGGTGCAAAGGAGGAAAATTAGGACAACTGTACTAGCATAATCAATAAAATATATTTAAGAAAATAAAAAGAAAAAAAGGAGCAACCAATGAATGCATAAATAAGTGGAACACATCAGTGTTTCTCTCACCCCCCCACCTTCCTTCTCTAAAATCAGTCAAAACAAAAAAAGGATTGTTCCTTTTTTTTGTTCTGAGAGAAAATTTGTTTTGAAGAAAATATGCCCTTTTATACAGATTTTGATTTTAATGTTTTCATAAGTAATTTCTGACATGATTTCTAAATCTTACTTGGTTTGTGCCATGTGAATGAGTATTTTCAGAGTAGTTTAGTATTTTTTATTCTAGCTTGGAAACAGTTGGCTGTTAAAACTTTTGCTTTATTGAGAATTGTATAGTTTAAAAATTTGAACGTGAGACTGTTAAACTGTAGGTAGTAACATAAAAGGCTTATACAGAAATAGCAGTACTATGCTAACATTATAAAGTTTCAGACAATTGAGAATATAATTCTCTATGGTTAATAAACACTTTCAGAGTGTTTTAGAGCATTCTTCCTAAAATGTAGCACATTTATATATTAAAAGTGAAGACTGAAAGATTAATAATTGGTATCCTATTGATGCACCCACCCACATATTTAAAGATGAGTAGCTATTATAATTACAGGAAAAATTCACAATTATATATTCTTAGTAAAACACCAATTAAAGTGGGACCTTTAATTCAAAAGAAAACTCTTTTAATTCTAGGAATTGGATATATTTTTTCCTGAATTTATTACCTGTTTTTAGTTTCTGTATGTCTAGAGATTTCTAATATATTTTAGTCTTCCATCATTCTCCTAATTTTGAAAATTCAAATGAATAACTGAAAAGAAGGGTGATATTTTGGGCTCCATGAAACTTAGAATTATCCCATGCTATAATTAATCCATTGTTATGTGCTGCTGAGGTAAAATGCTTTAGTAAATATTGTTAAATTAGGGCTTCTAATGAGGATTTTGAAGTTATGAGTAAATTTTTTCTTATCATTTGTCTTTTAAGTTTTATTAAGAGAAGTCACAGTATTTTTTAACTTGGAGAGGAAGAGTAGTATCTTTTACTCACACACCCAATGTTGTAAATCCGTCTATGTCTATCCCTTTGGCAGAGCCATCATTATTATTTTAACTTCACAAAACATTATTACTGCACCTGTACACTGTTAATAGCCTTTTATATATTTACTCTCTACAGTGTTTTTCTTTTTCTTTTGCTGCCATTTGGAATTTTTTTCCCAGCCTGAAGATTTTCCTTTGGTGTTTCCCTTTCCTGGGACCTCCAGGGTGTGGGGTGGCAGGGGTCAGTCTGTTTGTGTGAGTTTGTATTTCTCTGTTCCTGAAGGATATTTTTTCCTAGGTCAGATTCTAGATTAACATTGCCCTGGCTGGTGTGGCTCAGTGGCTTGAGCACTGGCCTGCAAACCAAAGGGTCACCATTTCCATTCCCAGTCAGGGCACATGCCTGTGTTGCAGGCCAAGGTCCCCAATAAGGTGCGTGCAAGAGGCAACCACACTTTGATGTTTCTCTCTCTTTCTCCCTTCCTTCCTCTCTGTCTAAAAATAAATAAAATCTTTTTTATAAAAATGCTGGCTTAACTGTTTTTTACAGCAATAGTATGTCATCTTTTTGTCTTACAGCTTTCATAGTTTCTGTTGAGAAGTTAGCTGGTAGCTGTTCCTATGAAAGTAATGCGTTATGTGTTCCTTTTTCACCCCTCCTGGCTGCTTTTTTTTGTTTGTTTGTTTTTAAGGTTTTATTTATTTTTAGAGAAGGATGAGAGGGACAGAGACATCAATGTGCAGGACAGACATTAATCGTTTGGTTGCCTCCTGCATGTGCTGCCAACTGGGGGCCTGGCCTGCAACCCACGCATGTTCCCTGACCAGAAATGGAACCAGTGATCTTTCAGTTTGTGGGACGATGCCCAACCCATTAAGCCACACCAGTTAGGGCTCCTGACTGCTTTTAATACTATCTCTTCATCTTTAGTTTTCAGTAACTCAGTTTGAGTTTTGTGTGCCCACATGTAGTTTCATTTGTATTTATACTACTTGGAGTTCCCCAAGCTTTTTGTCTATGGCATGGGGTTCTGATGAGATTTGGTAAATTTTGGCTTTATCTTTCTGTATTGTTTGTGTCCCATTCTCTTGCCTCTTGTCCTCCAACATTTTAACCATCTTCCACCTTTGCCTTACCATCTATCCTTTCCCCTGCTCTGGGTTTGTTGGAATATTTTCTATTGGCTTATCTGACTTCACCAACCCTACATTCAGCTCAGTTCAGTCTGTTGTTACTCGTTCAGTGAACTCTTAATTTCAGACATCATAGTTGGCAGTTCCATAATGTCTGTCTGATTCCTTTTTGTTGTGTCTATATGAGTTGATGGTTTTTAACTAAAATTATTGTAATTATTTTACAGTATATGTAGGTCACATCATTATGCTATACATCTCAAGCTTATACAGTGTTCTATGTCAGTTATATCTCAAAAACTGGATAAAAAATAAAGAGAAGCTATTAACCAACCAAAAAATATTCAGGAATATTGTGGATATTAGACATGTGATAACCGTAACACCAATAAATGTTTTACTTTTTGGTAAAAAAAAAAAAATTACTCATTTTTTTAAATCACTTTACCTGATCTTTTACTATAATAATCATAGTTATTACAGTAAGTCTTTGTCTGATGACTTCATCATTTGGATTATGTCTGGGTGTACCTCCATGGAAAATTTAATGCCTTGATCATTTGTTTCTTAAAATTTTTTTGCATGTGTAGCAGTATTTGATTGTTTGCTAGGTATTGTAGATAATATTCATAGAGGCTCTGGATTATATTTTCTTTGAAGAGTGTAGAGTTTAGTTCTTGAAGGTAGTTAATTTTTAGGTATATTACCTTGTTCCTGTCATGAATTGGTTTTAGGATTTGTTAGGCAGATGTATTTCACTTGATTCCTGGGGCATGGTCTTTCAAGTTCATCTGAAAAGTTGAGGATTTCCAACCTCTGAAGTCTTGGCTCAGTTGGCCTCAGCTAGGCCACTCAGAGTTGCACTCTGAACATCCCAGTTTAGGAGTCCACCAAGGACCTGTGGGGGATTTTAAGATAGATTTATGAGACTCAGTTCTCTGCAGCTCACTTTTACCCTGTCCCTCAAAGCCCACCAACCTTGTCAGTCCCTAACTCTCCCTGTTTTCTCTTTTCATTGAGACTGTCTCTGGAGACTATCATCAGTTTTAATCAAGTGGGGTAAGGAATGACAGTTGATAATTATCATCTGTGTGAAGACTTAAATGGACTGTGATGAGGAAATACTGGTAGAAACCATTGGAAATTTTAAGGCATTGACTACTCTAAATTCTAGGGCCTTAAGTACTCTGTAAACATTTAAATTCATTTTGGATAAGTAATCAATCCAATAAGTTCCAGTTGGGCATAGCATTGTGTTTGTTCATTAGAATTACAGTTGTGAGCAAAATCAAGACATAGCCCTGCTTATGAGTGACTTTAGCCTAGTAGGAAGTAGTTCCTGAACATACCATCTTGATAAGAAAAGAGTATTTTGTAGAATAAGTACTTATCACTTATCTGCTCTGAGATCTTTTAAATCATAAACATCTCTGATTTACATAATCTTGTTATAGTGAACCTGTATCTGTTGCTCTGCTGCCTTTTAAATCTGATACCTAAACCCTCCCCTTTTTTTGGTATGAGCATCTGGTGACTCTGCTTCGCCCTCTGTTTTGTTGACCCTAATTTATGATAGTGCTACATGAAACAATGTGGAAAACACCCATTATCCCCAGGCTTCTTTCTTTTCTGACATTAAATGACAGTATTAATTATGTCTAACCTAGAAAAAGATTTAAGTTCAATCCAATGTTCAGCTTTTTTGCATTGGGCCAGTTGGAAATGACAAAAATTGCTGAACTTTTAAGTTACCATATATTATAACAGTATGACGTGAAGGCAAGGGCCTTCATGTGTAGTACTGATTATTGGCTTGATCACATAATGAACTTTTTTTGGTTATTATAATATAGTTATACTCTCCACACTTTAGTTGTGTTTTTCCCCCTCCCCACTTCCATATACAGTACTTCAATATAATGGTATGTTAAGAAAGATAGTTTATTTTCTCAGCTTTGTTGCATGGTCTCTAACAATCTTTTTGATAGTGGAAGATAACTGTATATAGTATTATTGTTACATTTTTTAATTTGAGAAACCCTTTTCTCTTAATGAAGATATGCTATAATGAAGAGTCTGGAGCTTTTCTAAGAGGTTGGTCTGTGGTCTCTGAAATGAAATGTTTCTGTAATTTCTTTTTTATTTTGTCTTCACCTGCTGGAGGACATGCTTATTGATTTTAGAGAGAGGGGAAGGGAGGGAGAGTGGGAGAAAAACATCGATGCAAGAGAGAAACACTGATGGGTTGGTTGCCTCTTACACATGCCCTGACGAGAGGATTGAACCTGCAACCCAGGCCTATGCCCTGACCAGGAATCGAATGAGCAACCTTTTGGTTTACAGGATGATGCTCCAGTCACCTGAGCCACACTGACCAGGACTGAAATTTCTTCTTTAAAAGATAATATTGGCATTATTGGTTCAAGTTTATTTAGAGTTTTGCTGTTTAAGATATATTAAGAACTTTTAAATAATGTTTTATTATTTCTACTAGGAAACCACCCCTACTCCTAATCCCCCGCCTACAGAAGAAGAAAAAACAGAATCTAACCAGGAAGTTGCTAATCCAGAACACTATATTAAACATCCTTTACAGAACAGGTAAGTTTGTAGACACATAGTTTTTTGATTTAGGCAACAAGGTAAATGGTGAATAGGACAGGTTTGGAGGGAAAAGTTAGACTAGTTTCAGATAGGTCAGGTTGAGGATTCCATTTTCATGTGGATGACCCATGTCCAATAAGCATTTTTATGTATGAATCTCGAGCTCAGATAGAACTGATTGAGAGGTTGGTTTTAAATTCATGAATAATTGATGGTGGTAATTGTAACTGCAGTATTAAATAAGTTCTTTCAAAAAGTGAACTTGACTCAGGAGAAGGGCTTTGTTAGCAAATGGGGGATTTCTTCTTTTTTTTGATGGTACAGATATAGAAACTATATAAATTATACGTATATAAAAAGATCAAATACTTATTGAACAATAAAGTAGTCTAAAAATGCCAATTGGATTAAACAGTAAAAGTGCTGATGTAAGATGAGAAAGTTTAGTAGAGGGTAGATAATGGAAAAAGTAGGAGTAGTTTGAAGAGTAAATAGAATATACAAAAATGTTAGAGCAAGAAAAGACACTTTGAAATTGGCTATGAAGGAGAAAAGGGAGACAATAGGGGGTTTTGAGTCTGGAGGTTGGTTCATATTTAAGACCAATTAAGAGACATTAAGGTGAATTAATGTTTTCATAGTCACAGTAACAGTAGTTGAAAACCATTGCATGGTTTTCCCAACTCCGCCCCACCTCTTCCCTGTATGTTCATGTTTTTACTTCATTGTCTTTCATGTTTATGTAATGAACATTTACACAAATTCACTGAGAGTTGATGGTGGGAACAAAATGGCAACATAGAAACATTGTAAGAATCTGGAGGAAAGTAAATTGGAATTGACTTCTGAAGATATTTAAGTATTTCACTCAGTTCCTTTGATTTCCCCTAATTTTTATTTTATTTTAAAGATCTCATAAGCCTAGCTGTAATTTAATTTCAGTTATCTAAAAAATATATTTTTCCTTTATGGTCTCAATACTTTTTATCATTTCTTCATTGTCACGGAAGACCTACTGAAATAATAGTCCAAACATGTTCTATGTCATTTTTCACAGGAGATCTGTGGTTTAGGGTATCCTTTAATGAGGAACATAATCCATTCTTTAGACAGTGGGGATTGTCAGCTAGTGAGTGAGTTATCAAATCAATAGTCCATAAAGGGCCCTGGCTGGTGTAGCTCAGGGGATTGAGCACGGTCCTGTGAAGCAAAGAGTCATCAGTTCAATTCCCAGTCAGGGCACATACCTGGGTTGCAGGCTGGGTCCCCAGTAGGGGACAGCATGAGAGGTAGCCATACATTGATGTTTCTCTTCCTCTCTTTCTCCCTCCCTTTCCTTCTCTCTAAAAATAAATAAATAAAATCTAAAATAAAAGAAGTATGATCACTATTTTTTAAAAAAATAGTCCATAAAGGGTAAAATCCTTCCTTAGGAAAGCACTGTACCTTTCAAAGGTATTAAGTGATTAGCAGGAATTTCATATACTTCATCCTACTGTAGCATCAAAACCCTTAATAAAGTAGTTTTTCATCTTTTATTGGTATCTTTTAAAAGCTAGCTCTCTGTGCCTTCTAGCTGTATGTTCTTAATGTTGCTATTACTATGGGAAGAAGTTATCAAGGTATGTATCCCTCACAGCTTGTATGAAGGCTAAGAAGAAATTTCTGAAAGTGGCCTCATTGGTAAACAAATTAAGTACTAAATAAAGTCTTTGAGGATTTCAGTTTCTTTATAAATTCTACTTGTATAAAATGATAAATATCACTTGAAAAAATATTCTAAGATGCTTTATGGTTCAGATTTTGGTAGTTTTCTCATTTATTTTTATAAATATTGCAGAATTTATTTTGCTTTCTTAAAAAATCTCTAATAATTATAACGATTAAATTAGTGTGGTACAAGTATATAAGGTAAAAAGTTTTCTGCTTTTCTCAGGTATTTCCTTCCCTTTTTTACTTTTCTCCACTCCCTGGAGGAGTAGTCAGTGTTAAATTTGGTTGGTATTCTAATACTTTCCAATGTACACATGTATGCTTTTTATACAGGTGGCCATACTTTTTTTGTTTGTATTTACCAAATTTGCATTAATGGATTTATAGGTTTTTTCTTTTATAAATAGTGCTACATCCTTACATCCTTACCTATGTACATCCTTATATACCATATTTTCAGACTTATAAGATGTGCTTTCCCCCCACATTTGGGAGAAAGGGGGGGTGCGTCTTATAGTCTGAATGTAGCTTATCTGGCTTGCGGTGGAGCGGCAGTGGAGTGGGGTCACAGGTTATTAAATATTGTACCACATTTTTTGCTTCAAAAATTTTTTTCCTGTTTTTCTCCTCTAAAACCTAGGTGCGTCTTATGGTCTGGTGCACCGTATAGTCTTTAAAATACGGTATTTCTGCACACTTGCATGAATACGTTTTTAGCGTAAAATTTCAGATTTTCTAGGTTAAAAGACTACCTTTATAAATACTGCCAAATTCTTTAGCAGCTTAGACTTTTAACAGTTTGAGAGTTCCTGTTTTCTGCATTTTTGCCAACCACCAATCCTTATAATTATTGCCAGATTTTCCTATTCTGATTTGAGAAAACACTGTCTTACTGTTGTAAATTTGTGTTTTTTTCATTGAAGTTTCAGAACGTTTTCATATTGTATTGATCATGTGTGTTTTTAAACAGACTGTGGATAGTCTGTTTAGTTCTTTTAAGTTATCTTTCCATTTCCAAGCATTGTATGTGAGGAAATGCTAAATCATCCAAGAGGGGGATTAGGTTGAAAATGAGTTATCCAAATCATTTGGCTTTTAATATTGTCTATGGAATTATATTTTTGGGATTTTTTTATTTTTATGGATTCTAGTATCACCTCTCTTTCATGGCTTCTGGTTTTTATGTCAGCAAAAATCTATGCAATTATTTTAACAGCACACAGTAGTCTCTTGCATGGATGTATTATATTTTAATTAAATCAGCAGTTCTCAAACTTTTCAGTCTTATGGCCTATTGACACTTAAAAATTATTGAGGACTCCACAGAGCTTTGGCTGTGTAGATTTTTATCTATTTCTCTTACTATATTAGAAAATATACTTGAGAAAATACAAAGCTATATTTACTTTTTATGGAAAAATATCCAAAATAAAATGTAGCATGAAGAATAGCATTTTTGCAAATCTTTTCAAGTTCCTGAGTTATAAGTTAGCTAGATTTTCATAGCTGCTCCTGCATTCATGCTGTGGAGATAAGGACATAAATTGTTTTGGACAAAGTGTAAGAAAATGTGACCTCATAAAGGTAGGTGGTTGGAAAAGGGAGGATAATTTTTTTTTAATTCCTCAGCCAAGGATATGTTTATTGATTTTTAGAGAGAGAGAAACATGGCTCAGTTGCCTCCTGTATGCACCCTGACTGGGGATATAACTTCGCTCAACCTTTTGGTGTATGGGATGATGCTCCAACTTATAAGGCAACTGGCCCACCCAGCCAGGGTTGCAGGGAGAATTTTTAAAAGCCTTCCAAAAAGGTTTCTCATAGGTTAGTTGCAATGTGGAATCTGAAATCATATCCAAGAATTTTCTGTACTTGGTTATATTAACATCCATTGGTCTGTCTTAATATTTGGGATGGAGTTTTTACCCATACATGATTTTGCAATACACTGGTCATTTGGAAAGTACTGGTTTTAATGAGTTATGGAATCTTCCAGGTATTGACACTTTTTATTACATAGCATCAAAACAATAACATATTACTACTAAACTCATCAGAAATGTCTTTACATTTTAGTAAGTTATCAGGTTCACAGTAGCACACACCAGCTTTCCAGAATCCTGATTTTCTCCTAAAAGCTCAAATTTTAACTGACAGGCTCACTCTGATGATTTTCCAGGAAAAAAGCATGGTTTATCAGCCATTCTTTCAAGTTAAAATGGTGTTCCATGAAAAAAGTGGCTAGTTCACATTACAATTCATTTGCCTAAGAATTGTATTTTGGTATGCAGTAGATGTGTTTTTTGTACAGAATATGAAAAGGACATGTACACAGATTGAAATTTAATGAAACCAATAATTTTTACTGCTTCATCAATGGTATTCTTAATGAAACTGACATTATTGTTACTGTGAGAATTGGTGGTAATAAAAAATAGTGTCTACAGTTAAATTTGGTGCCACTGTATTATTCTTGCTAAGGCACCATCTCATTTACCCACCATTGCTTTTGCCCCAGTAGTACAAATGTTGATACAGTGAAAAATAATGTCTTCATATTATTATGAAAATACCTTTTACTCATCAGAGCTCCTGAAAGTCTTACAGTCTCCTAGGAGTCAGTAAACCACATTTTGAAAATGGCTGATTTAAAAATTCCCTTGTTGAGCCCTGGCTGGGTGGTTCAGTTGGTTGGAGCATTGTCCCTTACACCAGAAAGGTTGTGGGTTCAGTCCCTGCTCAGGGCACATACCTACTTTGCGGGTTTTGATCCCTGGTTAGGTGTATGGGAGGCAACTGATTGATGTTTTCTGTCTCACATAGATGTTTCTCTATCTCTGTCTCTAAAATCAGTAAACATATCCTGAGGTGACGATTTCAAAAAGTAAAGTAAATTCCTTGTTGATGAGCACTTAAGGATTTTCCAAATTTTCCAAAACTAAGAACATTCGACTGAACTAATTTTGTTATTTATTGTTTTTTAAATTGAGGAATAATTGACATACAAAATTAATATATCAATGTATCAGTTTCAGGTATATAATACAGTGATTTAATATTTTGTATATATTGTGAAAAGATCAGCACAGTAAGTCTAGCTAGCATCTATCACCGTACACAGTCACAAAATTTTTTTCTTGCGATGAAAATTTTTAAGATCTACTCTCAGCAACTTTTAAATATGCAGTATAGTATTAACTATAATCATCATACTATATATCAAATCTCAATTATTTACTTATTTTATAACTGGAATTTTGTACCTTTCAAACCCCTTCATCCTTAGTATTTTTGGGGGTCAATACCCAGTAGTACAGTTGCTGGGTCATATGATGATTCTATTTTTAAGTTTTGAGGAAAGACTAAATTAATTTTAGAAATCCAGAGTACAGTACTTGAATAGTATGTGTGTGTTTAATAGATTTTCTGCCTTTGCTTTTTGTGGTTTTGATAGTGAGTTGGCAAATACAAATTATCAAGTAGGTAAAATGTATCTTATTTTTATATCTGAGATTATTAAGCATTAGTCATAGAGTTAATGAAATACTGTACCTCTATTTGGAAACCCTGTTTTCAGACATTTTTATCACTGAGAAAATTTTTTAGTTACCTTTGGTATAGTAGTTGAGTGAATATAGTTCTAAAAATGAATTATCTTAGATGATAACATTTAAGCTTTGATGTAACATGACTTTATTTTCAAAGTATTAGAGTAAAAAAACCCTTTAACAAGTACATACAGATACAGAGAAGCTGGTATGCATTATTGCAGAACATATCTGTGGTAGCATTACTCAATAAATCCCTTTATTATTTTCCCATTTGTGTGTTTGAGTAAACAAAGACACATTTAATAATTTTCCCTCTTTCTAGTGCTTCCATTTCTTCCTCTTGGCTTATACCCTTTTGTTTCTCTTAAAACTCAGCTTTCCTGTTCCCCACTTTGCTTTCAGGTTATGTGCTTCTGCTCTGTTTTTCTTAAAGAAACTGTGCTTGATTATTATAGCACTTAGCATACTGCAATAGTCTGATAATTTTTTGCGAATTCCCCTGAGGAATGAACCTCAGTGGGCCTCTGTGTATAGCAGAGAATTTGTTATGTATTAGGCACAAAATCCATACCTTTTAAATAAATTTTAAAAAAAGACAAAGGTACTCTATTTGCCACTGTAATAATTACAATTTAAAACTATTTTATTTTTAATTTTGGTAAAGTACACATAACATAAAATATACCATCTTTTTTTTTAAGATTTTATTTATTTTTTTAGAGTGAGGGGAAGGGAGGGAGAAAGAGGGAGAGAAACATCAATATGTGGTTGCCTCTCACATGGCCCCCACTGGGGACCTGACTGGCAACCCAGGCACGTGCCCTAGACTGGGAATTGAACTGGCAACCCTTCGGTTTGCAGCCCGCGCTTAATCGACTGAGCTACACCAACCAGGACAAAATATACCATATTTTAAATGTACAGTTCAGTAGTATTAAGTACATCCACACTGTTGTGCAACCAATCATTTCATTTGCAAAATGAAAGCTTAAATCTGAGCCCCATTCTTAATGACAGTCCCCCATTTTCCTTCCCTTAGGCCCCTGGCAACCATCATTCTTTCTGTCTCTGAATTTGACTATTCTAGGTACCTCATACCTTTGTGTTTTTTGACTGTCTTATTTTACTTAACATAATGTCCTCATGGTTTATCCATGTTGTAGCAAGTGTCAGAATTACCTTCCTTTTTAAAGCCAAGTAATATTACATGGTATGTTTTTACCACATTTTGTTTATTATTGATTCATATCAGTGAACACTTGTGTTGCTTCCTTTTTTGGTTATTTTGAATAATGCTGCAATGAACATGGATGTAAAACTGCCATATTTTTTGACACCAACTTTATATTTTTAGATGGGCACTCTGGTTTTTTAAAAATGATAAAAGCAAAACTTGGCAAGCAAACCTTCGGCTGATCTCTGAGTTTGATACTGTTGAAGACTTTTGGGCGTAAGTAACTCATTCGTTTCAGGATGTTTGTTATTTCATTAATAAGTAATTTTTAATTTTATGTCACATTTACAAAATGAATGTTAAAGTGAAAAGTTAATAAATATTCATCTATAGAACTACCTTTTTGCTTGTCCTCTTCACAACCATTTGAATTGGTGGTTATTCCTCATCAGTTTTTAGAAAGCTTCCGCCTTGTCATCATTTGGGCCTGCATGTTCTTTATTCCTGACAGAGCCTTCACTTTATTAGTCCTAGAACTTGTGACAACTTGTTGGAACTTTCCCCTGTCTTTGTTGCCTGGATACATTTACCCCATACTTGGGTATTCCAGAGCTTTGTTACATCTTCATTTCTGCAAATTATTTTCAGTGTAACATCTGGGATTTGTTGTTATAAGAATTTTGAGATTTCAAAGGCTTGAGTGCTCAGTATTCAGGGTTTGTAAAAGAATGACAGTATCTGTTAAGTCTGTATATTTTTGGATTCATATATTGAATAAGTGATGCTACTCTTGTGTTTTAATGTAACTTCCTGAATGTGTTCTCCCATATGAAAGAACAGATTATGTTCAGCTAATTCATATATGTATACTTCCTCCAGGGCAGGAACAATATTCTTCTGTATATTCCTAGTGCTTTGCCCATCATAGGTATTTAGTATGCATTTGAATCACTGAAAGAAACAAAACATTGAATCATTAGTGAAAACTATAAATTGTTAGCCAGCTCACTTTTTATTGAAAGCATTGAATTTCTTTAAAAGTAATAGAATTACATTTAAGCCCCCAGTAATTCACAGGTCTAGTTGTCTAGTTAAACTGGGGTTTTCAGCTTTGCCTTCATCAAAATATCTGTGTTTTTCTTCTTTTCTTCTTTAATCGTATTTATTCAAGAGTACTCTAAAACATAGTTTCCAGTCTGTGGAAGAAGAGGAGGAGGAGCAAGAGTCTTGAAACATATCTTCTACTGAATTAAATTTATTTATCTACTTTGCTTGGCTTTCACCAGTATACACATGACCCCACACTTTATTTATGTGTAAGCAATGTCATTGCATAGTAGATTTTTATACCATAATTTAGAGATATGAATGAATTCTTAAGCTTTCTAAGTCACTTCTTTACCTCTTTTTTTCTAGCAAATTTAGTGGTAAACAAGCATTCAGTCATTTCAGATTTATGTAATCTGTCGTGTTAGGGTTCTGTTTAAATGTGCCATTACAGATTCTCACTGTAAACTTACTACTAAGGGAGTTTACAGCACAGCACTATGAAGAAGAAAGGAGATCTTTTCTGTTGGAATGACACTGAAGAAGGGCACTTCCACACTATTCATTACTTTTATAAAAATGGTGGTGGCTAATTTTGCAGCACACTGTTAGTATCCAGGCCTCTTTTGTTGTCTAGTGGAAGCTGTCAGTGATTATGTGGTTCAGGAAGAGTGATCATTAGGTACGATGACTCAAGAAACCTTACTTGGTCTTACACTGTCTCACCCAAATTGGGTTTGCATTTTATCCTGTGGAATGTTATCCAAAGGGTGCCAGACTCTTTCTGAATACCGTGCTTGAAATATTCCTGCACTGGGTTAAAATAGCACAGAGAATTTGATTAAGGATAAATAACTGTCATCCGTGGTTTGTCTTCTGTATCATGTATTGGAGAAAGGCAAAACATTTTTACTCTGTTGTCAGTTTTATAACAGTTTTGTTGTAAAAGACTTCAGGAGCTCAAATGATTTAGCCTTCTACCTTTGAGCTAGTAGATATCTAAATCATCCCAAATGTTATTCTGTTACATTGATATGTGGGGAATAGTTTAGATATACAGATTCCAGGGTCCACCAACATTAAAGGTTTAAAATTACAAGGAATAGAGCTGGAGTTGGTGCTTTTATTTGTGTTTTAAATCTCTCCAAATGATTATTATGCTTACTGACTAGTAACAGTCTGTGGTGTTTGGGAACCATTGGTCTGGTCTGTTCTCTTGGATACCTTCAAGGATAATAACGTTGGCTTATTTCAGTCATACAGTGCTGATAGTCAAGAAGTTATCTTGTTTTTCCTTGATTTGTCTTGTGTGTTTAAAACTGCTCATTAGCTTTGTAAATTTTTTCATCTACTTGAAGCAACCTCATACCTCTATTCTCAGTTTCTTATATATGCATAGGTATGCACTGAGTTAACCAATACACCAAATTTTGTCAGAATAAAATTATTAAAAATATTTTCTTAAATCATCAGGTTTTGATTCTTGAACTGACCACTACTAAGATGTGTTTGGTTCATTTCAGAAATTGAATCCTTAGGGAAAAAATGAACATAAACCTTTATTTTTGTTATTTTTATTATATTTTCTGAATATTATTTAAGCACCTAAACTCTGTATCACATATTCTATGTGTATAATTGTCCTTTTCTTTTACCTAGTCTGTACAACCATATCCAGTTGTCTAGTAATTTAATGCCTGGCTGTGACTACTCACTTTTTAAGGTATGCTTAATTGGTGATTTCATATCTATGTAGTAAGATTGGACCATTCACATATTCATTAAGAAATCTTGCCACAAACTTAGTTATGGAAATACTGTCAATTGAAGGAAAATTAAATTAGCTTTACTAGGCTTAGCATAAACATATTTTGCCCTGTTTTAGTATAAATAACTGAAGTTAAGTGAACGTCTTACTTTGTGGGTACCTACTGTGAATGATTTTGAAGAGAGCTTTGTCTGTCAAATCTAGTCTTCTTTATACAGGCTCTGGCATAAGCAAGGCTTGCTTGAGTGTGGTTGGTAGGGTACATGAATGTCTCACATGAGATGGACAGCAGTGTGAACATTTTCACCTAAAATGTCATGTGGTGTGCTTGAGTGTGATATTGTTACGTTACAGAATCACATGCTTGTGATTTTGTAATAAAAAAGGGGCCATTATTTGTGCCAGACCCTGTATATTTGAATAGAATGAAGTTCAGAGCTTGTCAATAATTTTTTTTGAATTATAGATTACATTCAATATTATTTTGTATTAGTTTCAGGTGTATAGCATAGTAGTTGGACAGTCACATACTTTACAGGGTGGTCCCCCATACTTACCTTCCTCGACCTTTGAAGTACCTACTTGGCACTATACACAATTATGACAGTATTATTGACTATATTTCCAATGCTTTACTTTATATCCCCATGTGTTGGGGATTCTTAACATGAGGTACGTGGGACCTGAAATATTTTTAAATGGGTTTTGTTAGGTAGTAGGGGATGGGCATTTATTAAGTGTCTGAAATTGCATAGGTGTGCATAATTTTGCATAGAATTTCTAGGTATAGCAGTGTATGTACCTTTGAGAAGCTAACATCAGAATGTTTAAGAAACTCCAAGTTAAATAAAACCCAATGTTTAATAGCTAATAAGTCCCTAAGTTGGGACTCTAAATTTTGCAGCCCCATGCCTCTGCCTATAAGTCCTGTATGCTTTCTTTCCCACTACATCGATCGCAGTTTTATGGGGAATGAAGTAAAAAGTTGACAGTATTGCTTGTTGTTTCTAGTGATGATATCTTAAGTAATAATATTATCTAATACTGTCTTCTCATCCTGTAGGATGGTATTAAACCTATGTGGGAAGATGAGAAAAACAAACGAGGAGGACGATGGCTAATTACGTTAAGCAAACAGCAGAGACGAAGTGACCTCGATCGCTTTTGGCTAGAGACAGTAAGGTTTTAAAATTACAAAAACAGGTTTAGAACCCTAAAACTAATTTACATTACATTTACCTCAGTTACTTAGTCAACAAAGAGATAAGTATGCCCACTGTAGAAATTCTAAGTCAGCAGTTTACTGTTTTCTATCATGTGAGTCCTGTATATTCTACATACTAGTACAGTGAAACCCCCTCTCACATTACAAATCAGATATATAGTGATGGACAACTGACTCTGCCCTTCCTCAGCAAGTTCATTCTGATTATTACATTAACTTCAAAATTATAGAACCTTATATTTTGTATAATGTAAATTTTTACAAGCCTCTTAGATTATTGTGTTGTACACAAAACTTTTTAGGTAAATGAAGCAAACAAAATTGTAGCTTGATATCATACAGCTTATTTGTTATGGTATAACCTAGAACTTTTAGCTTTATATATTAAATATGATGTAACAGGCATTTTCTGCAGTGAAGGGTTCTAAATCCCAACTTTTCGGAGCAGGAATCATAGTCTGTTTTGTTTCCCTAGCACTTGGCACAGTGTCTGGTTTATAGTGTGCACTTAATGAAGCAATTAATATATATTTGGGTGACTGATTTTTTTTTTAGAAGAGACTTATTTTGCTTTCCAGAGAGATTATCAGTAAATACCATTTTAGAATTCTACATTAAAAAGTTTTTGTTTTGCAAGATGACAAGTTCTGGAGATAGATGGTGGTGATGGTTGCACAATGTTGTGAATATACTTAATGCCACTGGACTGTACAAAAATGGTTAAAATAACAAATTCTATGTTAATATATATTTATTGCAATTAAACATTGGAAAGTATTCATGAAAAACAGAAGCAGAGGCAGTTACTGAGCAACAACATAGCAAGTGAATATTAATAAAATAACTCACCTTTTATATGTAGTCCTGACATCATTTGTCCAGTTTGCTGAGAAAGTTAAAACAACTGTTAATGTTCTTGATAGTAATCAAAAAAACAAAGGAGAAAATCAATTTTTTTAAAGTCAGGATAAAGCTATATACATAAAAATAATGTAGACATTCAAAAAGTCAACTCTTGATTTAAAAACTTCTGGTTTTGTATATATAAGAGAGACATTTGCAGTTGAATTATTTAGCTTTTTATAATCTATTGGATGTAATTTGCATTTGGGTTTTGTTTTTAAGCTGCTGTGCCTTATTGGAGAATCTTTTGATGACTACAGTGATGATGTATGTGGAGCTGTTGTTAATGTTAGAGCTAAAGGTGATAAGATAGCAATATGGACTACTGAATGTGAAAACAGAGACGCTGTTACATATATAGGGTAAGTTTTGCTATTTGTGTATTTCTTTTAAAATACTACAATAACTAAATGCAGAGTAATTTGTAGCTTTAGAAATATTTGGATTTATAGGTCATTATTTTCCTTGTATTGCTTCTTTTACACTTACCTGTTTTGGCATATTAGTTTATCAGATGACAATGTAAGTATTTTTCTAGTTTAAAATTACAGTGCTAAGTGTATAATACTCATGATAATGTAATTATTCGTGAATATTATATGTGTATTTTTTTGCCTGTGTGTACACTGTACATAATATTTTTATTGAAATTTAAGTGACACTATCTTGGTTTTGTCCATATTTAAAATCCACATGTCTTAAGCTTTAAACTTTTTTGGTAAATACTATTCTTGGCAAAAATTCTGTCTTTTTTTTCCTCCCCCAAACATCCATCAGTGTTAACTAGAATTTTCTTCTTACTACTTTTAAATTAGTAACTTTTTGTGTGTGTGTCTGCATTACTTTTCAAGAAAAATTGTTGTTGTACTTTTTCTATTGCCATTTAGCCCTCTTACACCCTTTCCCCCGTCCCCTCCCCCGCATTCACCACACTGTTGTCCATGTCCATGAGTCCTTTCACTATTTTGCTTGATCCCTCTACCCCCTAATCTCCACTACTCAGCACATCTGTCATCCTGCTCTGTATGATTCTGTTTATTTTACTTATCATGATATTCCCCAGGTCCATCCATGCTGTTGCAAAGTATAATTTTTTTTCCTTTTTTATGGCCAGGTAGAATTCCATTGTGGAAATGACGCATAGTTTTTCATCCACTCCATCTACTGATGGATACTTAGGCTGCTTCCATATCTTGCAATTGTAAATAACACTGCAGTGAACATAGGGTGCTTATGTTCTTTCAAATTAGTGTGTTGGGTTTCTTCAGATATGGTCTCAGAACTAGTAAGATTTTGGTTTTAAATTTTGTGTTAAAGTTAGGTACTAGTCATAGGTAATAAAATGTTTGTTTGCCCTTTGTGACTTTTCAAACATGAAATCTCCTATGAATCCCTTTTGAATTAAAAGATATGGATATGTTCCAGGTTTAATTCTACAGGTTTCTGTAAAAAAAAAAAGGAGTTGATTGTTGATTTGTCATACTTCTAATCTTTCTGTGAACATCAAAACATAATTGTGGGAGTTTTATATTTCTTTGAAAACAAGTTAAAGATATTAAGTATTAATTTATTTTCTCAGAAAATTTTGTATTTGTTTCAATATTCAAAGCTTTGAAATCTTTGTAATATAAAAATTTGATGTCCAAGGACAGATTTTCATTTTTTAAACCCATCCAAGTTATGTGGCTCAGTGTACTTGCTTTCTGGCATTTTTAATGATTTAGTATAATTGAGGGAATACATAGTGTCATACACATAAATCTGATGATAATGGTTATAACTCTATCATAAAATTGTTTTTAGATGCCTACATCAAGGTAAGGCATTGAAATCTTCTGGAGGGTGGAGTATAAATAAAACTGTCTTAGTGTTATGTTGGAGAATTTAGCTCCATGAAAATGTGAATCCCTTTATTTTTATTTAATTCTGATGCGTATGTTTGAAAGTTTGCTGTTTTTTCTTAGAATAAGAATCTAGTTTTTTTGTCAGCCTTATCCTTCATATTGACTTTCCTTATTAGTTGTAGCCACACAGCCTTATTGTTGTTCCTCAGCCTTCAGATGTGCTTCATTTTCTTGGCATTATACTTTCAACCTCATGACTTTTAAAAGGAAGATTTCTATAATTTCACAGATGATATTAGCGCCTTATTATACAGTATCACAACCCCAATACTTACCTTCTTTGATACTTAACACATTTTGTTCTTAAAATCGTGTCACGACTTATTTGAAAGTTAGGTTGTAGAGTTAGTATATCCTAATTATCCAGAAAATAATGATAAATTGCCTTCAAAGTGTTCAATTTTTGTGTGTGCAATCTTGTAATAATTATGGTAATTGTGTAATAATATGCAATATTTACTAGGGTTTATATGTAAAATATATTGTAGCAATTTATTTTTAAAAGTTTATAATTATTTTTTTAATCCTCTCCCAAGGATATGTTCATTGATTTTAGAGGGAGAGGAAGGGAGCGGGGAGAGAGGGAGAGAGACATTGATGTGAGAGAAACATCAATCGGTTTCCTCCCCTGGGTGCCCTGACTAGGGATCAAACCTGTAACCTTTTGTACACAGGGCCATGCCTCAATTGAGCCACCTGGCCAGGGCTAATTGTAGAATTTTAATTGTTTTTTAATGTTCTCCTAGGACATACCCATTGATTTTTAGAGGGAGGGAAAGGGAAGGAGAGAGAGAGGGTGGGGAAGAGAGAAGGAGAAAAACATTGATGTGAGAAACATTCATTTGTTGCGTCTTGCACACATCCCAACCAGGGACCGAACTGCAACCTTAGGAATGTCAAACCCATGACCTTTCAGTTTACAGAACAACATTCCAACCAGCTGAGCCACACCAGCCTAATTGTAGCATTTTAGATCAGAGAATTTAAATAGACATGTTCATGTAATGGGTTTTATTTTTTATTTTAATTATAATGTTACAGCTCCACCATGTATATTTGTGATTATTTGTTTGTAAATAATTAAATATAAACACTGAGCCCAGGGACTGCCCCTGCTTTAATTACTGATTTATTAATAATCATCACAGTACCTGATACATAGTAGACTCAAATCCTGGTTAAGCGATTAACCGAGATTATTGTGAAAATGAAGAGTAAATTTTGCTAAAAGGGTAAGTGATTTCCTTTTTCACCCTCTAGCCTAGATATTTTTTTTAGTATAAAGAATAATAATACTGAATTTGATGTGTATGTGGATAAAAGTTAATGGCCACTTTTCTTCTTTTTCTTTTTCTAGGAGGGTATACAAGGAAAGGTTAGGACTTCCTCCAAAGATGACGATTGGTTATCAGTCCCATGCAGACACAGCTACTAAGAGCGGCTCCACCACTAAAAATAGGTTTGTTGTTTAAGAAGACACCTTCTGAGTATTCTCATAGGAGACTGCGTCAAGCAATCGAGATTTGGGAGTTGAACCAAAGCCTCTTCAAAAGCAGAGTGGACTGCATTTAAATTTGATTTCCATCTAAACATTGCAAAGATATGAGAAGTCTCATTCGCCTTTGTCTTGTACTTCTGTGTTCATTTTTTTTTTTAATTTTGGCTAGAATATTCACTTACCCAATCAAAGAATTAACAGTACACATCGTCCCCAGAATCCAAAAATGTGTTTCTGGCCTACTGTGTAATAGCTTAGGAAAATTATCATTACAAACATTTTACCCATCCACAAAGTTCAAAAAGACCTTAACATTTCTCTATACCTTACAGGAAAAGAATTCTGTTTATGTTCCATTGTATGCAGGAGCATATTTTGCTGGTTTGAAAGAGTATGATTCATACAGTTTTCTAGCAATTTTGTTTCATTCTTTTTTTTGTCTTTTTTTTTTTTTTACAGCATTGTCTTTGCTGTATTCTTGCTGATGGCTGCTAGATTTTAATTTATTTGGTTCCCTACTTGATAACATTAGTGATTCTGATTTCACTTTTTCATTTGTTTGCTTTGTTTTTTTCTCATGTAACATTGGTAAAGGATCCAGGAATATGACACAAAGGTGGAATAAACATTAATTTTGGGCATTCTTTGGTAATTTTTTGTTTTTTTATAACTACAAAGCTTTGCTACAAATTTATGCATTTCATTCAAATCAGTGATCTATGTTTGTGTGATTTCCTAAACATAATTGTGGATTATAAAAATGTAACATCGTAATTACATTCCTAAATAGAATTAGTATGTCTGTTTTTGTATCTCTTTGCTGTATTTTAACACTTTGTATTACTTAGGTTATTTTGCTTTGGTTAAAAAATGGCTTAAATAGAAAAGCAATCCCATTCACATTAAGACAGTGTACAAAACTGTAAATAAAATGTGTACAGTGAATTGTCTTTTAGACAACTAGATTTGTCCTTTTATTTCTCCATCTCTATAGAAGGAATTTGTACTTCTTATTGCAAGCCAGTCTCTGTTGTCTTTTCTTGTAGTGTCTTCCCTGTGAACAGCATAAGTTTGGAGCACTAGTTTGATTATTATGTTTATTACAATTTTTAATAAATTGAATAGGTAGCATCATATATGTGGAATAAATCAATGTGGCTATCTTTGTTTTTTTATAAAATAAGGCATTGTCCCTCAGTCTTAGGTAAATCAAATATTCTTAATATGTTATAACTCATAAGAATTGTGACTTGGTGCATCACCATTTGATTGTTAGGAATAGTAGTTGTAAAACTTGGTTGCTATGTCAAAATGATAGCATAGGGGAAGAGTGCAGGTGGTGGGGGCATATGGATTAAGAATGTTGTTAGTATTGCTGCCTAAATAGAATGAAGTAAGACATTTACATTGGTAAATTGGTCTGGTATAGTTTTATGTAAACTTAAATTTGATCTATTCTTTGTAGGTATCATTTGAAAGCAAATTTGGAAACATGTTGCCTATAATATGTAATTATAGATTTCAGATGCCAAGAAATGAAATACGGCTATCATAGACAAATGTAAGCTGAACTATAGGTAGAATGGAAATCATTCGTTTAGAAGAAAATTTGTCTTTTAAGTGAAAATGGAAAAGCTTGACAAAAATTCTATGTAAAATAAACATGAAATTAATTTCACAGAAGAATTTTAAAACATTGTAAAGGGTACCTCCGACAGGCTACCATCTGAGTACTCTCAATACCACAAACAACTCTTGTTCAGTGTTCTAGAAATACTGACTCTTGTGTTTATAATTTCAATTTACTAAACCTAGTAACGTGTTTAATCTGCTGTTTAAGCTTGTGTGATTGGTTAAAGGTGATTTATTGTCTGTTGATAAATATAGTTGTGAGTACTTCAAGAGCTTGTTTAAACAAGCAGTGGTGGTGGTATGTTATCAGTGAGTGAAATTGGCGTTAGTATATCTACTAAATATGAATGGTCTTATCTTAGAATTATCTTAGAATCCTTAATTCTAAGATGCAGTCCATTTTAAGAAGCAGTCAAGCTTTCAGGGGTGGAGGAGCAATAATGAATTAAATGTGTACAGTTCTACATTTTTTAAAACCCTGATTTACAGCATTTAATTATCCTATTATTGCTATTTTAAAATCACAATCAGTTTTAAGTATTTTTTTTCCCCAGTGGGGAGGAATTATCAATTATTTGAGTCACTTTTGGGAAATGCCACTTAAAATAATAGTCATGTGCAACTTTTCATAATTTCATTAGCATCTTTTCTAAATATTAGACTTTACATGATTTTCTAACTTTTTCCTCTCTATCCAACAGGATATTATAAATAATATATTTTCATAGTAGAGAATTAAAATATTATCAGATGAATATTAAGTAGTTCATTGTAAGGATGTGATATATTTACATTTAACCAGTTTAATTGTAATCTAAATTCTATGCAAGGAGTTAAGGCATACTGTATGAGAATTAAATAATTACAACATGTACATGGTACTGTCTGCCAGGCAGTATCCCAAGTGCTTTACATGCACTTTAACCTACACAATAATCCTTTGATGTAGCTGCTATTATCTCTATTTTACAGATCGAAGAAACAGAAGCACTGAGAATTTATTAAGTCTCTTCAGCTTGTAAGTTGCAAAGTGTGGGTTTTACTCTGGAAATTTGGTTCCAGAGACTCTGTAAATTACTTTATACTATCAGTAATATAGATCCTATCTTATAGGCCACATAGTACATCATACCAGATTATAGTCAGTTAATAGGCCAGGTGTAAAAATTTCATCATATTTCCTTTCGTAATGAAATTCACATTGGATCGAGAATCTCCCTGGCTCACCATTAGCAATCAATTAAATTAATCATTTGGGGAAATTTTGAGAACATGGAGACGGGTATAGGGGTTTATAGGTTAAATGAATATTTCCATATTTTTGTCTATATCCTAGTCTAAGATAAAGGCAAAATAAAGCAAAACTTTGAGGTTGGTAGCAGTTGAGATTCTTAAATGCTAAAGATTGTATTTAAAAAGGATAATTTTAACTCTGGTCATGTGTTTCTCTTGGTTGGAGCATCCTGTGCATCAAAAGGTTGTGGGTTGGGTCCCAGTCGGCACATACTAAGGTTGTGTGTTTCAAACCCCGGTTAGGGTGCATACTGATCTCTCTCTGTCCCTCCCTCCCTCTCTTAAATCAATAAATATATCCCTGGGTGAGGATTTTTTAAAAAGGATAGTTTTAACTTACTGAAACATTTACCATGTTTTACGTTTTAAAATTAAAAGTTGATGACAAGTCTACTTTTTATGTCTAATTGTTATGGATTATCTGTATTGTGTAGGAGAAAACAACTGAATTTTCTGAGTTAGACCCTCTAGAAAAATGCAAAATTTTAGGTCAGATTGACATTAAAAAACAAAACTGTAGCCCGGTGCTCTTCAGCGTCTCTGTGGACTTAACAGGCATTGAGTGTCTAGAAACTTCTATAGCAATTTGATACTGCTGTGATATTAAATGTATGTGATCATTTTTGTAGTAATTTTTTAAACATATGTTTTACAAAAGTATGTTTTTGACAGAGTGCAATTTGAGAAACACTACTCTTAGGTGGTTTTTCCTCGGTAGCCAAAGCCAGCTCATTTGCCCATTAATCCCTAAGGCACCTGCATTTGTTATCTCTCCACTCCTCATTTCCTCACAACTAATGGATTTAGTTTCAAAATTTCAGTCCCAATCTGTAGAATCTTTCAATAACATTCCAGGGTACCCTGCTTACTATGAACTGCAAAGTGGGTATTAGGCTGCCTTCTTAGTATCTTAAGTAGTTATAGACTTGCATATTCATTCTTGTGACCTTTTCTTCCATTGCTGGAAGCAAAAATGAATTGTCAGCACACAGTCACATTGTTATTTGTATTCTTTGTTTCCTAAACACATTTATATTGTTATAATCAGTTTACCTTTGTTTACAAGGGTATTATTTTCTTGCTTTATTTTTGCTTCCAGCCTTTGGGCCCAGTTTTGGGTGAATGGTCTGAATGATGGCCTGACATTTAGGTTTTTTTTTTAACTATGAAAAATAAAGACATTTATTGAAGAAGATACAAGATACAAGAAACATTGTATATAGGACAAAGACACCTCAGTCCCCTGACATTTAGTTTTGGTATAGGGTAAAGGTTTATCCCAGCTTGACCCTGCTTGTCCTGTTATGTCAGTGTTAACATATTACATACACATCAGGGGCTTTAAATATTGCAGTGTCCTGCCATTCTCCAAGTATAAGGGATTTGTAATTGAGCCAGAATGATATTTAAGGGAATCGTAAGTTCTTCCAGTTTTTCTCCTTTTAGGAAACAATTATTTACTTCCTCATTATGTATTTTTTTAAACTGCTGCTATTTATGAGGGTTTTGTCTTTAAATGTTCATATCTTTCATCTCTACTGTTGTTAGGTTATCTTTGCTGTCATTATTGGTGAAAGTGACTTCCAGTCTGTTTCCTTAGCCAGGACCTTCCTCTTGTGCTTCAGATCCATGCCTATAGATCCCTGCCTATTGGACTTGTGTGTCAAGGGTCAGTAAACTAGCTCATAGGCTGTATTTGGCCTGCATTTTGTTTTATAAAGTTTAGTTAAAATATGGCCTCATTCATTGTTGACATATGTCAGTGGCTGTTTGTGCTGCCATGGCAGACTTGGGTGATTGTGACAGAGACTGGCCTTCAAAGCCTAAGATATTTACTACCTGACCCTTTATGGGAAATGTTTGCTGACCCTTACTCTAAATGTTTTGTAGTGGTGGTATTGATAATAACCAAATACCCTTTTTTCATTTCCTTTCACTTCCAGCAAACCCCATTTCAAAATGATAGTTGGTATTTTAAATTATAAAAACAATTGCAAGGTGATTTTTGAGTCATCTAACTAAGCTTGCTGTCATTCTGTAGGACTGTCGTACTAATATATGTCCTGTGTTACCTAATTAGCATGAGGTATGCATTTATTTGTTCTTTGCTTTATTAAAGAGTGAAAAGATGAATAAGGGTGGAAAACATGAGAAAGGATTAGACCAAAAGTAAGGATATCTTGCAAAATGCATTCTGTAAAGCCTGTTCTAGTGACCAAATGAAAGGGAGAGACAAATAATTTAATGATGTTAATCATGCTAGGTCAACCACCATTTGTGGGACACAATTTTTGGTATGTTATCTGAAGGCCAAAAGAAGACTGTATCCAGTAGATATTCCATAGTAAGATTAAAAAAAAGAAAAAGCCACCAGCTCCAGAAAAGCACACATGTCCTTTGAAGTTAGACAGTCTTGAGTTCAAATTCCAGTTCTACCATCTGTTAGATGTATAAACTTAGTCAAGTGAAACTTGTAATTGTACAAGTTAAAATTGTCATTGTATGCTGATGAAGTACATTACAATTCTGTAAATGTAATTGAATAGGGCACTCAACCACCCTTTGAGATCCAACTTTATAATCCAACCCAATATATACACTCTTGGGGTGTAATGTAATGATTCTTAATCTAATAGGGTTTTTTTTTTAAAGATTTTATTTTTAGAGGGGGTGGGAAGGAGAAAGTGGAAGAGAAACATCAGTAGGTTGCCTCCTGCACACCCCCAACTGGGGACCTGGTCTGCAATCCAAGCATGTGCCCTGACCACAAATGGAACCCACTTTTGGTTTGCAGGGTGACACTCAATCCACTCAGCCACACCAGCCAGGGCAAATAATAGTTTTTGATGGAATGAAGTCATGTGATATACATAGTCACTCCACTCTGAGGGGTACATAGTATATACTTTTTGGAAATTCTGTTCTGAAGCTACTCCACGGATTTGATTCCTTAGGCTATGTGTCCTTGTGTTCCTAAAATAAGGGCCTCTGATCTAGGGGAATGGTAATGGGTACATAAATCCTTAAATCTGTCAGACACAGCACCCCACATGTAAAAGCAAATGTATCATTGTACACTTGTCCTGATGTGCAATTAAAAAAAATTAACAAGTGCTCTAATTAAAGAATAGTAGAGGTGATAATAGGATACTAAGAGGGGAAACTGGAAGAAAGTAGTGTTTAGTAAGTTACTGTAGCCCAAGTGTAACTACATAATGGAGTATAACAATTGAATCTATACCTAATATCAAGTTGAAGCCATTAATTTACTCTAAAATAAAAGCTATCAAGTTACTCTGAAATGCTGAATAATACTTAGTAAAGTTCTGGACAGAAAGTATCCTTTCTCAACTGTCATGTAAAATTCAGAGTAAACTAAATTTTTCCAAAAATTACTTGGTATTGGATAATGTTAGACAATACAGTTAGATTTAAAATTTTAATACTATGAACAGATTTTTAAAAATTTACATGAATGTCAGGATATTTGAATATCATTTGGGTTACCAGTTCTTAGGTGTGTCTGTCTCTTCTGTGTGTTGCTCGTCCCTTGTAATGCCGGTGGTGTGTTGCCCATTGAGAACGAGTTCTTTTTTTTTTTTT
>CM052538.1:81337290-81354147 GCA_028533065.1 Trachops cirrhosus
GTAGCCTGCATTTTTTCAGCTAGTTTGTGACCAAAATCAGCCAATTCTGTGAGTATCTTGATAACCAGTGTTTTGAACTGTGCATCTGATAGGCTGGCTGTCTCTTGGTCGCTTAAAAGGATGGGTTCTGGGGCTTTCCATTCTTCTTCTGTTTAAGCCATCTTTTTGCTGTTTTTTGTTCTTGTCGAGCTCCTGTAGTGAGGGGCGGGGCCTTAGGAGTTCACCTGGGCGGGGCACCCCAGTCACAGGGTTGTGAGGCTATATGTGGGGGCGGGGTCCGAGAAGGAACAATGGCGCCCGCTCCGCCCTCTGCAGGACCCCAGACCGTGCCGCCACTTTCCGCAAGCCGACTGGACCGCTCTGGCACCAATTCCGGTGTGGATGGGCCTGTGCACCCCACGGGACCTTCCTTTTCAGTCAGTGACCGAAAGCTGTATTTCTCGGTGCTGGGACCCTGAGCTGTGCGCAAATGGCCGCCTCGCTGGGTCTGCTGGTCACCATCCCCTGGCCGGGGCCCACCAGCCACTGCTGCTTGTGCACCCAGGGTCTGCTGGTCGCCACCCCCTGGCCGGGGCCCACCAGCCATCAACCCTTGTGCGCCCAGGGTCTGCCTGCTGCAGACTTGCGTGCCGCCCCGGGTGCTCAGCTCTCCGCTCCGCGTCCCTCACCCGGCCGGACTCCGCCCCTCCTACCGGTCTGGATGAAAGTGTCTATTTGTAAATCCTTGGTTGTCCGACTTCCATACACTTCAATTTTCTGTCAGTTCTGGTTGTTATTTTGTTTCTATATCGTTGTGCCTATCTTGGTTGTGGGAGGAGGCACAGTGCGTCTACCTATGCCTCCATCTTGGCCGGAAGTCTAGAACGAGTTCTTTAGATTGGTTATTTCTTTTGAGTTTAAATTGTTTTTTAGGCTGAGATTTACTTCCAGGCAAGTATCTGAGGGTGTAGTTATATATGTAATCATATGTATTAGGAGCAGAGTTTAACAATAAGATTGCCAGTGTTTTGTGTGTTGAGCTTGGTAAAGACATACGCTTGAATAGAATGTCATCAACTCTGCAGAGATGGGTCCAGGTTCTACTGAGTGAGTTCAAAAGCAGCAAAAACATTTTTCAAAATAGTCTTACTACAACCTACAATAAGAAATACTGTTTAAATTATGGTGCAGTTTATGTATTACATACCTAAACAAGTTTCACAAAGGTGTACCCGACTTGACCATAGGGAATGCATTCTGACATTTCCCTGTGCTAGTCTATTTCTTTTTTATTCTGATCTCCATCCTCTTCATCTAGTTGGCCAATCACAGTCTGCATTTTGAAAAAAATATGGAAAGTATCCCTGGTCATGTGAGCCTATTAAAATTATAAAGCAGTTTATACCAGTTGGCCACATTGGCCATAAAAGGTCATTTTTAAAGCCTCCATTGTTTGTTTATACAGGTATCTTAACTTTCAGTTATCCTGTAACAAATATTAAACAACTTACTAGATAACTGAGTGAGTTATCTTGCCACATGGCACTGTTAGTCAGTTAAATAGTTAAAACATTGCTAAAAGTACAGTCTTGATGCTGGTTTTATATAGGTGCTCTGTGAAATGTCTCTTGGAGGGAGGGGCAATAATTACATTGCAAGACTAGTTGCCTATTAAAGGCCACACAATTCAAGACAATAAATCCATGTCATCTGTAATATGAATACTTACCTTTGTATTGCAAAAGAGCCTATATTCATCTTAGCCAAGTGTGGCATCAAGTTACTAAGTTAGAAGTTAAAAAGAAGGTAGAGGGATTATGTACATTAGTATTTCTACTGGATTTCTGCTCTATTAAAAATCCTTCTTATTCAGTCTCCTACAAGAATTAAAGAGCAGGCCCATAAGGAATCTTTCAACAAAGGTCTATTGAACACATTGAGTGCTAGCCATTGCAAAGTGTTGAATGGGCTGGAGAACAAAACAGACATGGTTCCACCCTCATGAAGACTATAGTCTGTGTGTTTATGTAATGTAAATGTGAACATACATTCAGTAAATGGTTGCTATATGTCAGACTAATGACAGAAAAATCTCACCTAATGAAGTTTTCTACATTGTAGATATGTTTTTCATCTTCCCCCTTGTAATTCTAAGTTTTTTGCCTTACACAATTCAAGTTATTTGATGTTAAAAGATGACAGTTTTCATTGGTAATTACATGCTTTATCACACAGAAGTTGCTGATATTTCTCATTACAGTAACATCACTGATACTGCCTGCCCTGAATCCTGTCCCCCCAGGAACTGCTGCTTCCTCCTATTCCCTGCAGTGCACGTGGCTTCAGTGTAGGTTAGAATCTTCATGTAGGTTTCACTCCAGACCAGTAATTAGTTACCTTTGTGTGAACTCTGAATAACTGTCTTGAAAACTTTTTGTTTTGACATAATTTCAAAAGATGAAAGTTCTAAGAGTGATACAAAGAATTTTTATATACCCTTCACCCAGATACATCAAATGTTAGCATTTTACCTTATTCTGTCTAAATCATTTTTCTGAACCAATTGAGAATAAGCTGACATTCTCCCCTGCCTCAAATATTTCAGGGTTTCCTAAAATAGTGTGTAAGTGTATAGTTCCTAAAAGCAAGGATATTCCCTTACATAACTATAATGCAATATTCAAAATCAGGAAGTTAGCATGAATACAATAGTTTATAGATCTGATTGAGATTTTATCAACTGTCCCAATAATTTCCTTGATAGCAAATGAAAACTTCTTTATGTGTTACATTCAGTTGTCATACTCTGTTAGTCTCTTTTAATCTGGAACAGGTTCTCAGTCCTTTCTGCTTAAACAGGATTCTTTGATGTAGTTTACTTTTGGGTACAAAAATAAGTCCCAGCCCTGACCTGTGTGGCTCAGCTGGCTGGAGCATTGTCACCCCATAACCGAAAGATTGGGCGTTCAATTCCTGGTTAGGGCATATACTGAGGTTGCAAACTGAATCCCCATTCAGGCATGCACAGGAAGGAGGCAACCAATGGATGGCTTCTCTCTCACATCGTCGTTTCACCTTTCCTCTCCCCATTGCTCTCTCTAAAAGCAATGAAAAACAATGTCCTCAGGTAGGATAAAAAAGAAAAGACTATGTCCCAGGCATAGCTTTACCTCTTGTACTTTCTCTACTTCAGCTCTGGAATTTGTTGATTTCTCCATGGTGTACTGATTTCTTTAGTGGAGAATGGAATTTAGCAACCAAGATCTGGACAGTTGGTTTACTCATTGCTACCAGGGTGTCAATGCCTGTAAGGTATCACAGCAGAGAGAGCTAGGAAATAGAAGCACGTATTCACACCTACAAGTCTGATTCTATAATTTTTAAGGTTTGTAGTCAACTTTTTAAGTAAGTATACATATATACCTTAAATCTGTGAGTTGACACTGATAATTCCAACTGAACATCACAAGGGTCTTTGTGTTCTCTTTTTATATGTATAATTCTTCTGTGTATACAGTGGGAAAACAGGATATCCTCAACATACGGACTTGCTTGTTCAATCCTAGAATACACAAAACAATTTCACAATTGCTAGTCTATGCCTTTGCAAATATAAACCTAAGAATTCAAGATATGTTTAGAGTTTATTTTATCTTTAAATTTAGGTCATTTAGTTCAAATACTGTGTTCAAAACTGAAGTTCTTCATCCCACCCATCCCTTCCCACGGTGTAGCTGCTATCATTCGAACTATCATTTCATTCATTTCCTTTTGTATTTCCTTTTAGGTCCCCCTGCTCCCATCATTTCTTGTTTTTTTCTCCTTCCTTCCCCTTTTCTTTTTTCCTCTTTTCCTCTCCCACCTTTTCTCCCCTTCCCATCTCTTCCTTTCCCTTCCCTTTTCCTTTTCCTATCTTTTCTCCCTCCCTTTTTCATTCTCCCTTCTCTCTTTTGTTCTTCCACTGCTTCTTTTTTCTTCCTTGCACGTGTGAAACATTAACATGGTTCCAAAAGTTAGTATGTTATAAAGTTGTACTGAGGAAAATGACACTCTTTCCCTGCCCCACCCACAATTCCTTCTGTCTTTTCTAACTCATTCCTACCCCTTCCTCTAAGTAACCAAACTCATGCATCTTGTGAATTATCCTTTCCTTTATTTCCTTTTGCACAAAGGAATACATACATGTATATTTCATTTCCTCTTTCTTGTGCAAAGGTAACATATTACAAATACCTTTGGGACTTTATTTCACCTGACAGAGTACTCTGAAAATTGTTCCAAATCAATTCACAGAGATCTTATTCTTACAGCTACAGATTATGCCATTGTCCCATAGTTTTTTCAGCCACTTTCCTGTCTATGATCATATGCATTCCAATATATGCAATCACAAACACTACTGCAGTCAGTCACTTCGGGCAGTTAAATATTCATGTATCTTCAGATTAAACAACTGGAAATGGGATTGTATGGTTAAAAGGTAAGTGTATGTGTAGTTTTATTAATCTATTAAGGTTTGCATCACTGCATTGTCACATGCAGTGTATGAGAGTGCCTGTTTCCCCATGGGCTCGTCAACAGAGAATGTTGTTAAATAATATTTGCCAGTAGAAAAAGGAGAAGTGCTATTTTAGTATAGTTTTAATATTCTCTTTTGAGTGATGTCAGTTATATTTTAAGGACTAGGTGTGTCATCTGCGTGTATGCACATGCACATGTGTGTGTTTAAAAATTGTATTTTTTTGCCCACTTTATTACCCATTACCAACTTGTGTTTATTACCCAAGTTGTTTCATTGTGGTATTTTTGATAGCTCCTCAGGTAGTCACCAAGTCATCAAATGTGCAGTGAGGTTTGAAAATTGCTACTCTTTATACAATGCCTCCACTTTGGCCACATCTATAGTCCTTCCCCAAGGGGTGTGTGCGCAGAATCAAGGAGAATGTGAGACCTGGTATTTTGGTCTCTTGGTTCCAGTTGCTCCTGAAGACCATATATTTTCCCATTCTTCCTAAATTTCATTTCATAATTTTTGCATTCTGTGAACAAATGAATCCCCCCGCCAAACTCTGACTTAGGTTAGTTGGATTTCAGTGGCTACCAGAATAGCCTGAAGAAAATAACCATTTTATTTTTGTTTTACTATAATTTTCATATTCTGTGTAGGAGTATTCTTCATTTGTTGGTTGGTTTTGCTGTTTTTTTATTTTATTTCACAGTATGTTTGATGTGCTCATTTTAAAAAGTTTAGTGAATTTAAATCTAAGTATATTTTTCTGGCATTTCTCACATTTTCTGGTGCTGAGTCTTGATACCATTAAGCTATCTGCTCCCTTTTGCCTGTGACAGCCCTCAATTTAGTTCTTGCACTGGTAATTATAAAGAAGGATCTCCATTTTAGGGTGCAGGTGCATTTTTGCTAGTGTTCTCAGATCTGCCACCATGGGGTGGTCTCTTGATTTCTTCTGTGCAGTCTCAGATGCAGAACTTACCTGTTTTTTTGGTGTCTGTTTCAGTGAGAAAGGTCATGATGTTTTCCTCCTTCCTGTATTCGTGCTGCCTTTGTACAGTTTCCAGGAGGAGAAAGGGAAGGATGCTGATTTGCACAGCTCTTTCTCATCAGAAGCCCTACTCCTCTTCAGTGTTATTTAATTATGATTAGAAGAAAGGGAGATAAATTTATCCTCAGTCTATTTTCCATTGGAAACCAGATTTTTGTCATTTTTAATTCTTTCTGAGACCATCTGTCTTTAATACAGAAGATTAATTTATTGTTATAGTTTATGTTTTTGGTGATAGTCATTAGTTTTTTAAAAAATGCTTGATTGTTACTTAGTATTTTGCTTTAAATTATTTGTGTTTCTAGAATGCATATTTTATTTTTGACTCTTGTAGTGTATATCCTCAAATTTGTGGTTTTTGTTCGTCAGTGTTGACCATTTCATGACATGTAATAATTTCAGCCCCTCTTGTTTAAGAAAATGCTTCACCTCTTACAATTCTCAGTCTTTTTTTTAAAAGGCTAGGTTATTTTTAATACTTTTTTTACAATGTCTATTTTCTCATTGAGTAGAAATTTTGACAATTTGCACCGTTTTGTAATCACATTTAAGCATTTAAATTTATCTTTATTTTGTCTTACTGCCCGAGCCTAAAGTCATCATTTTTCTAAAATAATGAAATCAGCTTCATTATTTTGATCTGACTATATAAATGATATTCAATTATTAAAAGTTAAAGCAATTTATAAGAGTATGAGGATTACCGTTAATATTGTGATGGTCAGATATTCATGTATTCATAATATTCACAAAAACATAGAGCTAGTCAATATGTTGGGCTGCAGTTCACCCAAATATTTGACTAAAGTAATGTTGACAATAGAGGCTTATTAATTAAGTATATAACATAATAAGACTACATGTTGACAGTTACAGGACTTTCAGCGGCTTAGCAAAGTCAGGGCTTGGGACTGGCTTCTCTTGATTTCCTTGGCTTTCCTGCTACACTTTACAAGATGGCTGTCACAGTTCCTGCCACAACTTCCACTGAGAATTATGTTCAAAGGCAGGAGCAAGGAACAGGTGGTACTACTTGTGACTCTCTTTTCAAGAAGAAAAATATTTCCTAGGAGACCCTAGCAAATTTTTACATTGGTCAGGTTCATGGTCATGTCTTACCTGCAATGGCTGCTGGGAAAGAGTGCTGCTGGCACTTTTGGCTTCTGCGTTGAGAGGTAGACTTTGATATCAAAGAATGATAGGGAATGACGGTTAGACAACCTGCATATCTGTCACGTGTATAGTTGTACATGAGGGGGACGTGTCGTGTGTTTTTTGGTATGGATGTTTTTTAAAAGAATTTTTTCCTTAAGCATACCCCAACTGCATATAACATTAAAAATCTGTTGCCTCACCTTTCACTCTGCTTGTATATGCACACATGTACAGAGTGGAGCTTTAGTCACTTTGGGAAAATGGGCTCACATTATATACATTTATCTGAGTTCTGCCTTTCTTGCTTTGTATAGTACAAATCCTCCCTAAGTCGGCAGGCACAGTTCTCATTTCAGTTATTTTAAAACCTGTGCAATCTATGCTGTGTATGTATCATGTTTTATTCAACCATATCCTTATTGATGAGCATTCATTCATGTTCCTAAGTTTTTTTCCTCTTCTAGTATTGCCGTTATAGACATCCTTCTTATGTATGTGTCCTTGTATTTGGAGCTTTATTTAGGTTATGGGGCTGGTGACTCATTGCTGGGTTAAAGAGAATCTTGTCATATACGTGCAAAATTTTACATAACTCAAACATGCTATTATAAATTCACATCCCCCACAAGTGTAGAAGAGTTCTATTTTATTAGTACCCTTAC
This sequence comes from Trachops cirrhosus, assembly GCA_028533065.1. NCBI lineage: Eukaryota > Metazoa > Chordata > Mammalia > Chiroptera > Phyllostomidae > Trachops > Trachops cirrhosus. Next base: position 81,344,648 of record CM052538.1, read on the forward strand.
TAGCAGTAGGTGTTTGTGCATTGTGTGTTTGTTCAGTCAACAATATTCATTGAGTGTCTCTGCCCTGTGTCTTATGTTATTTTGTGCACCACAGTGAAAAAACTGCCCTCATGGAGTTTCGAGTCTACTGAGGGACATAGGCAATGAGCAGATGCAATGCAATGAAACTAATACACTTTAATAAAATAAACATTGTGTAGTAAATAAAAGTTACACTAGGTAACTGATAGTGTTGTAAAGGAAAATAAAGTAAGATAGCAGGTAGAGCATTATGGGAGGGGGATTCTAGTTTAGGCTGGGTGGTCAGGGCAAATTTCTGAGCAGTTGACTTTTGGGCAAAGACCTGATTTGAGGGAAAGAACAGCCACAGAGATACCTAAGAGGATGTTTCCGGCAGAGGAAACAGTTTTCTGTGTTTGAAAATCACTAGCTAGACACTGACTTGAGTGGCGTGATAGGGGATGAGTGGAAAGAACTGAGGTCAGGAGGGGTCATGCAGGGCTAGCTCGTACTAGGCCTTGCCAGCTGTAGTAAGGACTTTGGTAGGGTGTTAACTGAGGCTCTTAATTCTTGGCAATCTGATGGCTGTAAAGTGACATGTCCTTACTTAATATTTCTCTGTATAGGAATGTTTTGAAAATATTTCATATGTGTATCTGGATTTACTCTGCTGCTTATCAATATTCCTGTTTTCTGTCAAGTTGTTTTTACTATTGTTTTCTAAGAGCTATTTAACTCTTTGTTTTATGTTATAAATACTTTCACAAGTATATCATTTAGTGATTTGTTATGGTATTTTTCTCATCTACAAATTGAAATTTTTGAAGTCAAATCTATCTATATTGTTAGTGCTTACAAATCTATGCCTATTATATGGGCCTAAATTGCTTTTCATATAATGTCTCTCTTCTGTTTATAGCTTTTAATACTGTATTACACATTGGCTGATACTAGCAAAGAGAAAAGGTTTTGCCACTTACCAGCTTGTGACTTTGGGCAAATTTTCTAATATCTTTGTATGTCCATTTCTCATCTGTAGAATAGGGATTATGAACAGCATCTACCTCATAGGGCTGTTATGATGATTAAAACTGTTAATACTTGCAAAGTGCTTAGGTCAGTGCCTGGCATACTGCATACTATACAAGTGTCGGTTTCATAGCCACGATATCCTTCACTTGCTAAGTGAAAAAAAATATTCCCAGGTAGGGAAATATTCAGACTATACCAGCTCCCTATACCATCTTAGCAACATATTCAAGAAAGAAGAAAAATGGATTATTGTTAGAGATTTTATAAAAATTCAATACTGATCTTTTGGGGGAGTGGGGTGGGGAGATGATTCCTATTCTCTCCCTCTTTTCTATGAGTCTGGGAGCTTGTACGATTTTATTACTGACGTGGAGGGTTTTGTGAAGCTAATCTGGGTGTGTATATTTTCTCAAATGATCTGATGGGGATCCTAACCTCCTCAGTCTACAGAATTAAGTTTTATTTGTTTAATTTATCACCTTTCCTTCCTCTATATTTCATTAACTTCTGCTACTCCTGTGATTTTCTTTTTTTTAATGAGGTGCCGTTGGATCCGTCCAGGTAAGTTGTCATCCTTTCTCTTGAGTTCCATTCTTGTGCATGCTTGCTGAGTGTTTTGAGATAGGCCTCTGACCTGACTTTTAATAAATGTAGGTCAACATAGCGACTGTCTTACGCTTGGATTGATCTACTTAATTTTAAGTAATCCATGGTTTTGGTTTGTAATCAGATTTCCCTAAGCACTTTCACTTTATATGTTTCAGGTGGCTTCTTGGCCCTAGAGTAGCTCTGTTTCAGGAGGTAATCTCCATTCTGGGTGTTCTGCTTGTTCCTCACTCTGGCTGCTGAGTGAGGGGCTTTGTTATTTTCCTTTGCCTCCACAGGGCTCCATCCTTGCTCAGGGCTTGAGTTCTGTGGCTGTACCTCCAGTGTAACTCCCACTAGTTCTGAGAGGCACTGGCATTTTCTGTCTTTGGCCTGCCAGCCTCAAGTGGGCCGGTACTCAGGGGAGAACTCTGCTCCCTTGACTTCTCTGATACTGGGGCAGGAAGGATTCAGTCAAGCTGTCAGTTTCCACTCATCCCCAAGGGCCAGAGATGTGAAAAGGAATAGTCCTAAGATCTGGTATGATCATACCTCAGTGACTTTTCAATCCTCGTCCCAGACCTCTTGCTCTTTTCTACAAGACCCTAAGGTTTCATGGGGCCTAGAAGGGAAAGTCCTGAGTTTACTTTCTCTGAAGATATCTAAGCAGACTTGAGGTTTAGCTCATATACTCTGTTTCCTTACTTGTGTGGGGTGTTGGTATTTGGGCTGGAGTTTAGAGAGTTGAACAGTAGGAATGCATTCATACCATTGTCTTTCCAGAAATCTCCCAATCTTGAGCTCATAATTTTAGGTCAGTTGGTAGACATCTTTTTTTTTTTTTTTTTTTTTTTAAGATTTTACTTATGGGAGGGGAAGGGAAGGAGAAAGACAGGGAGAGAAATATCAATGTGTGGTTGCCTTTTGCATGCCCCCAACTGGGGACCTTGCCCACAACCCAGGCATGTGCCCTGACTGGAAATCGAACTAGTGTCTTTTTGGTTTGAAGGCCCGTGCTGAATCCACTGAGCTACACCAGCTAGGGCAGTTGGTAGACATCTTTAAATGACTTTTCCAAGAAGGGTTATTGGATGGTATATTTTCTCATCATTTGCATAGCTGAAATACTCTTTTTGTTTCTTTTTACATGTAAAGGACACTTGAATAGGTATAAATTGTCTAACATCCTAGTGTTACAGGGTTTTCTTTTTGGAAACTTTATAGATATTGGTTAGTTATCCTTGCTATTTAAATTAGCAGTCAGGCCCCACCCCTAATGTACAGGACCCAAGACAAGAGTTCAAGTGGAAATTCACATACAATATGTCTAAATGTTTAAAATGTTTGAATCAAGCTAACAAACAAAATATATTCTATGCTCTTACCTTGGCAGTTTTTCATTATAATATAGATGTGTAGCATTATGATTTTTATATGGAAAAGTGCAAAAGATCAGGGATGAGTGGATTTAATTGTGGAACATATCTGGATATTGAACAGCAATGTGTGGGTGAGTGATAAAGACACTTCCTTTGCCCTGGCTAGGTAGCTCTGTTGGTTAGAGCATCGCCCCGAAACACCAAGGTTGTGGGTTTGATCTCTGGTCAGAACACCTACAATAATCAACCAAGGAATGTATGAATAAGTGGGGCAACTAATCGATGTTTCTCTTTCATCCTTCCTCTGTCTCTCTAAAAATCAATAAGTAAAAGTTTTAAAAATAAAAAAAGACATCTCTCCTTGATTGTTTCTTTTGTTCAGGTCTCTCCATCAGAAACACTGTTTATTTTGATTCTATTCTCTATGTATTCTGGCTACTCTTCATTTGCATTATTTTTTTCTTTTAAAATTTTTATTTGAGGAAACTTTTTGATTTGTCTTGCCTTCATTCTAGCAAAATCATTAAATACATTCTTATAATAAAAATTTTCTCATAATTTCTGTTGGCAATAATATGAATTATAAAAAATGTATTCTAAATGTAATAAAAATAAATATTAAATTATGTTTTCAAAACCTTTTATGTTTTCAAAATAGTTTTCTTAAATATTCAAAATTGTTAAAACTAAGGCAAAATAAAAATATAATTAATGTCTCAATTTTAAATCAAAATTTAAATTACAAATTTTTAAATTTTTGAGACTAATGAAATGTTATTAAATGGTTTATATAAATAAAACTCTTTGCTATTCTAATGTTCACTGTTCCTCTTGTTGCCAGTGTGAAGAATTAGTAACATATTTCACATATCTTCTAATGTTTGTACACAAGTGTATGAGTAATAATGAGTTACCTCATAGCACAAAATCATACACTCTTTGTACCTGGCGTGAATACTTGACTATTTGTGAATCATATCTTTAAAAATCTAGTCCCATTTAGTTTCTTTTAACCTAGACCATTGCTGCCACTTTTCCACTGTGATATTGCCTGTTGGAAGAAACCAGATCAGCTGTCTTGTTGGATGGCCTACACTCTGGATTTGTCTCATTGTTTGACTTGTTCTTTTATCTCCAGTATTTCCATTAACTAGAACTTTAGCCCAGAGGTTGGCTAGAACCATGTTAAACGTTCTTGGCAAGAATGCTTCATGGTGAATGCTGTGTATTTCATATTGCCCTCCCATCAGTGAACACATAATGTCAAGTGTGACCACTTGGCTGAGATGATAACGCCAGATCTCTGTCATAAGATGTTTCTGTTTCGTAACAGGCAAGTAATCTGTGAGCTGCTACTTTGGTTCTGTGCCAACATCATCTTCAACAACCTCTTGCCCAATGGTTTTAATATCCTTGTCTGAATTATTTCACTAAGATTTGCACAAAGATTTTTTTCTCATTTTTATACATTTACTAATTGACATTGTTTTCTATAAAGAAGTATTTTCTCTCATCAACAGGAGATAAATTATAGTTCTTCCCCAAAGGTAAGGATAAATGTTTAATTCTTTGCCTTTACCAAGAAGAGAAATGGTTACCTGTAAGGGATGAAGAGGACATGGGGAGAGGAAGCTTGGAAGCATCACTTCTCTGAGTATAACATCCTTTATACAGTTTTGAGTTGCTTTTACCAATACCTATTGTATATTAAAATTAGGAGGCATGTAAAATGTAAATAAATTTTAACTCCAACAATTAAAAAGCCTGTTTTTATGTCTTATTGGTAGGATCCATACAGAGAAAATTATTCCAAGTGAATGTTGAATATAATGCTCCATCAGTACATCCATTTTTAAAAATACATTTTATTGTTTTGCTATTACAGTTGTCCCAATTTTCCCCCATTGTCCCCCTCTGCCCAGTACCCTCCTTCCCTCCAGCAATCTAGCCCCTGTGTTCATGTACATGGGTCGTGCATATAAATTCTTCAGTTTCTCCATTTCCTATACTGTTCTTAACATCCCCCTATTTTGTACCTACCAGTTATGCTTCATAATCCCTGTACCTTTTCCCCTGTTCTCCCCCTTCCCTCTCCCAGCTGCTAACACTCCAAATGATCTCCATATGTATGATTCTGTTTCTGTTCTTGTTTGCATTTTTTTTTAAGATTCATCTGTTGTGAGTTTGTTGTCATTTTAATGCTCACAGTTTTGATCTTTTTCTTCAATAAGTCCCTTTAACATTTCATATAATAGGGGCTTGGTGATGATGAACTCCTTTAACTTGACCTTGTCTGGGAAGCACTTTATTTGCCCTTCCATTCTAAATGAAAGCTTTGCTGGATAGAGTAATCTTGGATGTAGGTCCTTGCCTTCCATGACTTGGAATACTTCTTTCCAGCCCCTTCTTGCTTGCAAGGTTTCTTTTGAGAAATCAGCTGATAGTCTAACAGGAACTCCTTTGGAGGTGACAGTCTCCTTTTCTCTTGCTGCTTTTAAGGTTCTCTCCTTATCGTTCCTCTTGGGTGATGTAATTAGGATGTGTCTTGGTGTGTGCTTCCTTGGGTCCAACTGTTTTGGGACTCTGTGAGCTTCCTGGACTTCCTGGAAGTCTATTTCTTTTGCCAGATTGGGAAATTTCTCCTTCATTATTTGTTCAAATAAGTTTTCAATTTCTTGCTCTTCCTCTTCTCCTCTGGCACCCGTATGATTCAGATGTTGGAACATTTAAACTTGTCTCAGAAGTTCCTAAGTCTCCTCATTTTTCTGAATTCTTATTTCTTTGTTCTATTCTTGTTGAATGTTTCTTTCCTCCTTCTCATCCAACTCATTGATCTGAGTCCCAGTTTCTTTCCTGTCACTGTTGTTCCCTCTACATTTTCCTTTATTTCACTTTTTTTTTCTATTTTGCAACCATACTCAACCTTTTCTGTGAGCATCCTCATTACCAGTGTTTTGAACTCTGCATCTGATAGGTTGGCTATTTCTTCGTCACTTAGTTGTATTTTTTCTGGAGCTTTGATCTGTTCTTTCATTTGGGCCTTTTTTTTTTGTCTTGGTACGTCTGTTACATAGTATGGGGCAGAGCCTTAGGTATTCGTCTGGGCATGGCAACCCAGGTTGCTGCATCATGGGTATGTGGGGGAGGGGTTTGAGAGGGAACAATGTTCAGCTCTCTGCCAGCTTTCAGTCATTTCCTCTGCTACCCACAAGCAAATTGGGCCCTTCTGATGCTGATTCCCAGGTGGGTGGTTTTGTGTATGTTCTACAACCCTATTGGTCTCTCCAACATGAGGCTGGGAGTTTCTACTGCTGCTTCAACCCCCACAGGTTTTTTTAGTCTGAGGTTTTAAGGCTTTATTTCCCCGCACTGGAACTCTGGGTTGTGCAGTCTGTCTCCCTGTCTGTTGTTCCTCCTGGTTTATCTGCAAACAAATGAAGGACCTCATGATCCACCAGCTGCCACCTCACTTGGTCTGCCTGCCACTGCCTTGCCTGTCCCGGTCCTCCAGTCACAGCTTTGCCATGAGTCCTCTTCACCTGGCTGCCTGTCTCTGCCCCTCCTACTGATCCATATGAATGTTTCCTCTTTAATTTTTTGGTTGTCAGACTTTCATACAGTTCGGATTTCTGTCACTGCTGGTTGCTTTTTGTTTTTAAATTTGTTCTTGTTTTGGTTGTGTGAGGAGGCACAGTGTATCTACCTCCACATCCATCTTGGCCTGAAGTCCCTCCAAGTTTTTTTTAAATCTTCTGCTAACATTAAGTATAAAGTCATGAAAGTTGATAACAACATGCTTTCTATCCACTCGTGGTTTCTCTGTTTTATTTTCATAACAGGCTTTCCTTAATAATTTACAATGTTTTAGGAGGTAAAAGAAAGGCAGCATCTCATATAAGAAAGTGCCCTGTACTGTGATGCAGGGCATCTGGGTTCTGGTCCTCAGTATTACTACCTACTTGGGTAATCTTGAACAAGTCTCTTAACCTTTCTCTGGTTCTAATTCTTCAAGCAATAAAATAGATTAAATTAGATCATTGTTTCCCAGAGTTTTTCATTCATGAATGTTAAATGATAAAAGAAGTTTGGGAAACTTTGAAGCAAGTTAAAGAGGTTTCCTTAATACAGGATTTCTCAGAACTTTTACTGTGCCCATGCGTATTGGGAATTCCCAAGAGGGAAACATTATTCAGGGTCTTCTAAACTTGCCAGACTTTATAGCTCTTTCATGGAAAAACACTTAATAGAAACTCTGTTGAGAAATGCTTAACCAAGAAATTTCAGAATTATCTTTAAATACCATGATTCTATATTGATATCAAGATCATTTTTCTAATTCTTTAAGGATCATACTCATATCTTGGTATTAGACTTTAGGTCTACTGTCTTTGAATTTTATCCAGGGAGCAAGAGATGTAGGTAAATAAGTTCACAAAATTTTAGTAATGTAGACTTGAAATCTAAAATATATCAGAAGAGAAGCATAGAGAGTATGCCATTACTGAAATAATTGCCATTTGTGGATAAAATACAATTTTTCTGACCACAGGAATGAAAAGTTATAAACTTTGCATTAATGTTTTGCTCTGACTTTACTGAAGTTGTTAAAATAAAAGTAAGTCACTATTTTGGTTTTTTAAGGGACGGCTGTTAAATTATTAAAGCAAGAAAAAGATTTATGAAGCCAGCGGTCTTTAATAACAAATAGATTTTTAAATTGCAGATAGACTTTTCATGAACTCTTCCTCCCTAATTTTTGAGAAGTGACATGCTTCCACATCATTTGGAATTCAAAAGGATTATTTTTACACCTGTTAAGCTACTCCAGTGTGAAGTTATTTTTGATATGCATTTGAAGTAGCTTCTCACCATAATGGTATGTTTTGAACACATTTTATTGCCATTGGATTTAGCTTCCTGTGGCACCCCTTTGGCACACATTTTAGACCACTGTCTCCCAGGTTATGTATTTCATGGGTCAGTAACATATATATTTCTGAAATTGAGAATGAGAGCTTCCCAATCTTTTTATTTTGCCTAGTGGAGCAAAATAAAAGCAATTGTAGAAGACAGTTAATAGAAAAATAGAAAAAATATTTACAGAAAAATAGTTTTTAGAGATAAGAAGGCGGCATGGTAGGAGGGAGCACATTCTACTTCCCCCTACACACAGGAGAAAGACCTAGCCGATCTACAGAGGAACAGAGCAAACAGCCAATATTATCACAACATATATGAAAATAGGAGATCAAAAACTATAGCGGACGTTGAAAGACCAGATGGTAAGGAGAGTGCTTCAGGATAATAATGGCCCAGGGACCAGCTCAGGGAACAGGGAGGTTGCAGCCCCAGCCCCAGAGCTCCAGGGTCTGCCTTAGGGCTATTGGGGGAGAGCTGGGTCAACTGCTCACTCCCCAGCCAAGACCTGGGGAAAGTGCAGAGGCTGACTGAGCTCTGAACCTGAAGGGAAAAAAGCCACAGCATTTGCCCCTAAGTCTGCTGAACCAGCAAAACCAGAAAAACTGGTTTGGCCAGTTTGAAGCCAACAAAAGGAGTTTTTTTGCTTGATTTTTTTAAGTAACTTTTTATTTTTTAATTCTTATTATTTTTATATCTATCAATTCCTTATGCTTCTATTTCTTTTATTCTAGTGCTGATCCTTCTCCCTTTCTTTCCAAATTTATCTCTTCTTCCTTCCATTTTCTGCTTTTTTCCTTTTTTTTTTTGAAACTGCAAATAATAGCATATCTGTATTATCATTATTTTATTATTCTTACACTTTTTATTGTAATAGTATTTTGGTATTCCTCTTCTTTCTGTATAGTCTTCTTTGCTTGGCTGGTTATATTGTATTGTTTGATAGGTTTCCCCTGTTATCTCATTGATAGTGTATAGCTAATTTACTGTCCTTCATTTGTGTTCCATTAGTACACTTCTCAAGGCTCTATACTCCCTATTCTTGTTATCTAGATATCTTAGATTCTGTCATATGATTGTTGCTCTAATATTACTGTAAATAATAGCTAGTTCATACAATTGTACATACTACACAACACCCCTCCTAGACCTTAGCCCACTTCTCAGTTTCCTGAATTCTATTACTGTAGTGGTTAACTCTATTGCCTCACACACTACACCTATTTACTACTCTTTACTCTCACCCTACCTCAGAAACTGACCTCTCACAACCTCACTGTTTTCTAGATTGAACTCACAATCCTTTCCTTCCCAACAAGAGTCTTATCTTCTTTCCATCCTTTCTAATAAGTGGCTAGTGGGGTGGAAAAACACAGTTAACATTATACACAGCCAAAGGATCTCCTATCTCTTCTCTACTTGCTGCTACTGTAAAGGTCATAGCATACTATCTTGCTGTCTTAAGCCATTTTGCCTTACCCCTCCAACTGATCACAAAAAAGAGTAGGTGGAAGCTGAGAACACCTGGATACCAGAAGGAGACTATACCACTGAATCTCACAGGTACTCTATCACAGAAGTTCAAAC
>CM052538.1:81354647-81372353 GCA_028533065.1 Trachops cirrhosus
AATGTTCATAGCAGCACAATTTACAATAGCTAAGTGCTGGAAACAACCTAGATGCCCATCAGTAAATGAATGGATCAAAAAACTATGGTATATTTACACACTGGAATTCTATGCAGCAGAAAGAAAGAAGGAGCTCATACCCTTTGCAACAGCATGGATGGAGCTGGAAAGCATTATGCTAAGTTAGATAAGCCAGGCAGTGAAAGACGAATACCATATGATTTGGCCTTTAACAAGAACCTAAACAACAGAACTAAGAAAGAAGCAAAATATAGCCAAAGACACTGAAATAGAGGACAGGTTGACAGTGACCAGAGGGGAGAGGGGAGGGAATTTCAGGGGAGAAGGGAAGGGTTTACAGGAAGAAATATAAAGGATGCATGGACAAAAACTAGGGGTGTTGGAAATGGGAGGGCGGAGGGGAGGGATGGGTGGGTGGGCTGGAATGGGAGTAAAGGATAGAAACTAGTAAATAATGACTAAAATAAAAAAATGAAAAGAAAGAAAAATAGTTTTTATTAAGTGCTTTTCAATAAAAGAATTGTATAATCAGGTAAGTTTCAAAGATCCTGAATAATGTATTTCCCACTTGGAAATTTCATGACACCTTAGAAAAGACAAATAAAAAATGTAACTAGCATCTATTATCTCCATAAAGATAAAAAAGAACATTTTAATATCACAAATTTAGAAAGGTTTTAACTTGTTAACACAAAGTCAATGCCACCAATCCAATGCTAATGAGAGTTCCTAATCGGGGATGCAGAAAAAGTTAAGACTATGAAGGTGAACAGTTTGTAAACTCAGGAAACACAGCGTCGAGTAAATTTAAAGTGGACTCCCTGAGACAAAAGGGATACTGGGTTATATGGAGAATGTGATCACATTGACCCCTGATTGGTCCATTTTTTACATGAATGAAGAATCCAAATTTTCAGCTTTATTGGTCCAAACTGCACTGTCCTGATTGGTCAGAATCATGCATCCTGATTGATTGTTTTTGGAGCCACTCTGATTGGTTATTTAAAATGCTAATGTTGATGTAACTACACAACTCCTATTGGATGGGACTGGTCTGAGTCCACTGGTCAAAATACTATTCCAGGACTTCCTTTATAAAGGTCAGCTCAGACAGCAAGAACACAGTGCAGGAGGTATGGCAGTCCAGTCTGTAACTTTTCCCTGAAGTGCAACCTGGGTGAGAGACCCACTGTAAACAACCACTGCTAGACTCTGATTATGAATTTGGGTCCAGTTAACCACAAGGAGTCCTTTTTGACAGGTATATTCCTTCTCAGGATAAATATATAAGAATAAAAGAGTTACTTCAATTTTAGCTTCAGAAAAAAAAACCTGCATTGCTTCATTTTTCCTCAGTTTCACACAGACAAGGGAAAACTTTATTTCAAAACTCCTTTGATCCAGGGACCTGCCACTGTTTACAATAGAGTATGAGGGGTTTCCTTGCCTGGGGGTCTGAGGTCCTTGGAAGATAAATGAGCCACCCAAGGCAGTGTTTTGCCACCAGAAACTACTTCTATGCTACAGTGTTTGAGAGAAGAGGTGGCCTGTTTTGTTTTTAATACCCCTTGTTATTTCCTTTATACTTTCTAGTACTCTTACCACCCCTTTCCTTCTCTTTTTTTACCCATTCATTGACACACAATTGTCTTGCTTCCTCTGTCCTAACTGGAAAACTCAGAACCAAATATACACAACACTCCTTCAAATACAGCAAAGCCATTCAGGGAGAAGTCAATTCTTCCATGGGAGGAAGTCAGAGGAGGAGAGGGAGGGCAGAGTGAGATGGTTGTCCTACACATCCTTTTTGAATTTTGTGTAGTCACCCCAGCCTTTGCATGCCCATCAAAAGAGTACTCTGAGTCAATTATTCCTTGAAACCTTACTTTCAGTGCCTCTGTGAGTTAGTGACATTTTCCTTGGCTGCCTCTTGTGACCTATTTATAGTACCCATTTTAAAAATATGCCTGCTTTGACACTTCAGAGTCTATGAGAAATATGGGAACATGAATAGAAAAAGGAATGAAAATAACAAAAAAGTTAAACCATATATATGACTATATATATATGATTATATATATATATATATATATCATATACTCCTATACTCATATAGGAGTAATCTTAAAATCTAGCCTTTTCTGGTCATAAATAGTGGTCAAAGTGATAGTTACTGAGCTGTTTCTCTGTTTCTTCATTTGCTCAGTGTCCAAAAGGTAAAGAAGGGTTACTTTGAAGAGAATAATTGGGAATCAGCACAAGCCTATTTGTGTTCACATTGGCATGCACCTCTTTATATGACCAATCCCAGTTTGTGAGGTGAGGAAAAGTGCCCCCTAGAACATGGAAAAAACATTCTTAAACATTATAAATGTTGGGCAGTTGACCTCTTCACACAGAGCATCCATGAGGCTATTCACCCACTCTGCATGAGCCCAGGTGCTGGGAAGGTGTTTACTGGGCATATTGCATCCCTTTCTAGGTCCATGATTCTTCACAGACCATGTCTGCAGCTGCCTTCTTGAATTCTGTCTATGGTCTCTTGATGGGCATATAACACAATTCATGCAAAGGGACCAAAGTCATGGCTGGAGAGATAATAATTTCTGGGTAGGTTACTTTTGGGGGAAAATCCCCACTACCTAGTTTTTTAAATTATTAAGTTAGGTAAAATTCCATATCTTTCACCAGTAGAGAAGCAAATAATACATGAATTCAGTCTCATTTCTTATATCCGCTTTTGGCAGTTTTCAATTTTCTGTTCAGATCATGTGGAGGTGTTTTTATTTTATTTTATTCTTATTTATATTTGAATAGGGAATATACCCTCCCTATCTGATGGACTAAACTTGAAAATACAAAAGGGAACTCAGTTCATGGTCTCCTTCGATCCAAGTCCCCAGTGATCTAGTACCTGTTCCTAGAGAACTTCAGAGTTATTGTTTTCTTGTCTACCTGGTTGCAGCAGGGATGGAGAAGGATGCTTCTTGCTCATCCACAAGGTTTACGCAAAGAGGGTTTTTTTCCTAACTCTTCTGGCCTTTGACCCTATCTCTTTCTTCTCCCCCGAGAATGGAGCAAGTTACATGATTGATGAGTTTGGGAGAAAAATTGGTGTGTGGAGTCCAGTCCCTTCTCTCCTCCCCTTTATTTTGAGAGCCAAGATGACTCCATCAAAGATTTTTGTTCTGCCATTGCATGCTGGGAAATGTACAGGGGAGGCTTCCATGTGGGGGGGTGTTGTAAGGGCCCCACTGGGATGGATTAGATTGCTTGCTCCCGGGGTCTGGTCTTGAGAAACCCACTGTTGACACATCTCAGTCGCATGCTCTGGTATGTGTCAATGGTAAAGATAATATTTTGAATTTCTGTTGCTACTCTGTTTCTTATTAAGTACAACATATCCTTCCAGAGATACAGAGACAACTAAATTCTCCCCATCCCTTCTTTAAAAAAATAAGTGGTGGTATACTAAACATACTGCTTTGCATCTAAGAGATCACTTGTTATCAGTACATAGAGAATATCCTCATTTTTCTTTATACATGAATAGATTTCCATTGTGTGGAAGGATTATAATTTATTGGATCAGTCATCTCTAATAGTATATGTAGGCTTTTTTAAATCTTCTGCTATATTAATATACTATAATGAATGGCATTATACATATGTCGTTTCTCATACATGCAATATATACCTAGTTAAAAAAATTCTACAATTAGAATGGCTGGGTCAAAATTTGCTTGTATATTTGGATGCATTTCTGGTTTTTGAAATTAGTCCCTTGAGCAGTCTACCTGGTCATATAGCTGTATGCAACTGTGGCTATATAATACAGTTTAATATTCAGTATGGTACTTTAAAAATATTTCCTACTATTTTTGCTGTTGGTATCTTAGCTGAGATCACATTAAATTTTTGTACTTACTTAAGGAGAATTGACACCTTAATGAGTTACAATATTTCTTCCTAAGACATGTCTTTTAGTTATTCAAGAATTCTTTATGTTCCTTAGTAGAGTTTTATAGTTTTATTCATAGAGATCATGAACATTTTTACTTATGCTTATTCTCAAATATTTGTTATCTTAAATCCTTTTGCTTTTTATTTTGAAAAAATTCAAGCTTATAGAAAAGTTGCAAAAATAAAACTAAGAGCTCTCACATTCCCCTTACTCAGATTCACCAGTTTTCAACATTTTGCAACATTTACTTTATTATTCTTTTTCTTTATAAAAATATATATTTTCCCCTGAACATTTGGAATTATGTTGTGTTTATCATGCCCCTTTACCTTAATCCTTCAGAGGTATTCTCTTATATAAAAACAATATAGTAATTGAACTTAAGAAATTTAAAATTTATACAATACTCTTATTTACTCTGAAGTTCATATTTCTACTTGCCAGTTGTTCCAATAATGTCCTTGGTGGCCACTTTTTTTTCCTGCTATAGGAGCCAGTCCAGGGTTATGTTCTGTGTTGGTCGTTGTGACTCACTTTCCTTCAATGAGCAGTTCCTCAGACTTTCTTTGTCTTTTGTGACAATAATGTTTTTGAAGAATACCTGTCAGTTGTTTTACAGTTTGGTGTTTATAATCATGGTTAGATTTAGAATATGAACTTTTGGTTGGAAACAATATAAACTATTGTGTTCTCAGGGTATCGTAGTCACAGATTCATTTATGTTCATTTATTTCTTTTTTTGGTGATAATAACTTTTTTAAAATCCTCACCTAAGGACATTTTTTTAAAACTTGCTTTTAGAGAGAGAGAAATGTCAGTGAGAGAGAAAAACATCCTGTACTCTCCCGGACCTGCGATCAGGTCCTGACCTGGGTTTGAACTTGCAAAGTAGGCGTGTGTTAGGACTGGGAATTGAACCTGCAATCCTTCAGTCATGGGACGACACTCCAACCAACTGAGCCACATGGCCATGGCTTGGTGTTATTAATTTTAATCATTAGTCCATTTGTTTCTTCTATTATATTTTCTAAATAGTTAATGTATGTATGTATACGTATATAATTATCATTGCTTCTGGTGTTCATTTTGTACTCAGCTCCCTGCTGGGAGACATGAGTGTCTTGTGTTTCCTCACATCTTGTGAGCAGAGGCTCTGTCTGACTCTGTCCGGACACTATTTTCAAGTTGCTGTAGTGAACAGCCTTAGAAAACAGAGATGACCTCTTCATCTGGAGTGGAGAAAAAGTTCATTTACTGTCCACTATTGAGGCCCTAGAAAATAACCTGTGTTATGTACTTGGCCTTTTGGATTATTTGCAATCTGATTATAGATATATTTTATCACAAAAGCCACTCAACAGTGGGCTAATTTCTAAGAAATTCATAGTCCCTATGACCCATATGCATATGGTGGTGTTAAATGTTGGAATGACCTCCAAAAAAATCTGCTACTCAAAAATATTTCTGATTTCACCTCCATCTCCTGGTTTAGACACCTTAGTAAGGTGGTTTGTAAGTGCAGCTGTGCCAAGAAAGAGATCATCTCTTCTCAGTGTCTTTCTGGGCAGTGACCAGGTTTAGAGTGTTATACAGACTTACATGGATTTTAACCCTGACACTTTCTAGGCACGATGTACCTTTCTTTCCCCTATCAGCAATCGTGCGCCAGCCTGGTTGGTACACTGTCCAGTGGCAGCCTTGTCAAAAGGGGGCATAGGGGATATAAACTTAATTCCAGTACAGATATTTGGATTCTCTTTTTGGATTGATAAGGTCCTAGATTATAAGATAATGACTATTTAGTTGAGCACACTGTTCACCAAGTCCCTATTTGGCCAGAGTGGAGGACATAATGGGTCTCTGTAAATTTTATTGTAAATGCCCACATCTATCTGGCACCTGACCTTTCCAGGAAAAATGTGTGGGTGCAAGTAGGGTATGACTGGAAAAAAGATGAAGTTATAGCTACCAAACTAGGAAACACAGCTTTTGTTGCAATGGAGAGACAGCAACAACCAAGCACCTGGGGAAGGAACACCCTACATCCTAGTGGTACAGAGGCACAAGGGACATCAAAGATTCTGTTCTTTCAGAATCACTCCTGGAGACTTCCTCATGAAGGAAAGTGCTCAAAAATGCTCTGGTGTGGTTCTCCCAAATTGTCACAAGTGCCTTGAGTTTTATGGACTACTGGGCCTGCCACACACCAGGTATGTGGGAAGCCAAGGGAGTGTGACATCCTACAAATGAAGTCAGGAAAGTGTTTCAGGAAGAATGCGAAGGATCAACTGTGTAAATGCTGCTGCCAGTATGTGTAAGGCGAGGACTGAGACTTGGTCACTAATATGGTGACATAGAAGTCATTTACCATCTTGTCTCTTGCTGTTTCAGTGATAGAGAACTGTAAGAGACAAGGTGGCCAATGACTCCTGTGTGCCCATGAGAAGGAATGACAAAGGAGAGATGATAGCTTTCTAAGTGTTTATTTTTATCAGAGGGGACGAGGGAGAGAAATCAATGTTAAATTCTCATCTTCCATGGTAAGAGGTAAATAGATGATTCATAACTCCATAATTTGTCTCAATCAATATTCAGGGTTTACTTTTTTATGACTATGTGAACCCTCTTCATAGATGCACCAGGTGGGAAACTTTTCCTTTACTGTGCCCGTTACTGCAGAATGCAAGAGGAGTTGGAGTCTAGCACACAAATGGAGAATTCGACCCTAGTTTTCTAATGTACTTCACACTAATTCAACTCTAAACTCTCCATCATTGTCCAAATCTCTTTTCAGAACTTTCCTAAGCATTATATATTTTCTCACATTAATAAAATTGGTCCATCCCTTGAAATCAAAAGGAAGGGAAAGTGTATGCATCTAGATGAGAGTAAATTGGTAGATTTGTCGGAGGGATGTTGAGAAAGTTATTTTTTGATTGTGGCTGTTTTCTCAGTTGAATAAAAAGCAAGTCCATCAGTTCATTGGTGAGAGTGAGAAAGGTCAAGGATCTGGAAATTTAGGAAGAAAGAAGAAATAGCTATAGAGGAAACTGGAGACTAAATAAGCAAGAGAAATGAAATAGGATTTCCCAGGTATGCTGGAGCCCCTCTTGAGATTTGTGATGGCCAATTTAAAATGATGCTCCTCAGTATGTCGGGTGGTTTGTTTCTAGCCATATTCAACTGCTCAGATTTGGGAACAGAGTAGGCAGATCATTAGATCATGGCTGTAACTTTGCCAGGCAAGGACAACAGAAGGCAGAATGGCTAGGACAGGAGGTGTTATGCAAGAGCATGATGATGATGATGATGATGGATCATCATGATGATGGATTATGGAATCTAAGCTGGATAAGGAAGAAAATGAAGATGTGAAAGTGTTACTGGATAGGTAACATGTAGTAGAGTGGATAGAATGGATATCCTGGAAGGGCAAAGAATTGTTGGAGTGATAACAGTTGAGGAAGTGAATCATTAAGCCTCAAATGAAATCAAAGATTTGAAAGTGATACTGTTGTTGGCAACAACAATGTCTAGATATGACCACAAGTGAAGTCAGAATGGAAAAAGTGGCAGGAGCCGGCAGTTTTCTGATTTACATAGCAAAGGACAATGATGACAAGTTAAGAACACTTTATTGGTGGTACTAACTTTACCTCCTTAATGAGGAGTTTCATTATGGTCTAGCCGTTTGGGAGACGCAAACTAATGTGCCACCCTGCCGTGGATAAGGTAGCTGAAGGGGAAAAAAAGCAATCCACCTGCTTCTAAATATCAGTCCAAGTAGCCAAAACTATTTTTAAAATATTTTAAAATACCCATTAATGCATAAATAAAGCGTGCCACATCTAGAAAATGAAGTATCATTTCACAATAAAAGGGAATGAAGTATTGATACATACTATGATGCAGTGTATCTTGAAAACATTAGGCTAAGTGAAAGAAGCCAGTCATAAAAGACCTCATATTGTATGTTTCCATTTATAGGAAGTGTCCAGAATGGGCAAATTTATAGACATAGAAAACATATTGGTGATTTCCTAGAGCTGTGGGAGGGAAGATGAGGGGAAAGATGAAGTGACTGCTAATAGGTACAGGGCTTCTTTTTAGGGTGATCAAAATGTTTCAGAATTCTAAACTCTGTGACTATACTAGAAACCATTGAATTATACTATCAATATATTGGTATGTGAATGATATCTTAATAGGCTGTTATTTTTTTAAAAAAGAGAAATATATCTATAAATAATCATCAGCTGAGTATAACATCTGAGAAAACTGAGGGTCAAAGAGATTCAATGACTTTCTTAAAGGCCATGGTAGAGACTAGGTTTAAACTGGAGCTGTGAGTTCTGGGACCAAACTCCTCACTTTATAATACACAATGTAGTGACAATGCCAATTTAATGTTTGTTCTATTTCCCCTATTTTATCTTGGTATAATATGAATAAGTTCTTTCAAGGGTATTAGGAGGAAAAACTAATGAGGTAGAATTACCATCCTCAGCAGGAATATACTGGCATGAGTTTATGGGAATTGGTTGTGGAAATTGGCAGTTCTCTAAAGTTGGACCTGTTCCTTCTAGTGTTCCTCTGGCACCTGAGTGTTCCTTGGATTCGAAGTCCTTTGTATTCACTATATTGTGTTTCTTCCTTTCAACAAAAAAGTTTTGGGCAGCTACAATATGCCAGGCATGGTCTCCTATTCAAGATAAATTACTGGTGCCTACATAGTTCTTCCTCTTAAAAATTCCAAGAGCTTGAGCCTGTTAATAACTGCTTGAGCCAACAACTCATGGTCTTGGGCTCTGTCTGTTATGACCAGTTTTCTAAAACTACATGGAATGACTGTTTCCTAAACATTGTTAAAGATATTATTTATTTATTTTTAAAGAGACGGGGAGGAAGGGGAAAAGAGTGGGAGGGAAACATTGATGTGAGAGAGAAACTTCAATGGATTGCCTCTTGTATGCACCCCAGTAGAGGACTGAACCCGCACCCCAGGCATGTGCCTGACCGGGAATCAAGTCAACGACCTTTCACTTTGTGGGATCATGCCCAACCAACTGAGCCACACCAGTCAGGGAGACTCTTTCCTAAATATTATTATTAAAATGTTTCAACTGCAGAGAATATTTAAAACTGTCAGATGGTATTTTTTCCTCAATTTTTGGGGGTAATGATAGGTTATTTATTTCAGCATTTGAATTGCTTCTTATGGAACTGCTATGGGTTTTAGCACCACTAGCATTGTTAAATATAGTGTAGCCTGCTTGTACATCTATATAAAAGAAATTCAATATACAGAAATATCCATCTATCTGTTTATATCTATTATCTATCATCTTTTAAAGCTTATACACTCTTCTACCTATTATGTGGTTGACAGGCTAACAAAATTATAGGAACTGATGATACATTTAAAATGCTCCAGTCCACTTCTTCTATGTCATAGGGTAAACTGAGGCTGGGATTTGCTGTGAGCATCTGACCTCTGAGGGGGTCTAGTGTCACCACTCACCTTTATTATTAAAATTGCAACAACATGGTATTATAAAGGTGTTTATGATGAGTGGTTCCTGATATTCTACCATGAGAAGCTTAGGTGAGGAAACTAAATAAACATGGAGGATTAAAATTTCATTTTTTTTTCACCTTCAAGATTTTGAGAAATTATCAGTTGTAATTTTCAAATAAAATGGGTAAGGCCAATAATCCCAAACACCTTTTTGATGCGGCCATTAGAGTTTACTTTTGTTATCAGTTGTGTTTATTGAAGGTTGTTAGTCAAACCTACCCCCATCTCCCAAATTTACTTTATATGTATTCTCATTAAGAAAGTAATATATGTGCTTATTACAGGAAAATTAGGCAAGTGAAAGGAAAATTATAAAGAACTTTGATAATCCCACACTATTAGAGGCATTCATTTTCAACTTCTTGTTTCATATATTTTAATATACATTATGTGTTTATTAAAAAATGGGATTATATTGTATGTTGTTTTTATATTTAAGTTTTGAAACTCTTTTCACGCTAATAGGTTTTTTTTTTGAGCCCGTTGGGTTTTTTTGTTGGTTTGTTTTTGTATTAGAAAAATACCTCCAAGAAGCTAAGATCTTCAATGGACATTGAGTGAGCAGTATTCTTATATTCAATAAATACCGATCAAGCACCTACTATGTGCTGTGCCTGGTCCAAGGAAGATATGGTGGTGAATAAGACAGATGTAGTCCTTATATTCTGGTGGAGAACACAAGCAATACACAAGTAAACATATACAGTGGTTATTAGTTAGGTAAAGATATAGGAAGTCAGTAAGAAGGAACCTGCAATAGAGTGTCAGGAGGTACCAACTTTAGAGTGATCAGGAGATGCCTCTGAAGAGATGGCACTACAGGCATTGCGGGTGCTGTGAAGTTTCCAGTCATGTGATGGGCATTCCCGGCTAGAGCACTCTATTGCCACGGTCTTGACAATGACCTTGATGGAAAAGTCAATGACCTTGGTGGAAAGAACTTCATCAAGTGCAGTCAGGGAAAAAGCCCATGGACTGAAAAAATGATTCAAGGTGTCATTCTATGCATTCATTTTATGGGGGTTTTTTTGCAAAATAATTTTATCTTGACAATTCAGAACAAATGGCAGGGAAGTGTCCTCCTAGGGCTGAGCTGTGGCAGAACCAATGCTAGAACTTGGACTCTTTACACTGTTGATTACAAACATGACCTTGTTCAGATGGATTCTGCTTTTCTGAACCCTTAATCAGTAAAATAAAGCAGAAAAAAGTGGTTATGAGGAGTCTAGGTTTGAATCTCCACTACGTACCAGTGTGATCTTTGACAAATCGGTTCTTTTGAATCTCAGCTTTTTCATGTAAAAAGTGGCAATGATGCTACCTGCCTCCTGGAGAATTTGAAGATTACAGAAGACGAAGTAGGTGAGCCTTAGTGCAGCTCCTGGCACATGGCAGGCTCTCCAGAAACACTTACCAAACTCATCAAATAATCTAACTTTCAGTTAAATCTATTTATAATCAATTAAATAGATTTTATATGCATTTTGTTCCCAGAGTTATTGGGGTTGTAAGAAGACAGTTCATACTCTTACATGACTGTACTTGGAGATACAGGGATTTTCATATTTTCATGGTATTTTAAAAGGGAATAGTTAGTGTTTTAGAAGGTGAGCCCCTCCCCCACTGAGAGCTGCGCTCCTGGTCCACGCGCTGGGCTCAAGAGTATTCCTCTGTTGCTTTTGCAGCTTTTGTTGTTTCTAATTTTCCCTCTCAAATTTAGACTCTTTTTTCTAAGTAGAGTTAAGGAAAAAATACTGTAATCCTGATTGTATTTAAAAGGGTGTGAGGGTTTATCAAACACATTGCTTCGTCCTGTCCTTAGTGGCCCAGGGCATTCTCACCTCCGGGCACTTGAGCAGGTTCATGGGGTAGGAGAGATGCAGCAATGTTGTGTACCCAAGTTTGTCTCATCACCTTCTAAAAAGCATGGATACTTTTTGAAAGTTAGTAAACATATATAGTACCTTTGTCTGTTGTTCTTTCTTGCCTTTTTTAAAATGTTCTCATCAGAGATTCAATCTATGAATCTTCCCCTTGAAAAAAATCATTTCCCTCCTTTAAAAAAGATCAACTTAGTCATAGGAAATATAGAATAACTAATCTGCATTCACAGGGAATAACTGCCTTGAACTACAAATACAGATAAAGGAGATTTTCCTTTTCTGGTACTGAAGACTTCAATAAGTCCTTATGCTTCTCTCCTCATTCACCCAAAGCACCTCTGCTTGATTTGAGGGAGAGGGAGGGACTAATAAATATTTAAGGGACATTTGTAGCTTCTGTTGCCCCCAGACAACCAGAGAGTCACATAGACCAGCACCTACTTCCACTTTTCTTCCTGCACACACACATGGAAAACATGCGGAATACATGGGATTTAAAATCGGGTAAAAGGGAAGAGACAATGAGGTCTCAACATGTTTGTGCATGAAAGAGAAGTTGTAAATAAGAGAGTAGAAGAGAGAGGGTATGGAGAAAGCATGGTGGGAAGGATAGTCTTGGCCAAGGAGGAGAAAATGAGATGGAAAGAGAACTGGAAAGAAGAAAAAAAGAAACACAGGGAAAGAAAATTAGACAAGCACTTGATTTGATTTTTGAGTCATTGATACAGCTTTCACTGGGCTGTTTTCTTGTTTGGGGTGTCTCCTGGCTTCAATGTAGGTTTTCTATGGTCCTAAAACACTGCTTATGTGGTTACCCATTATGCATATTTCTCAGTTACTCTAATCCTTAACATTTTAAAGGTTTAATTTTGAACAGCTCCTTACAATGTAAATTATCTTCAAGATGATGCCTCATTAATATATTTATCTTGATCTGGCTTCTGGCTCCTTGAGCTCAGTTTCTTGCTTCTTCAATACAAGTTTAAGTTTAAATTCCTTAGCCTAGAATCTCAGGGCTTACCTTATTGATCTCCGTTCATTGCCATGTTACCCCAGCAGATGTCTGCTATTTCAGCAAGGCCAGGTTGCTCTGTTTCCTGCCACCTTGGGGCCATTCCCTCATTTCTGAAATCTGCTTCCTCTCTACCTTCCTTCTTCCCATTTTCCCATGGAAATGGGGGCTATGCTAAATAGCTGTAGAAATGGTGAGCACAGAGTATTAAATCTCATGTTTTCAGTTGCAGTCATAGCCAGTTGGATCCTAGCCAGTCCAATACAAGCAATCATAATAACCTTGTAGTTTTCCAAACAAGTGGTCAAAGTCAACTCAGCTTCCATTAGTTGTTTAATTTTAATAGATAGGACCTATGTTTATTTCTTCCACTTGATGTAGAGAGAGTTGTTTTTTGTTTTTTGGGTTTTTTTTTTTTTTGTCTTTTCCTGCATTACCTTCTCTAGGGACATGGTTTATGTAGCATCCCTACCTAAAGCAGGTGCCCCTTGATTGCTGACCAAGATGATGGTGGCTTGACTGTCCACTTGGTGCTTTAACTTTTCTATAAATATCATATGTGTTACATGACACATCATCCTCCTGTTTTTGGAGGAAAATGTTGAGAATAGTTTTTATATCTTCAATGATAGTTTATGATTTGAATCTTATTTTTCTTATTTTATTAATTGCAGTGTACAAACTCACTAGATTTTAGTGAGTTTGTACACTGCAAATGTCCACAAAGTTGTGGCACTATTAAATTCCAGAAAACTTTCAACACCCCAAAAAGAAACTCTGTACTCACTAGCAGTCATTCCCCATTTTCTACTCCCCCTAGCCTATGGGAATTACTAATTTACTCTCTGTCTTTATGGCTTTGCCTATTCTGGATGTTTCATAGATATGGAATCGCACAATAGGTAACCTTTTGTGCATGGCTTCTTTCACTTAGCATAATGTTTTCAGTGTTCATTCATGTATTAGCATTTATTAATACTTCATTTCTTTTTAGAGCTGAGTAATATTCCATTGTATGGATATATTACATTTTGTTTATTCATTTTTCAGTTGATGGATATTTGGGTTGTTATATTGCTTAGCTGTTATGAATAATGCTGAAATGAATGTATACAATTTTTATGTAAACATACATTTTAAATTTTCTTGGGTATATACCTAGGAGTGGAATTCTTGTTTCATTTGGTAGCTCCAAACGTTTAACTTTTTGAGGAACTGCCAGATTATTTCCCAAATATGGTGCACAATTTTAATTTCTACCAGCTATGTATGAGGGTCCCAATTTCTTTGAATCCTTGCCACACCTGTTATTGTCTGTCTTTTGATTATGGTAATCCCAGTGGATGTGAAGTAGTATCTCATTGTGATTTTGATTTGCATTTTCCTATAGGTTAAGAATGTTGAACATATTTTCATGTACTTATTCTCTATTTGTATATCTCCTTTGGCTAAATATCTATTTGAACCTTTACTTGTTTTTAAATTGGTCTATTTGCTTTTTAAAACTTTATTTTTTTAAATATGCTTTTTTAAGAAGTTTTATACTTCCAGAAAAATTGTGAAGAGAGTTCAGAGTTTTTCCATACCCTGCACGGAACTTCCTCTCTTATTAACACCTTACATTACTTTGGCCTGTGACACATAGCAACAGGGCCAATGCAGGGCCTTAAGCACATTTCGGGGGTTATCTGGGGCTGCTGGAGCTACTAACAACACCTCTGCATTTGATCATTTACAATGACAGGCTTTGATAATTTAAACATGGATTACTACCAGACAGTTACAGCACTGATGACCAATCATGGCAGTGCTATGATCATGGAGGAAGTGGAGGTCCCTATAGCAAGCAGTAGGCTGGCTATGACTTATCACAACAAGGCTGATTTGTCCCTCCAGGCATGATGCAGCCACAATGCCGTACATTGGGCGGATTTTCCAGCCAGCTCAGGCATAGACTCCAACTATACTTCAGCCATTCTATGAAAACAACTTTGAGGACGAGCCACCTTTTTTAGAAGAATTAGGTATCAATTTTGACCACATCTGGCAAAAAATACTAACAGTGTTACATCCATTAAAAGTAGCAGATGGCAGCATCATGAATGACACTGATCTGGCAGGACACATGGTTTGTGTCTTGCCTTTGGAGCCACACTGTTACTAGCTGGCATATCCAGTTTGGCTATGTGTGTGGGATCAGTACAATTGGATGTGTAGGAATGGTTTGTTTACTAAACTTAATGGGTATGACAGGTGTTTCATTTGGTTGCATGGCAAGTGTTCTTGGATTTGTCTTTTTCCCATGATTCTACTTTTTAGTTTGCAGTGGTATTTTCTTTGCAAGGAATGGTAGGAATCATTCTCATTGCGGAAAATATTGTATGATATAATTTTTCTGCTTCCAAATTTTTTATTTCTGCCTTAGCC
Organism: Trachops cirrhosus; assembly: GCA_028533065.1. Lineage (NCBI taxonomy): Eukaryota > Metazoa > Chordata > Mammalia > Chiroptera > Phyllostomidae > Trachops > Trachops cirrhosus. The sequence continues at coordinate 81,369,533 of CM052538.1, forward strand.
ATGGAAGGACAGAAACTTCTGGTAGCATATCCTTGCAGTTTGTTACATGGAGTCTTTGTCCTAATTTACATTTTTTGAACTGAATTTATCTGGGATGTGGACATCATTGGGCCAAATACACAAAAATAAATTCAAATCCTTAAATTGGACCAGCAAACTACTATAGTGCAACACTCATGCAGTGACATTTGACTGTTGGAACAGTGGAAGCAAGCAGGTATTTTTGTTCATTTTATAGAACATTTTAATACTATATTGGATTTACTTGTAGTATGATTAGCTTTAAAATGTTTGCGTTTATACAAATAAGAAGTGCTATTTCTTTCCTGTTCCTGCAGCCTTTGAAAAACAACTCTTTTCTTTGCAAATTCTATTATGATGTTTTTGATAGATTTTTATCAACTGTGGGAAACTAACAACAGAGCTGTAATCTTTCTTAAAAGCAAGCCAGTCATAGTAAAGAAGACACAAGACTTATTGCAAAAATGTTTTTCCAAGGAATTAGAAAGAAAAATCACCTGTATTGTCAAGTCAGATGCACTTCAAGCAAAAAGCAACCCCGATGAGTAGTTTATGAGATTGTACTTCAGAAATTTGACATTTGTTTAAATTAAGTCATGGTATTTTTGCTTAAATTCAATGATACAGAAATTCATCGTCTGCCTTATTGTAGATGTGAAATGTGAACACCTGTTTAGATACTCGCATTAACTAAATAATAATGACCTATACTGGCCACATAAATGCTTGTAGTTGAATCTTCATGTTTCCCAGACAAAAGAAAATCACTAACTTTTTTTGAAAAAAAAATTAAAGTGTCACAGTTTCAGTATTGCGGTTATCAATGTCAAGTGCACTTGATACTTATTAATTAAAAATTTCCCAGTTGATTAAGAAAATCTTACATTAGAATGGTAGATTTCTTACAGTTATTGATACAACATTACATTTAGTTGTCAGGTGTCCTTCAGATCCTCTTGCCTATGACAATTTCTCAAACACTCCTTGTTTTTGATCACCTTGACAATTTTGAGGAATGCCGGTCACATGTTTTACAGAATGTTTCTCTGTTGGGATTTTCTAATGTTTTCTCATTATGCTGGGGTTATGTGTTTTGGGGAAGAAGGCCACAAAGGTAAAGTGTCATTTTCATTACACACTATTGACATGGCTTATCATTGTGGATGTTGACCTAGATCACCTGGATGAGGCAATGTCTGTGCAGTTTCTTTCATCTCCCTTTCCATACTGCACTCTTTGCAAGGAAGAGGTGGAGTGGCACAGAGAGGTGTGGAGTCAGGAATGGGCAGTCCCACATCCACATGCGGTTGATAAAAATTGGGAGGGATACCTTGGGAGTGAGGCATCCCAGCCCCAGACCAGACCACTCAGCCCAGGGTTTCAGCACCAGGTAGATAAGTCCCCGTAATTTCTGTCTATAAAAACCAGTGGGGGCTGGGGCAGCAGAAGAAACTGTGGGATTCTCAAGAGACTTCTTCAGTGATTCCCAGACAAGATAAAACTAAAGGAGTTCATCATCACCAAGCCATTATTCTATGAAATGCTAAAGAGAATTATATAAGAAAAAGATGATCAAAACAGTGAATATTGAAATGGCAATAAGTTCACAGTTATCAATAATTGAATCAAATAACAAACTAAGCAAATAAGCAGAACAGGAACAGAATCATAGATATGGAGATCATTTGGAGGGTTATCAGTTGGGAGGGGGAAGGGGGAAAATTTTCAGTTGGCAGAAAAGGTGCAGGGATTAAGAAACACAAATTGGGACTTCTGGCCAAGATGGAGGTATAGGTAGTCACACTGTGCCTCCTTGCACAACCAAGATAGGGACAACAACAATACAGAAACAAAATAAAAACCAGAACTGACAGAAAATTGAAGTGCATGGAAGTCTGACACCCAAGGATTTAAAAATAGACACGTTCATCCAGATTGGTAGGAGGGGCAGAGTCAGGCATGGCAAGGGACGTGAAACGGAGAGCTGAGCAACCAGGGCAGCACGCAGGACTGCAGCGGGTGGACCCTGGGCACACAAGTGGCACTAGTTGGTGAGCCCCAGCCAAGGGGTGGTGACCGGGAGACCCAGCGAGGCGGTCACTGTGAAGCAAGGCACTGCGCCCAATTCAGGGTCCCGGCACCGGGAAATAGAGGTTTGGGTCCCTGACTGAAGAGGAAGGTCCTGTGGAGTGCACAGGCCCACCCACACCAGAACTGGTGCCAGAGGGGCCCAGTTATCTTGCAGAAAGCAGCAGAAGGGTCTGAGGTCCTACAGAGAGCAGAGCAAGCACCATTGTTCCTTCTCAGACCCTGCCCCCACATACAGCATCACAACCCAGTGACTGGGGTGCTCCGCCCTGGTGAACTTCTAAGGTCCCACCCCTCACTACAGGAGCTCGACAAGAACAAAAAACAAAAAAAAACAAAAAAAAAACCAGCAAAAAGATGGCTCAAACAGAAGAAGAACTGAAAGCCCCAGAACCCATCCTTTTAAGCAACTAAGAGATAGCCAACCTATCAGATGCACAGTTCAAAGCACTGGCGATCAGGATACTCACAGAATTGGTTGATTCTGGTTGCAAATTAGAGGAAAAAATGAAGGCTACAATAAGTTTAATGAAGAAAAATGCACAGGGAACCAATAGTGATGGAATGAAAGATGGGTCTCACATCATTGGAGTGGACCAGAAGGAAGAAAAAAATATGCACCAGAAAAGACTGAAGAAGTAAGAATTCAAAAAAATGAGGAGAGGCTTGGGAACCTCCGGGACATCTTTAAACATTCCAACATCCAAATTAT
>CM052538.1:81372853-81388074 GCA_028533065.1 Trachops cirrhosus
GTTTGCCAATACTTTGTTGAGGATTTTAGCATCTATGTTCATCAGTGATATTGGCCTGAAGTTTTCTTTCTTTGTTGTGTCTTTATCTGGTTTAGATTCAATGCAATTTATATTAAAGTACCAATGATATATTTCACAGATGTAGAACAAACATTTCAAAAATTTATATGGAACCATATAACCCTGAATAGCCTCAGCAATTTTGAGAAAGAAGAACAAAGTAGGAGGGATCACAATACCTGATATCAAACTATATTACAAGGTCACAGTAAGCAAAACAGTTTGATACTGGCATAAGAACAGATACATAGACCAATGGAACAGACTAGAGATCCCAGAAATAAATACAAGCCTCTATGGTCAATTAATATTTGACAAAGTGGGTGGAAGCAGAAGCATAAAATGGAGTAAAAATAGCCTCTTCAACAAATGGTGTTGGGAGAACTGGACAGCTACATGCAAAAAAATAAAACTTGACCTCCAACTTACACCATACATAAAAATAAATTCAAGGTAGATAAAAGACTTAAATATAAATCACAATAGTATAAAAATCCTAGAGGAGAACATAGGCAGGAAAATCTCAGATATTCCACACAGCAATATTTTCACCAATATGTCCCCTAGAGCAAGGGACATAAAAGAAAGAGTAAACAGATGGGATCTCATCAAAATAAAAAGCTTCGCACGGCTAAAGAAAACATCAGCAAAATGAAAAGGGAACCAACGATATGGGAAAATATATTTGCAAATGATACCTCAGACAACAGTTTGATCCGCAAATATATAAGAACTCATATGACTCCGCTCCAGGAAGACAAACAACCGAATTAAAAAATGGGCAAAGGACTTGAACTGACACTTCTCCAAGGCGGACATAACAGAGGGTCCAGAGACATGAAAAGATGCTCAGCATCACTAGCCATCAGAGAGATGCAAATTAAAACCACAATGAGATACCACTTCACAGTGGTCAGAATGGCCATCATAATCAAATCAACAAACAACAAGTGCTGGTGAGGTTGTGGAGAAAAGGGAGCCCTATTGCACTGTTGGTGGGATTGCAGACTGGGGCAGCCACTATGGAAAACAGTATGGAATTTCCTCAGAAAACTAAAAATGGATCTGCCTTTTGACCCAGCAATTCCACTGCTGGGATTATACCCTAAGAATCCTGAAACACCAATTCAAAAGAACCTATGCACTCTGATGTTCATAGCAGCACAATTTACAATAGCCAAATGTTGGAAGCAACCTAAGAGCCCATCAGTAAATGAGTGGATCAAAAAACAGCCCTGGCTGGTGTGGCTCAGTGGATTGAGTGCTGGCCTGGGAACCAAAGGGTCACTGATTTGGTTCCCAGTCAGGGCACATACCTGGGTTGTGGGCCAGGTCCCCAGTTGCGGATGTGTGAGAGGCAACCACACACTAATGTTTCTTTCCCCCTCTTTTCCCATCCTTTCCCTCTCTCTAAAAATAAATAAATAAAATATTAAAAATAACTATAGTACATTTACACAGTGGAATACTACACAATAGAAAGAAAGAAGGAGCTGCTACCCTTTGTGACAGCATATATGGAACTGGAGAGCATTAAGCTAAGTGAAATAAGCCAGGCAGTAAAAGACAAATACTACATGATCTCACCTGTAAGTGGAAGCTAATCAACAAAACAAGCAAGCAAACAAAATATAACCAGAGACATTGAAATAGACAACAAATGGACAGTAACCAGAAGGGAGGAGGAAGGGGATAACAGTAGGAAAAAGGGGAAGGACCATTAAGGAATATGTATAAAAGACACATGGACAAAGCCAAAGGTGGGTAGGATTGAGGGTAAGAGGTGGGATGGATTTAAGGTGTGGGGGAGAGGTGGGGGAAAATGGAGACAACTGTACTTGAACAAAAATTTAAAAATACCATTAAGAAGAAACAGGTTCAAGAATATAATATATATATATATACATGAAAACATTTAACTTTTCTAGATATAAAAGAAATAAAAATTTTTCCTATTATCAAATATTTAAGAAATTTAAAAATGATTCCAGTAAGCTACATATTTGTGATTAGTGCATTTTACTGAATGTATGCTAAAATCCTTTTTTAAAAATTCTATGTAATGTTGATAGGAATTTTGTTAGAAAGGCACTTTTTGTACTTTGCTGGTAATAATTTAAATTGCTGCAACATTTCTAGAACGTTATATGGTTAGTTATCAAGAGTGTTAATAAGGTTCAGGATTTCCACTTTTAAAATACAACAAAAATTTACATACAATGATATCCTTTATATGAATGAAAACTTGGAGCAGAAAAATCCACAATAGATTAATGCTTGCAAATATTATGATAAACCTGGTGAGATTTTAAGAAGCTATCAAATATTGGTTTTTTAATGATAGGATATTCTGAGAATAAACAATGTACAGAGTTTTAAATGTAGTATAAACACAATATTATATTACAGAGTATAGAAAAAGAAAACACTGAATTATGGCAAAATAATTACTGTTGTAGCTTACCTCTAGATTTTGGAGTCATGGGTCTTTTTTGAGTCATTGTTCTTTTGACTTCTTTCCAATTTTCTGTACATTCCATATATCATTAAGTGGATATTCAGAACTTTAATAATCAATAATAAAACCAATAAGTAAATTAAAAATAAACTCCAAGTTTCTGGAGTCCTCGGCCTCTTGTTACTCCTTGTGCTGGACTCAGGTATCTTCCAAGGTACAGGTCAAAGGTCACCTCCTCTGTGAAACCCCTAGACACTCTGACAGAGTTAGTCACTCCTTCCTTTGCATGCAGCTCTCTTACTCATGTATCACAGTGACTGGGTTGTTTGTCACTCCCAGTGGACAGAAGAGCAGGGCCATGTTTTGTCATCCCGTCTCCCTGGTATCCAGGACAGCATCCAGTGCAAAAAAGATATTTAATTCATCATTATTATGGTTATTGGCTGGCTCAGTTTACTGTCCCCCTGTTTCTCTTATTTGAAATACATACCCTTTCCCAGTTGACATTTCTGAGAAACCAGAGAACTAGAGAGTCTGAGGGCAAAGGCATTTCTCAGTCCCATCAAGGATTTCCATTTTTCTGCTCATGGCCACGTGATCAGAAGTTGGATCCAAGATGTGCGTATCATTTCTGTCCCTGGCAGAAGAAGTAGCATTGCGTCATCTTCTGAAACAGAATGAGTAGTTTGTGGTGGATATTTCTGCCACAGGTGCACTCTGGTCTTTCTTTTCTATAGCAAATGGATTAGACTGTGCTAATTAAATCAAGTAGAAAACTTTTAGTCAAAGCATCCTCATGTCTTAGACCTGTTCTCTATCTGCGTTGAGCTCTGGTCCCGAGAGTAGCCTTTCTTGATTCAGGCCTGTAGAACAGATGGGCCTACATTTTCTTGCTCCCTGAATGGCTAATAACAAATGTTTCCACATGCCCGTATGCTAATGAGGTGGTTTAAAAATGTATTAAACACTTTGGTGAAATGAGCCCTAAACTTTGAAGATGCTCCGGCCTGCTTTTCCTTCTGAAAATAAAAATTAGGTTAAAAAAAAAAAGAAAGGCACAGCTAAAAGTATACATATCGCTGGATGAAACCAAAGTGAATGACCTTAAATCCAAAAAGGTGAGCCCTTGTTCTATGCACATGTCCAGCCCCATGACAGCTGGTTCCTTTTCTTCTGTGTGATGGTTAATTTTCCACGTCATCGTGGCTAGGCCTAAATACTGAGTTAAACATTATTCTAGATATTTCTGTGATGCTATTTTTAGTGAGATTAACATTTACATCAGTGGACTTTAAGTTAAGCAAATTACCCTCCATAGGATTACCCATCCAATCATGAGGCCTTTCTAGAAAAAAACTGTCTTTCCCAAGAAGGAAAGAATGCTATGAACAGACTGCTTTTGCACCTAAACTGCAATTCCTTCTGAGTCTCCAGCCTGACAGCCTACCCTGCAGATTTTGGACTTGTCAAGCCTCCAAATCATGTGAGCCAATTCTTAAAATAAATCTCTCTCTTTATACACACACACACACACACACACACACACACACACACACACACTCTGTTGCTTCTGTTTCTCTGGAGAACCCTGACTAGTATCCCTGCTATAGCCGAATTGTTAAATCAAGTGATGCCCTGAACTGTTAGATCCAGTGACATCCTACGAATGGGAAATAAATTTCATAAAGCTGAATAAAACTGTTTTGAGCTGAGGATGAAAGGAGAGTACAATTCTTAATTATTAACAAGGACATCCTCCTCTTCAAGAATATTAAGTATTAAAACACAATATTAAATATTTCATTATTATCCTTCTATTTGAAGGTGAACCCACTTTAACAGTGTATCAGATCTGTGATTTCCCTTGGATCTTCCCTTGACTATCCCCAGTCTTACTTCTATCCAGTGTGTGGAGAGGAGGCCAGATACGACAACAGCTATTGTTATAGTATTAGGGAAGGATTCTGTATTAGTTCCCAATGGTGGTTGTAGCAGATTACCATGAACCATTTAAAACAACAGAAATCTCTCCTCTCACAGTTACTGAGGCCAGAAATCCAAAAGCAGTGTCACTAAGGCTAAATAAATGTGTTACCTCTAAGGGACAGCCCATTCCTTGTCTCTTCTAGCTTCTGGGAGTTGCTGGTATTCCTAGACTGGTGGCCCCATCCCTCCAACTTCTGACTCCCTGGCCACATGAGTTGCCATTTCTCTTTAATTGCCTTTAATGTGGAACAGTTTTGAGGTTTTCCCCTGACTATCATGACCTTGAGAATTTTGAAGATCACATGCCAGTCATTTTATAGAATATCCCAGAGTTTGGGTTGTCGGCACCTCGTCATGAGTAAGTTCTGGTTATGTTTCTTTGGCAGGGACATCATGGACATGGTGCTGTATGACTCCTTGCAGCCTGTCAATGCACACATCTCTGTGCCATTACCGGTGACGTCAGCTTTGCTTACTTGATTAGCATGGTGTTTGCCAGGCTTCTCCAATGTAAATTTATGGTGTTTTCCTTAATAATGTAGAAGTATTTGGAGGGCGGTCCTTTGAGATTATATAAATATCCTATTTCTCAACAAACTTCAATTTCTCTAAATATTTACATAATTATATATACTAAATTCCTATGTTAATTTATAGGTTTTAATTCATTACTCTATTTATTTTGATTTAGCCAGTGGGAGTCTCTACAAACTGGCTTCTGTTTCCTTTTGACAGGGGCTTTTTTCTCTTTTTTTCAGTATGTCCTTAGTTATGGCAGAACCAGATGTTCCAGGCTAGTGCTTTGCTTTCCCTGTCAGAGCTCTGGAATCAGCTATTTTCCTAAGCACTCCCGATTCCTTCAGTAGAAAGTGGTGTTTGGAAACCAAAGCTTGGGTGCTAGGTATGGTCATTTCCACCGGGGAGTTGCTACTCTCAGGCTTTTCAGGGGACAGCTAGCTAATTTATGTATACACACGTTTACAATTATACTTATTTGTTTATCTCTCTATAGATATTGAAAACCATTAATAGTTCCAATCCCAATCCAACAGAATAGGGTTCAATATGATTTTCTCTTTCCATATTTGTAATTCCCTTCTCTGATAGTAAGAAACTTGATTCCCATTATCTGTAATATGCTATTTACTTATCTGATTAAGTCTCCTCACTCTGCTCAGGCTCGGACACTGGGCTCCGGGCCAGCATAGCTCCTCTTCACACCTTTACCAAACAACTTTCCTCCTTGGCCCCTCATAATGGATTTTGGACTGAAGTGTTCAGAAAGTAAGGGGAAGGGAAACAAGAGGAAGAGAAAATTCTACTTAGCCAATTTTTATTGAATGTGTACTATGGCCAAAGGATTATGCTAGATGCTGTTGGGCTACAAAAGAGAGTTGGATGCACTGGAACTCAGAGATCTAGCAGACAGCTGGGCTAGTTTATACTACAATAACACATGGCTCCCAAATCTCAGGAGCTTAAGACCACAAACGTATATTATGTATTATGTTTTATGTTTTATGTTCTTCATGTCGCAGCTCTATGTTGTCTTTATTCTAGGACCTAAGCTAAAGGAATAACCCATTTCTGGGATGTGCTAACCTGGCAGTGGTCTTGCAGAAGAGAAAGGAACAAGATGGTGGAACCACATAATGGGTCTTAAAGCTTCTGACAGGAAGTGGCCTCTGTCACTTCTGCTCACATTTCACTGACCAGTGTAAGTTAAAAGACCAAATGTGACATTATTGGGGCAAAGTAGTACAATCCTTCTGCAGAGAGAGGAAGCAAATATTTGAAAAAAATAATGGAGGGAACAGATGTGTACGCTTAACTTGCAGGCATGGTATGATAGAGGAAAACGTGCTCCCACTTAATCCTATTTTGTAGTAAAATGAGTAGGAAAAATAGGACAAATTGAAGGGTGTGACTTTATGCTAACAAGACATTTTATGGTCTTGAAGAGAAAAAGATTTCAGGTGGAAGTGAGAGGTGGTGATAAAAAGGACTCTTGCCTGGGTGGGACAGAGGAAACGAGGAATGCAGCGCGTTCTTTAAGACTTAGAAAAGAAACACAATAGAATATGTAACATTCCTGAGGAGGTGGATGTTTAGATTAAGGTTTGTACTCTCCTTCCACCCACAGCCCTAAGGGGTTTCGTGGAGCTTTAGCAGATTCATTCCACAACAGTAGAATCCCACGGCGGCATTTCTCCGACAAACAATTCATTTTTAACAAGGGAAAAAAGAACCCACTATCACTGGTCAGGATATATGGATAGAAAAGAAATATATATTTCAAAATGTTTTGATGGTTGAGAAATGGTATCTGACTGTAGTTATAATTTATATTTCACTTACTATGAGTGAAAATGAGCATCCCTTATTTTTTCATGTCTCCATTTACATTTCAATGGGTTGTTTTTATTCATACCCTATAGCTATTTTTCTATTGGGTTTCCATCTTTTTCTAACTAATTTCTAAGAAAGATTGAGAATGATTTTGTTGGTCAAGACTGAGTTGAGGAATTCTGCCAGAACTGTGCTAGGTGTTAGGATGGCTAGGACCCAGTCCTTGGATGGGTATTTCCCAGTCTGAGGGAAGATGTCTAGATTACCACAAGTGAAAAGACTCACCTGTTTCAAGTATTCGGGAAATAGCAACCAGTTCAAGGGGATGGGGCTTAGTGGTCATGGTGGGCAGGAGCACAGTCCCATCCAGGGCAGAGAAATTCTTAGCATCTTACTTTCAGCGGAGGTTGTTTTCAATTGATCTTTTTTCAGAGACCACTCGGGAGAAGATGAGTGAGAGAACCATAATTGGTCAAAAGAGGAAAACTAAGCAAGTGTGTGGTCTCTGACAAAGGCCAGCTTCAGCCTGGCCCAGGAGGAAGCTCTGGAGCATGAACCACACCAGCGAGCTAACCGTTTCTACCCTGAGAGAAGCAACTTGTCCTTCATACTCCCGTCAGTAAGTCATCAGCTAAAGTCTGAGGCTGAATGGGAAGACATAGATTCCAGGTCAAGATGGCTTCTGTTTGGAAAGGCAGTTAGCTCTCTGGAGAAGGGGGTGACTGTGAGTCATTAGCAGCCATCACTCACAGCAGCTGAGAGTCAGGGGTGCCAACAACTTGCATGGATCACATTTAGTAGAATCCAGAGTTCCCCCAAGAATCCTATAGTATCTGCCAATGCACAATGCCAACTGTGAACTTGAATGTCCCCTAAAAATGTCCCCAAATAGCAAGTGAAAAGGCTTTCAACAAAAACTGATAGATGTAGTCCAGAAACATAATTGTGAAACTCATGAATCAGGGTTTGACTTGTATTTCCATTGTCTAGGATAATCATTTATTATCTTGAGCAAGACACTCTGCTGGGACCCAAGTGTTAGTTTATGAACGTTTGATTATTTTTGAGTCGCAGCTGCAGAATGCCAGAAGCTTGACTCTTCAAATATATCACTTCGTTATAGGCAGTAATAGCTCCGATGATGGTGGCAGAATTTAGCCCGAGCAAATATTTATAATTGACAATGAATGTGTGAGCAGGAAGCTAATGAATGGATGTGCTGATTATTTTCCCCTGCCACAAACATTAGCTCTTGTTTGTTTTAACTGTCAAACTGACACTACAGATTAGAAATGCTGGCAAAGATCCACAGTGGAGAAAAATTTTAAGAAAATTAACAAATTGTGTAAATTTTGATACTTCTCTTTACAAATTTAAATTGTTTGTGGGTGTTAGCAGGAAGTTATGGATTACTTATAAGCCTAACTGAAAAACATTTAGGTTTACAAGTACATGTGGATTTCTAAAATCTTTCATTTTAACCCAGGAAGCCAAGCTGATGACGTCTTCTTGGATTCAGTTAGATATCTTTAACTAAATAGTGGACTTCGCCATTAGATGTATACATAAAACAAACACTTTGTCCTTTCCAGTTGTTTTCTTCTGTTGTAAACATTATTAGTATTGAGTTTTGGTATATAACATATAATGTGTCTTTATATAACTGCATACATTTGTTTGGCTTGTCAGTAACATTGTTCTGTGAATTCATGGTGGTCTTGGACTATGTTATCATTCATGAAAGTGACCATTCTTTCCAGCAGAGTCACATTGGCAGCTTCACGTTGTGATGATTTTTGTGTCTGAATCTGCCAGCTGCTGAGTCTGTCTTACCCATCAGTGCCATGCATTAGGTCTTAGTGACAAGGTGTGGGAGTGTGCTGTCTGCATGTCTTAGCCTGGGGCTGTGGGTGCCTTGGTGGGCTTTGGCCTTCAGTGGCCCACGAACACCACGAACACCTTGACCTGCTTATTCTGTGGGTGTCTCCTTATGCATCCATGGTCACAAAGTAGACAGTGAATGCAAGGGAAGCAGACAAGGCGACACAGCAGGCAGTGGGGTGGCGTGGAAGAAGTGACACTCTGTGGAGTATTGTCTCTCCAATGACTGCCCTGTGGCCCTATGGCCATGTGGTCCACCTTTAACTCAGCAGCAGCACTTATCTTTAAGGCATTTTAAAAGCTCCCTTATCAAGGGTGAGAAGAGAGCAGAGGAGAGCTGCAGCTGTGTTGGCTGATGGGGTAAAGGAGGCTTTTGATCAGTGTTTCCTAGAAGAATAGCTATATGGGGGTCGGGGGATGTGTACCTTTCTGGTTTTAATCTCTGACACAGCGGTGCAGCTTGGCTTTGAGATAAAGGGCACTGCCTCCTCCTTCAGTTGTCATGTGTTTCTCCAGGACGTCAGAGCAGCAGTGACAGGTGACAGTTCCCATCACATAGTAAATGAGGATTCACTACACACCAGGCACTGTGCTAAGGAAAACACATACACTATCTTATCAAGTCCTTCTTATTGCTCAGTGTTGTACTAAAGGCACAAGAGCAAGTCCTCTTATTAGCCTTATTTTGCAGTCAAGGAAACTGAAACTTGAGGAATTGAAATAAGTTTGCTGAGGCCACACAGTTAGCAATAGAGGAGCTAGATGTCCTACCCCAACCCATCAAAACCCATGTCTTAACCACTAGGCTAAACTGCCTCCAGGACCAATGTTTGCGTGTCCAGCAACATCCTGACTGTGTAATAGGTATGCACAGCACAGGTGAGTTCCTGTATTTACAGGTACTTGGTGACTTATCCTGGATATAGGAGCACTTAAGAATATGGCTTTTTAATAATTTTTAATCCTAGCCACTAGGACTGACATATTTATTCAGGTGAGTTTCTCTGATTATTTTATCCAAACAAAGGTGTTCTTGCCACCATTGTATTTTACTCCATAAATTCAGTCGCTTTCACTTTCTCAGCTCCTTGAATCAGCTCTTAATCTCTGCCACACAGATGTAGAAAAGGCTTGGGTGAAGACATTTGCTCAGACTTCTTATGCTTACACCTTTCCATAGGAGCCAGTGACGAAATTTTTCTAGAGCTATTCTCTCCTATCACTGCAATCATCCTGCCCCACTGTGGGACTTGATGGTTATTCTTTACAGAGTGGAAATCAGGACCATAATTTTTTACTTTCCTTTTCCAGGTCACAGACTGCATGGTGCTCTCCTTACCCGCCTTTCTGTCCTGCCTAGGCCCACTTCTGGCCACTTCCACCATCACTGCCCTTCCCTAAGTCATTGTCTCTTCACTACAGCAATGGCCTTTAACTATCTTTCTGCTTCTACTCTTATTTCCCTGTATTCGTCATATATTGCTGTGTAGCAACTTATTGCAAAACATAATGACTTAAAAGCAGCAAACATCTATTATCACACAATTTCTGTGGGTCAGGAAGCCGAGTGCAGCTGAACTGGGTGCCTCTGGCTCAAAAATCTCTTGTGACCTTGCTGTTCACCTGCTGGTCTGGGCTTCCATTATATCAAGACTTGACTGGAGCAGAAGGGTGCACTTCCAAGATCACTCACATGACTGTCACAGGCTCCAGCTTCTCATGGCTTTGGACTACAGGTCTCAGTTCCTTGTCACATTATGTGGACCTCTTCCTGAAGTTGCTTACAGTATGGTAGCTGGCTTCCCCCGAGTGAGTGACCAGAGAGAAAAGGAGAGACAGGGAGGGAGAGAGAATGTTCAGGATGAAACCACAGCACCTTTATAGCCTAATCTCAGAAGTGACATCCCATTACTTCTGTCATACTCTGTTCATTATAAGTGAGTCAATAAGTACAGCCTGTATGCAAGGGGAGGCATCGGAGAAGGGCAGGGACGCCGAAGGCGGGGATCAGTGGGGGTCATCTCAGAGTCAGCCTACTGCATCCCCACCCAGCAGCCAGAGGTATGATTTAGAAAAAACTTTTAAATTTAGATCATTATAGATTCCAAATATGTCATGTTAAAATATAAATCAGATCATGTCATTCACCTGCTCAAAACCTTTCAATGGCTTCCCAGTGTCCGAAGCCCTTATCATGATCTATAAGGCCACCAGGGGGCTCAGCTATTTCCTGACCCTTTTTCTTTCCTTCCACTCTCCTCTTTGTTTCCTGCACCTTTCCTACCCGGGCCTCCAGAAATTCTGCCAAACCACTCCCATCTTGAGGCTTTGAACTCGCTGTTCCCTCTGCACTGGACTCTCTTTCCAGGATAACCCCAGGCTTCATTCAGATTTCTTTGGAAGTGTTCTCTCCTCAGAGACACCTCCCCCAACCACCCTAACTAAAACATCCCCTTGTTAGTTTCTACTCCCTCATTTGGTTTAATTTTTTTTAGATGTCACATATCATCCACCTGACCTTGTACATTTCCATATCATCTGGTAGAATATTAAACTCCTTGAGAGCAAGGACTTGGTTTTGTATTTGCCTGAATTCTCAGTGCCTAGGACCATGCCTTGTCATAAGCAGGTGATGATTATAATATGTTCCAGTGGACTGAATTATGTGGAAGCAATAAATAAAATCCATAGCCACCAAAACCGAAAGGAGAACTAAACTGTGTTTTTACGGTGGACTTTCCTGTGTTCTACACAGTTCAGTTCACCAATATCAACAAGTTTTTATCACCAAGAAGTCTGAAATTGAACACAGTTCTCACAGCACACTGGAAACCCAAACGGCAACTTTATGGGAAAACTGCATTCAGTCTTCTTAATTTTGAGTGTGAACACTGTAGCCCTTCTCATGGGGACTCCTTAGTGAGGTGTGACACACTTCTTGCTGACTATGAGAGAGGAGGTTGCAGAACTCAGGCTGATTAAGATATTGGCTGGGGCAACAGGGAATCGAAGCTCAGTTTTATAAGCTTTTCTTGCAAACCTCCTATACTTGGGGAAAAAACCAAGGCTGAATGGTTGATTCTGTTGTCTTTATTTCAATAATAAAATACCAAGTATATTTTGGTGGAAAGTTTCTGATATACGTTTTAGTATGTCAGTGTTTTATCTTGGACTCTAACTTGTAAGATAATGCCTGAGGCTAGTGCAGGAAGTGGTGAAGAGGATGTACAGGAATCCCCAGTTTTCAAAAGTTCACATTATATATGCCGCTTTGCCATTACAAAAGACCTACATCAGTGCCGATTTTTGCTAACAGAAAGAAATCCAAAGATTTTCTCTTGTATGAAAAAAGTTAAAAAGCAAAAATTGTGTTCAGCGTTTGTTTTGCATGAGCCCTTATACAGGCAGCTTTCGCTCCAAGCAGCGAGAGTGGCCCTACCAGACTGCTCCCCCAGAATCCACACTGTGCATCTCAGTACCAAGCCCGAGAGATTTTAAATGTATCTATGAGCACCTGTGCTTTATCTCCATTTATTTTGTGCAGCCGTCAGCAAGATGTGTCATAAGGTATCAGAAAAGCCTCATTAGGGTTATGCTTAATGTAAAATGGACATAATTAAGGATCTCCATCATGGTAAATGAAATAAAGACAGTGCATGGAATTTTGGGTCTAGGGTTGCTCAAACATTTTTCCATATAAATTAATGACAATTGCGTTTTCTCTTTACGTCATTTCAGCTTATGAAAGTTCTCATAAGAATGTTCTACTTTCAGATAGCAGTGGAAACCTGTACTATGTGATTTTTTTTGTGTATAGTGAGAAAAGAATTTGGTTCTCTTTGTGTTAAAACAATAGCACTTGCTTTGTGCATATTGTAACTGAGAAATTGATGGGAATGGGAGAGGAGTCTCTGGCTGCAGTAGTTTTATGGGATTTTTTTTCTTCCTTTAAAACATTAGCATCTCTTATATAATCCACAGACTATTTTTACTGAGTTGCAGTTGAATGTCACAAGAGTCCTTTAGAATAATCTCTGTGGAACAAATTTTGTGCCAGCATCTTTGTTTGTTTGTTTGTTTGTTTTTTGTATGGTGGTCTTTTAAAGGCCCTTTTTTTTTTTAAATGTCTCTTTTCTGTCAAAGCTGGACACATTAGAAAACAATTGCTTCATACCATCTGGAAATCAAAACAAATAGAAAATACTGATTGGTAAAGTCTCCATTTTCTTACCTTTGAAGTGGGGCTGATATTCCCACTGCATAAGGTTATCATGAAGATTAAATAAAACAATATAAACGCAGTGCTAAGTTCAGAATTTGCAAAGAGCAGCCCTTCCATAAATATTCTCATCGTTGTTATAATATTATCGTTTTATGGAGAAGGTGCAAAAATAAAGCACTCAACTCACAGCCTTGCCAACAATTTAAGAAGAAGTAGTTCCAAAGACAGGAATGGCCAGAAAAAGCTAGCTGGTGGTGATTTTGTATCAGTTTGCACAACCTTCAGGGTAGGCCAGGAAAGTATCTTTGCCCTCCTTTTGTTGTTTAGTAGTTGAACATGGTGTTCTTAAAGGCAATTAATTGGTATGCTGTTAATTTTTAGGTTTTACTTTAAAAAATAGATTATGCATTTATATGTTTCAAAATTTTAATAGCACAAAGGGTGTACAGAGGTAAGTCTGCCATCCTCCACCTGGTACCCTGACCCCAGCTTGGTGACAAGTGTTACTGATTTCTTACCAGTCTAATTAAACACAAAGATTTATATATATTTTCCCCTTCACACAAACTGAAGCACATAACACTTGCTGTTCTGGGTCTTCCTGTTTTCACTTTGCAAATTATGTCAACAGTGACCCTTATTTTTTTGTGATTGTATATAATTCTTTGTATAGGTGACCATAATTGATAAAGTCTCCAATTAATGAAAGTCAGGTTGTTTCAATCATTTGCTATTATAGACAATGTCTTGTGTGTATGTCACTTCTCACAAATGCAAGTATACCTGAAGGATAAAATCATAGAAGAGTGGAACTTGCGGCCAAGATGGAGGCATAGGTAGACACACTGTGCCTCCTCGCACAACCAGAATAAGGACAACAACAATTTAGAAACACAATAACAACCAGAACTGACAGAAAATTGAACTGTATGGAAGTCCGACCACCAAGGAGTTAAAATAGACATATTCATCCAGACAGGTAGGAGGGGTGGAGTTGGCAGCCAGGTGGAGAGGGGTTGCTGCAAAAAAAGCGGTGACACCGGGCATGCAGGGCAGCAGCTGACAAACCCCAGGCTTGAAAGACGGCAGCAGGCAGACCCTGGGAGTGGGGTGGCAGCAGGCAGACCCAGCCAGGTGGCAATTGTGAAGCAGGTCACATCGTGTAAGGCAGCTGGCTAAGTGGGTGGTCCCACATTCATGCACACAGATAAACTGGGTGAAACTTGACAGCGAGACAGACCGCACAGCCCAGGGTCTCAGCATGGGGAAGTGGAGCCTCAAAACACCGATTGAAAACACCTGTGGGGGTTGAGGTGCTGGGAGAGACTCCCAGCCTCACAGGAGAGGGTGTTGGAGAGACCCACAGGGTTCTAGAACGTACACAAGACCACCCACCTGGGAATCAGCACCAGAAGGGCCCAGTTTGCTTCGGGGAAGTGGTGGAAGGGCCTGAAATCCAGCAGAGAGAGGAGCAAGCACCGTTGTTCCCTCTCTGACCCCACCCCCACATGTGACATTGGGTTGCAGTGTCACAACCCAGCAACTGGATTGCCCACCCTGGTGAGCAACTAAGGCTCCACCCCTCACCCCTCATACGTAACAGGCGCGACAAGACCAAAAAAAAAAAAAAAAAATGACCCAAATGGAAGAACAGATCAAAGCCTGAGAGCAAATACAACTAAGTGACCAAGAAATAGCCAACCTATCAGATGCACAGTTCAAAGCACTGGTGATCAGGATACTCACAGAACTGGTTGAATTTGGCTGCAAATTAGATGGAAAAAATGAAGACTATGCAAAGTGAAATGAAGGAAAATGCACAGGGAACCAATAGTGATGGGAAGAAAATGTGGACTCAAATCGATGGAGTGGACCAGAAGGAAGAAAGAAACAACCAAACAGAAAAGAATGAAGAAACAAGAATTCCAAAAAATGAGGAGAGGCTTAGGAACCTCCAGGACATCTTTAAACATTCCAACATCTGAATTATAGGGGTACCAGAAGGAGAAGAAGAAGAGCAACAAGTGGAAAATGTATTTGAACAAATAATGAAGGAGAACTTCCCCAGTCTGGCCAAGGAAACAGACTTCCAGGAAGTCCAGGAAGCTCAGAGAGTCCCAAAGAAGTTGGACCCAAGGAGGAACACACCAAGGTACATCATAATTACATTAGCCAAGATTAAAATGAAGGAGAGAATCCTAGAAGCAGCAAAAGATAAGGAGACAGTCACTTACAAAGGAGTTCCCATCAGACTGTCAGCTGATT
>CM052538.1:81388574-81406416 GCA_028533065.1 Trachops cirrhosus
TATTCAAAGTCATAAAAGGCAAGAACCTGCATCCAAGATTGCTCTATCCAGCAAAGCTTTCATTTAGAATGGAAGGGCAGATAAAGTGCTTCCCAGATAAGGTCAAGTTCAAGGAGTTCATCATCACCAAGCTCTTATTGTATGAAATGTTAAAGGAACTTATCTAAGAAAAAGGAGATAAAAACATGTACAGTAAAATGACAGCAAACTCACAATTATTAACCAGCACACCTAAAACAAAAACAAAAAGAAACTAAGCCAACAACTAGAACAGGAACAGAACCACAGAAATGGAGATCACATAGAGGGTTAGCAACAGGGGAGTGGGAAGAGGAGAGAGGGGGAAAAGGTACAGAGAATAAGTAGCATAGATGGTAGGTAGAAAATAGTCAGGGGGAGGGCAAGAATAGTAGGGGAAATGTAGAAGCTAAAGAACTTATGACCCGTGGGCATGAACTAAAGGGGGGAATGTGGGTGGAGAGGGTGTGCAGGGTGTAGGGGAATGAAGGGGGGAAATGGGACAACTCTAATAGCATAGTCAATAAAATATATATTTTAAAAAATCATAAAAGAGTAATTTTGCTGGGAATTGTTGAAGTGCCCTTACTCTTGCCAGCAATGGATGAGCAAGCCTGTTTCCCACGCCTCGCCAACACAACATGATACCAAATGTTCTACAGCTCTGCTGTGTTTGTAGGTGAGGTTTTAATGTGCATTTCCCTTATTGCGAGTATAATGGAAGATCTAAAAGTGTGCCTAAGAGCCTTTCCTATGAATTGTTGGTTCCTCTCCTTTGCCCATTTCTCTATTGGGCTGTTGGTAATTGGGATATTAAAGGTTAGAGTATATTGGGTAGTGGAAAGAAATAGGCCTTAAAGTTGGTGGACTGATGCGTAAATTCTGGTTTAATCTTTTATTGATTATGTGCTTCAGTTTCCTCATCTCTAAACTGAAGTTAGCAATGCCGACTTTACAGGCTCCAGGAAGGGTGAAAAGGGATCACTTGTAACATACTCGGCCCAATGTCTGGCCCTTCGTAGGAGCTCAATAAATTGAAAGTGTTTCCTTTCTCCTTCCATGATTTCAGAAAGATTACTGAAGATTTCTATATTCCTAAGGAGTCACATATAATTTCTCAAAACAAAATATACCCAAAGAAAAGAAGAAGAAATTTTAAAAAAAAAGACTTGTTGGAGTGGTGAGCGGAGGATGGGACAGAGAAGCCATGTTTTCTTGCCTTGGGTATCTTGAATTGTTGGTTTTTTTTTAATTTTGTTGCCCAGTATGCTTCTAAAGCCATTCCTTCCTCTGAAAGTGCTCAGGGAATACAGGCTAATTTTAATGTTAGTATAAGCAAAACATAATTAGAGAAGTAAATCTGCCATGCCCAGAAATACATTATGTATTACAAAGACAATACATAGTATGGCTTTAAAAAGTCATTTGCTGCTTGACATTCTTTGCGGGGATATCAGGGCCTTGCCCAGAACCTTCATCGGCTCTTCATAATGTTTGCTGAATTGACTTGGTGCACTCTTTCTTTCACTAGCAAAATAACAAAAATGTCATCTTCTAGATTCTTCTTGGACCAGATATTTATTAGTCCTCTGTATCACCAGTATCACTTGTAGCTCCGCAGCAAGTGCTGGGAGAGGTCGAACCTCTTCCTGGACAGGAACCAGCCTGGAGCGGGTCAGCCTCAGGACAGTCTGTGGTGAGTGAGTTCTTGACTTCGTGGAGGAAGGATTTCACAATACAAGTCCAGGTGATTTTGAAAGTATTTTTAGTAAGCCTCGGGACAGTGAAACAATGGAAGGACTTAGGGTAGAAGAAGTAACAGGCGAGAGCCTAGGCGGTGCTCTGCTTTGGCTCCCTAGAAAAGTTGTAGGAAAAGAGTGAGCCAAGGTAGGGCTGCTTTTAGCTCACCTGAAAAGTCAGAGAAAAGGGAGCCTTGGAGACAGGATCAGGGGGGAAACATGGGTGGAGATAATGATGCCCACTGCTCCCCTGGCTGCAAGTCTCATGCGGACCCTTAGAGTTTAGGAAGAAATAAAAAGTTTAGGAGGAAGGGGCATGGGCAAGCTCTAGAGCGAGCCAGCCCTGAGTCTTATCTTGGGTCTGTCTGGTTTTTAATGGGGGTTTTTGTTATTTGTTCTCCCGACTTCATCTGTCCTTGGTTTAGCTGGCACAAATGGCATTAACTGTGTCTCTGTTCTCTCTTTTCCCAGACCAGGGAGATTTAACCTATGTATTCTCAGGTTAGGGAGGAAAGGTGTAAACCATTTGCTCTCCAGTGTCCTTGGTTAGGGGAGATAAGGTCTTGTGATTCACCAGCTGGCTGTAAGTTGCTCAGACAGTTTGGCCTTATTTAATGTTCATGTCTGTTTCCGTATTTCACTTGCTCAGGAATTTTCCTAGCTCCTTTCCATTGTGTCACAAACTTGACTGAATCAGAGACTGAGACATGTGCTGTTGAAATTTGGTATGAATCAAGGTTAAACCCCAAAGAATTACAACATCCCTGACTTTCAAAAAGGGCATTGGGGAGGGGCGTTGATGCATTCTTCTGCTCCACATCCATGTAATATGCCAGCTTATCTATATGGCCATGATTTTCAACATTTTATTTTTATTTTATTTCGAATTTCATCTGACTTACCAAATATGATACACTATGTATTCATTTGAAATAAAATTAATAAAATTAATTGTAAATCCGTTTTGTGAATTCCCTATATCCCATGGGATAAGTAGAGAGATCGTATGGTGTTGTGAAACTGTGATGAAAAATTCACACTCTGGAGATTCCAGGATGTGATATTTTAATAGTTTCATAGATGGGTGCATGCTGAGGATGACCATCTCATTTTTTCTCTCTTCCTAACCATTTAAAACTCAGTTGCTCTGTTCTTGATAGGCTAGACTTGCAGGTTTTTTGTGAGTAAACATGGTGTACATTTCAGCACGGAGGTCTCCAAGCCAGAATGAGAGATTCTCACAAGCCTCACCTTTGTTTGCTAAAAATTGGAGGATTTGATCTCCACAGTTCACTTCTGAGACAGCACACAAATTACATTCTGCCTTTGGCTTCCAGCAGCTTGTCACCTTTGTCTGTGGAGAATCACCTCCTCTCCCTCTGTGTGCTGGAAAAGTCATTTAAATAACCCTCCCCCTTTAAAAAGTGCCCCCACCCCCACCCTGTGGGGAGGAGGAGGGATCTGGAGGGTCTTCTTAGTGGCCAGTACACTCGGCTCTCTGATGTCTGGGAAGGCTGCAAAAGGAACACCGGGAACACCCCAATACCTTCCTACTGTTCAACTGTGTATAAACCATCACTGCAAGGGTGTTGAGCCTAGAGGTGAAACCTACAGTGCCCGGTGGGATGACAGACGTCTTGATCCAGAGACTTGCAGTTCACTTGTTGGACCTGTTCCATCTCCTTCCTTCCTTCCTTTCTCCCTCCCTTCCTTCCTTCCTCATTTTTATGCATTTTTCTTATCATCCATGTCTTCTTTAGGGGGTGTGCAGTAGAGTGAGCAAAGACAACAAACACATCTTAGTTAAGTTTATCACTTGCTTGTTGATCAGGTAAAGGAGGGTAATCACATAGGCAGAATCCAGTTTGTGGTTCAGCATCAAGCTCCACGTATTCCTGAGACCTGTGACCATGGGTAGTTGAGAGTTTCCAATACACGATCCTGTAAATTTAAGCTTCAAGGAGAAACCTAGTTAGGCTTCTGGGCTTGAACATACCCTTTGGAATAGGAACCAGCTAACTGAGCAGAAATCTCACATGTGAGAACTTGCCAGAATGGGAGAGTGACTGACTCAGCAGAGGCTCAGGAAGCAAAATGCTAACCAGTGAAGACCTGGCTTGTTAGTGTCAGAGAGGATTATCTGAAAGAGTGTGAGAAGCTGCAGGGACTGAGGCAAGAAATGAGGTAGCTGAGGTTGACAGACTGCTTCAATCACTCTGTACTCCCTTATTTCCCTCCTGCTAATTGTAGTTTCGAAACCAGCAATAACTCCCCTCACAATGGTTAGGGATTATAAATGTCTATGCAAACATTTGAGAGTGATACATGTATTATTCAAGTGTTATACGACTAAAATGTTTTTATTTGTGTGACTTGGGTGTTGAATGAGATGAAATTCAGCAGGATATGATCAAGGAGCAGTGCTGTTTCCTCCTACCACTGCCTGTAAATACACACGGTCAGACCTCTACTCAAAGCTTCTTGAATGCATTTAGGGTAGAGATATAGTTCTTCGGTTTCTTGTCAACTGACTTAATTCTCTTATCATTTATAATAGGTTTTTTCATAGTTTCTCCTATGTTTTCCAAAAGTGGAGATTTAAATCGTTCCTCTCTAACTTTTATACTTCTAATTTTCTTTTCTAAGTTTGATTATTCCAGTACAGTGTTAAATAAGAGGAGTGATAGTAGGCATTCCTGTCTTGTGATTTTAAAATCATGGCTGAACCTGCAGTAAAATGCATACTCTTTTACAGGGTGGGACAACAGCAGGTTCATGTGTTCATATGGAAAATAATACAATAATATATAAATAATAATCCAAGAATAAACTGTGTTTTGTGTACTCACAACTGTAAGCCTACTCTTACCCCATCCTTTATAATGCAGTTAGAAATATGCATTGTTCATATCTAGTAATTTCATGTCTAAGAATTTAGTCTACAGATATACTAATAGATTAATAAATAACAATTTATTATTTGAACAGTTTATTCATAGCAGTAATATTTATAATAATAAAAATTAGAAGCAATCTAAATGTTCTACACTGAAGAATGGTTAAGTCAGTTGCAGCTTATCCATATGATAAAATAAAGCTGTATTATTTATCTAGTAATATATAACAAATTACCCTAAAACTTAGTGGTTAAAAACAATAAACATGTATCATCTTTCACAGTTCATGCGATCAGGAACTCAGGAGCAGCCTAGCGGGATGGCTCTGCCTCAGGATACATCATGAGCTTTAGGTCAAGATGTTGGCCAGGGCTCTAGCCATCTGAGGCTTGACAGAGGCTGGGGGTTCTGCTTCCGAGGTAGCTCACATGCACACTTGGGAAGATGGAGCTGGTTGCTGGCAGGAATTCTTAGTTCCTTACCACAGGGACATCCCTGCAAGACTGCAGTGTCCTCTCGTGACATGGCAGCTGCCTTGTCCCATAGTGAGTGACCCTAGAGAAAACAAAGTAGAAACTGCAATGTCTTTTATGAAGTCACACTGTTTTGCACCATGTCCTGTCCATTGCACACATAATTCCCGTTCATTGTGGTAGGAGGCTAATTAGGGACATGAGTACCAGAGGGCAAGAATTAGTGGGAGTCATCAGGGAGGCTAGTTACTACAGCCTGTGCTCTGACCCCCAACGATTCATGTGCCTCATATATACAAAATACACTCAGCCTGTCACAAGGCCCCAGAAAGTTTCAACCTGTTACAACACCAGTTCCGAGTATGGAATCTCACCATCTACATGAGATCCTGGGGCGGATGAAGCTGTTTGGGTTCCTTCAGAATTTAGTTTCAAGTATAGTTCAAGTGTAGTTCTTCTCAATCGGAAGACCTGACATCTGACGTATACTGCTGGGACATGCATAGGATAACTGCGGTAGATATTCCTGCCCAAGATGGGAAGAACAGGAGGCACACAGAGGTCATTGCTTCATAGCAGTTCTACAGTCCAGCCCGGCAAATGTTGCAAGTTCCTCAGTTAGGATTCAGGCCTCCTCTTCTCTGTGAATGATTCTGCTTGGCTCTCGGCTGTTCTCTCCTACTTCTCATTTCTAGCCACTTATTCTTCCTTCCTGTTCCTTAAAGGTAACTCACATTGCGCAGCTGAGAGGCAGTCTCAGCCTGCCTCCTGCATATCAAAGTTAGGGAGTCTAAAGGTCTTTTGTTTTGTATGTTTCTCCTCCACTCAGTCCAACCTGGTGGCGTTACAATCCTTTTGGGATCTACACTCAGCTTTGTACTTCGCAAAAGGATTGTAGATGGGAGTCATTCCTTTAGACAAAAACTACACTATCTCTTCTCTTCAAGATAAGCCATTTTCTACTTTGTGCTTTTGTCAAAATTGCAGAGGGGCAATGCCCTTACGTTGCTTAGGAGACCTAGAGTTCTCTGAAGTAAGTATGCCCTTAGATTATAAAAAATCATTAAAATGGGATTTTATAGTCACAGCCTCAACTTCATCCTTAGGCCAGGTTTTCTTGGAAGAGCTCTGGATTTGATTTTTCTTTTCTTGGCCTGGAAGCCATTTTACAATTTTAGCATTTTCTGTCATCTGGAAAATTTCAAAAGCAGAAAGTCTTCACTACTTTTTGTTTAGCAGTTCTTCCCTCAGCTTATCTCTCCTCACAGGTTGCCATAAGCAGCCAGAGGAAAACTAGCACACTTTCAGCATTCTGCCTGGAAATCTCCTTAGCTAAATCACTAGTTAATTAGATACATTTCCTTCCTTCCTTCCTTCCTTCCTTCCTTCCTTCCTTCCTTCCTTCCTTCCTTCCTTCCTTCCTTCCTTTCTTCCTTCCTTCCTTCCTTTCTTCTTCTTTCTCTTTTTTTGCCATGTGACAGTGTTGCTGAATTTTTTGTCCTATTTAAAAAGAACCTCTCATCTTCTAGTTTCCAATAATGTTTTCCAGACTTTCCCCCAAGCCCTCATCAACGGCAGCAGCATTGAAGGTCAACAGGCTTCTGCTAACAGTTTCTTCAATGCACTTTACACTTGCACTCCTCCAAGCCTTTCCTTCTTGCTGTTGTAAGCCACTCCCACATTTTAGGTCTATTGTTATGGTGGTATTCCACTTCTGGCATCAATATCATTATTTATCTATGTGCAATAAGTTACTTCAAAATTTAGATATTTAAAATAATAAATATTTATTAACTTACACAATTTCTGTTGGTCAGGAACCCAGAAGTAGACCAGTTTGGTGGTTCTGTCTCAGAGTCGTGAGGTTACACTCAAGGTGTTGTCCAGGTTTGCAGTCATCTAATAACCTGACTGAGTGGGAGGACCTACTTCCATGGTGTAAGTTAGTGCTGGTTGCTGGCGGGAGGTCTCCATTCTTTACTATGTGGACCTCTCTAGAGGGATGTGGAGTCCACATGACATGTCTGTTGGCTTCTCCTATAGTGAGTAATCCAAAATAGAGCAACATACAAGCTATAACAGCTTCTATGACAGGCTTGGAAGCTGCACGCTATTGTTTCTTAAGTATA
This sequence comes from Trachops cirrhosus, assembly GCA_028533065.1. NCBI lineage: Eukaryota > Metazoa > Chordata > Mammalia > Chiroptera > Phyllostomidae > Trachops > Trachops cirrhosus. Next base: position 81,395,831 of record CM052538.1, read on the forward strand.
TTACTGGTTGCACAGCTCAGCTCTATTCAGTGTGGCAGGATACTTACTGCACAGGGTCATAAATACCAGGAGGCAGTAATCATTGGGAACTCCCTCGGAGGCTGGCTACCACAGTGATGATAAACAATCATGACAATTAATCTAAAATAATATGTTGGAAAGAGCTTCAATAATAGGTTGGATAGAAGAAAGATTCAAATGTATTTAATTCAGTATAATCTAAAAATTATTAAAAATAGTTTTTCAGGGTTTTTTTTTGAGAGGGAAAGGAAGGAGGTCGGGGGGGACAGAGAGAGAGAGAGAGAGACTTCTATTTGTTGTTCCACTCATTTACACATTCATTGGTTGATTCTTGTATGTGCTCTGACCATGGATCAAACCTGCAACCTTGGCATTTTGGGACAATGCTCCAACCAATTGATTCAGCCAGCCAGCCAGGGACATTAAAAGTAGCTTTTTATATTATTTTCATGTTATTGTCTCGGTGTGCCTATTCACACAGAGAAGATAGACAAGAAGAAAAACAAAAATGTTAGTGTTACTTATTTCTAGGTGAGAGGATGTGAATTTAAAAGTTTTTTAAAATCATTGTGTGTTTTCAAAACATAACACTACATATACATGAGTAATTAACCAACATGAGTTTTGAGGGCATAATGGGAAAATCATTTAAAATTTTTGTTTATTTTCTTTAAGATATAAACAATATCATTTTCCCATAGTTTAAAAATTAAAATTTCTACACCCCTCAAAGAAACTAATGATAATTTTGAATGGCAGGAGTTGTTAACTCCCAGTTTGGCAATTGATGACTTATCTCATTAAAAGATAATCATGCTGCCACATTTTAAATTAATATTTGTACTAGCACAGTGTAATGTGTGTGCATGCATACATGAGTGGGCTCAGTGGGAAAGGGGGTGGGAAGACTCCTTTAATTGTTAGGTGGCGGCTAGGAATGAGCGGCCAGAGGTAAAATGAAGGCAGGGCCCTCGCCATCACAACGTAGCAAAGAGGAGGCTGGAAGCAAAAGTGAGACATGTCCCACCGGTTAACCCGGAGACCTGAGCTCAGTTTGAAAAGATTGCCAGAAGATTGCCCGTGTTTCAAGCATTGCAAGCGAAACCGCGCAGCAGGAGGGGAGAGCTGAGAAGCCGGGAGACCTTCTGTAACAGTTTCACTAAGATTGCTCTGCGTCTTAAATAAACATCACGAGCAGGAGGAAGCGGAGTACTGAATATGAGATTCTGTACTGGGAAAGGGGGCCGCTGCAACAATTTCACTAAGACAAAGAAACTTTTGCTGAGTAAAAAAGCCTTTGAAGCTCTGTGTATTATCCCCAAGATTTAGAAGGGAATAAGGAGGGGTACCTCTAGATGCCAGCTGAGGTATATAACCCCTGAACCCCAATAGTCAGCACATTTAGCCAACTACCCACTTGTAGCCTTGGCTCAAGTATATAGAACATACTAACAATCTTCTTTCCTCTATGTGTGGGGCATTTAGACTAGTCCGGTTCCTGCTTGCAGCTTTATGCTTGTATGTATTTCACAAATAAACTTGCTATCTTATTTCCACCATATGTCTCTTGCTTCAGCTCATCTCTTATGGTGAGACAAGAACTGAGGCAGAGAGGGGAGGTCTCCTGACTCAGGTCTCTCTGTCGCCATCTGGAGCATAAAGATCATTCCTTAGTAATTAAATATCTTTTGGGTTACTTAATAGTCAAAATGAATTGACAAATACAAACTTTTATATTTTCTCTTTTAATAGAACACCTGCCTCCACAATTTCTCCTAAAAAGATGAAATTTAAAGATGAACTATAAAAACATTCCTATATGATTGAAATAGAAAAACAAAGCAAAGTTTAATCAAGCTGAATATGAAACCTTCAAAAATATACCAGGCTTGAGTTCCTGTGAAGCTCTTCTTGAAAATTAATGCAGGAGTTATTTTCTGTGGATATGAGAACAGACCATGTTCATAAAGCTTTTTAATGCATAGCTCAGGATCCTGGAAGCATTTCCTAGTTGCCTCTGTAACCACTTGGATCAGTAGATGTTTGTGCAGTTTCGTTGCCAAAGGTGTCCACTAGGGCTGACGAAGCTGAAATTTCAGCTCACACATACTTATCCAGGCATCAGCTATCCGGGGCATCTGGTATTCCCCCTCCTCTTTTACAAAGCAGTTACAGATGGGCTAGAGCGCACTCCAGTTCTATCACTTCTTCATATTATGAACCGTAGGAAAACTTAGGCATATTGTCTGTTCTTGTGATTTTTCACTTGTTACTTTGTAATTATTGCTAAGGAATTTCACTGTTGTGTGTTCTGCTTTCTGTTCAGCCTGAAGAATTCCCTCTAGTAGTTCAGTAGTGGTTTCTTGATGATTTCTCTCAGTTTTCATATACTTGACAATATCTTTTTCACCTTCACTTTGGAGTATATTTTAGCTGTATATATAATTCAAGGTTGACACCCCACCCCCACACTGATCATTTTAAAAATGTGTTTCCATTGTCTTCTAACCTCCATTTTTTCTGATGACAAGTTAGATATCACCCTTATAGTTGTTCCTCTGTAATATCATTTAAAAAATTTTTATAGCTGACTTACAGATTTTTTCTTTAATTCTCAGGTACTATGACTATAGTGTGCTGACATGTGGTTTTCTATGTATTTATTCTATTTGTGATTTGCTGAGCTTCTTTGCTCTGTAGGTTGTTGTTTTTTACAAAGTATAGGAAATATTTGACGATTATTTCTTCCAATATTTTTCTACTGCATTCTCTTTCTTCTCTTCATTTGAGACTTGAACCACATGTATGTTAGACCACTTGATGTTATCTTACAAGTCATTGAATCACTCTTATTCTTTAACATTTTTGTCCATTCTGTTTTTTTAGTTGGGATAATTTTTATTGATCTGTCTTCAAGCTCACTGACCTTCTCTTCTGTGGCATTTCAGCTTCTCTTAAGCACATCTAGTAAATTTTTTTTGTTTCAGGTATTTTATTTCTAAATTCCAGAATTTCCATGTGTGTCTTTTTTTTTGTAATTTTGTTTCTCTGCCAAGACTCCTATGTGTTTACTAATTATATATATATCTACATTTAATTCTTAAACATATTCATAATAGTTTTAAAGTTATACTCTGTTATACTCTGTTCCTGATATGTGTGGCTTAGTTGTTTGGGTACTGTCCTACAAAGCAAAGAGTTGCTGGTTTGATTCTCAGTCAGGGCACATGCCTGGGTTGCAGGTTTGGTTCCCAGTTGAGGTACATGTACTTGTCAACCAGTCGATGTTTCTCTCTTATATCAATGTCTCTCTCTCTTGCTTTCTCCCTCCCTATCCCTCTCTCTAAAAAAAGTGAATGAATGAGTGAGTGAATAATTGATTAAATAAATAAATAAACAAACACTCTGTTAAGTCCAACTTTTGGGTTCTCTTGGAGATCTGTTTCTATTGGCTACCTTTTCTCTTCATTATGGATTATATATTCTCCCTTTTTACATGTCTAAAACTTTTATATTGTATGCTAAACATTGTGGATGTACTTTGTAGGGAATTTAAATTGTGATTTCTCTTTGAAAGGATTTGAGTTTTATTGTGGTCCATAGGTAAATTACTGGAGGGTTCGCTAAATCTTTTCAAGGTTGGTTTTAAGTTTTGTTATGGTGTGTCTGTTTTGATATTTTCCTTATTCCTAAAGCATGGCCCTTTCTCTAGTACACGGCCATTATTCTGAAGGTGTGGCCTTTCTGGGGTCTCAGTGACATGCCCAAGGTGCTAATATGGGTTTCTTCACTCTGGCTAGAACAGCACTCCAATGCCTTCTAGGACTGTACATCCTTGTAACCCTGTTCAATTCTTTGTCCCCAGTAGCCACTCTCTGCTGAGCTTCACAAAGTCTTTTGTTGCCCATGAACAATTTAGAACCTAAGGTGAATGCCCATGCAAACTTCCACATGCCACCCCAATAGCACCACCTTCTGCAGCTCTCTCTTCTCTGGTACCCTGCCTAAAAAATTCCAGCCAGCCCTGCACCATAAGTTTGTAGATTCAATCCCCAGTCTGCGCTTATACCTGGGTTGTGGGTTCTATCCCTGGTTGGGATGTGTACAGGTGATAAATAATTGTTCTCTCTCTCTCTGTCTCTCATTAGTGAATATATTCTTGAGTGAGGATTAAAAAAAATTCCAACCACCTTGGCCCCCTACATTCTCATCTGTGCATCCTCAGCTCAGCAAGCTGACTTCCTTTTCTTGGTCTCCATCATCTTGCACTTTGGTTTGGAAGTACCCCGAGGCAGAAAGCAGGGGTGAATATGATGCTAAATTTTTGTGTTCCTTTGTCTCGTGGAACTCAGTTCTTTGCTGCTTCTTTTTCCTGACTGCAATGTGTAGCTTCATATATTTTGCCTAGTTTTATTTTTGTTTACAGTGGGAAAATAAGTTAAATGTTAGTTATTTTTATCATGGCCAAAAGCAGAAATCATCCAAATCTAGAATAGAAGGTAGATAAACACTATTATATCATTTATTGAGTGAACGAACAATGGAGGCCTGAAGTTCATTAAAAACAAGATACATGGTTCTCTGGGAGGAACAAGGAGTTGAGCAGTAGAAGTAGATGATTATTTAGCTGTGATGGCCTCTTTTTGCCAAAATTTTGAACAAAGTGGAAGAAGAAGGCAAGGGCAATTTTTTTAGTATTCTTATCAAGGTGAGCTGAATTTTGAAAAACAAACAAAAAAAACACTTCATGAAGAAGAAAATATCATGTAATCTGGTATTCTTACATTTACTCTGTCCTAAAAAACCACCTACACATTCATTCTACTCTGAAAAGTAGAAAGTGTGTGTTAGGGGGGTCGATGATGCAGGCTGTGAAAGAATTTACAGAGAAGAAAGAGCAGAGAGAGCAAGTTTTCATTTTTACCTTTCCAAGGGAGGGAAAGGGCTAGGTGTGGAGAAATGCACCAGCACCAGCACCGGGGGGTTAGGGTTTTGGGCTTTTATCCAGTAATGGGGTGGCTGTAGAGCAGGATGTTTCTGTTGGGCTGCAATTTGTTTGGATGTTATCTTTGGGTGCAGGGTCCAGTGGTCTCTGTGGTCTGGTATGTCCTGTTCCGTGGGTCCCCCGCCCCCACCTCAGCCTCTGTGCCTTCAGGGTGTTTCCAGTAATTTTCTAGTCCTGATGATAAAGGCTCATAAAACCGGGTCAGTCATGCTTGGGGGTGGAGCCAGCTCTGGGAAGGAGGGCCTGAGAAAGTGGCTTTTGTCCTATCAGTGTGGTGCAAAGTTGTCTGGCAGCTCCGCTGAGCAGGGCTGGGCTCATCAATGCTCACTCACATGTGGGAGGTCATCTGGATGTCCTATAATCTGTAATGGCCTCAGCTGTCGTGTCCACTATATGAGTTCTTTCCGCAGCTCACTAGTTTTAGGAAGATGATAGAGCACAAGAGAGGAGGTGAAAACATGTGAGGGTTTTTGAAACCCCTGCTTGCATCAGTATTGCTATTTTCCCACTGACCAAAGCAAGTCACATAACTAAGCAAGAAAGTCAGGGTGTGGAGGTCACTACTAAAGAGCATGCAGTTAGGAAGTCATAAAAAATCGGTCCATTAGTGCAATCAGTATGTACTATTACCCTTATCACTTATTTTTATTTAATTCTGAAAGTAACTCACCAGTAAGTTACACTCATAACCTCTTCCATACTACTTACTTTTAAGGGTATGTCAGTCATTTTAGAGCAAAACAATCTAGGAATGGCAGAGAGCAAACTATTCACTCTATTTTTTCTTGAAAGAATTGGGTCTCATAATAAGGGACACAGACAATAGCTTAGCAAAAAAAAAAAAAAAAGGTGCAGCATGTATGTTTCACTTTCTCTTGATTACCTTCCTTTTCTTCCCAACTCACATAGCAAGAGATAACTGCAGATAGAAGTTTGTATTGCTGGGATATTTGGGATGTTCTTCCTAATTATCTATACCATTCCCTTAACCAGTGTCTTACATAGTTTATTTGCAGGCAATCAAGACAGAATTTTAAGGACAAGGGTGTGACAGGGGAATTACAAAGAATGGGCACTAAAATATAGGAAGTAAGTAGAGGCTGGAATAACATGTTAAGAAGAATTTGGTAGCCAGTTATAATAGGCTTGTGAACTCACACAAAGTATGAAAAAGAAGACATTCAGATTTTTTAGTATCATTTTTCCCCATGGCCCAGATTTTGAATAGAATATACTGGCACAATAGAAGGGGATAATTTCCTTTTCTTCCAGCTACTTGCTACTTGCCTTTCCATTTTCATGCTACCAAAGCAGAGTTCAGCACAACTGAAGCAGATGGAAGAAAATTTTCTAAATAGATGGGATTTTAAAACTACCTGTCTGTTAGGAAGCAGCCTTGTTTCCTCTTTCGCGCGGAGACAAGAGTCGTTGGGATCTGCAGACACGACAGGCATCTACGACTCCTGTTACTGCTGCCCTCTGTGGAAGGAAATGGGTTTCAGGTCCCGCTTCCATCTGATAAAAGGAAGCACACTGCCAATCCCTTACTGTGCCTCTCGGCTCCCATTCATTTGCTGATCTTGATATTATACAACACCATGTTAATTTCCGTTTTTGTCACAGTGCTCCTTAGAGTCAGAGGACATTATAACCGGAAGGTCCACAGAAATCATAAAGCCCAAACCAATTACATAACACAAGGAAATGGAAGCCTGAAGGAGTGACATTGAGGTAAAGATAGGTTAAGCTCAGGTTTGCAGCTCCCAGCCCAGGATGTTTTATTTTTTGTTTTTTAAAAAAATTTTTATTGTATTTTTTCCATTACCATTTAACCCTCATATACCCCTCTTCGCCCCTGCAGTCACCACACTGTTGTCCATGTCCATGAGTCCTTTTACGTTTATACTCGATCCTTTCACCCCCTAACTCCACCCCCACAATAGCTGTCATCCTGCTCTCTATGAGTCTGCCTCTGTTTTGCTTGATAGTTCAGTTTGTTCATTAGATTCCACATATGAGTGAAATCATATGGTACTTGTCTTTCTCAAACTGGCTTATTTCACTTAGCATAATGTTCTCCAGATCCATCCACACTGTCCCAAAGGGTAAAATTTTCTTCTTTTTTATGGCCGAGTAGTATTTCATTGTGCAAATGTCCCATGGTTGTTTTACCCACTAGTATACTGATGGACACTTGAGCGGCTTCTATATCTTGGAGATTGTAAATAATGCTGCAATGAACATTGGGGTGCTTATGCTCTTTCGAATCAGTGTTTTGGGTTCCTTGTATATATACCCAGAAGTGGGATTGCTGGGTCAAAAGGCAGATCTGTTTTTAATCTTTTGAGATATCTCCATACTGCTTTCCACAGTGTCTGCACCAGTCTGCATTCCCACCAACAGTGCAAAAAGGTGGCCTTTTCTCCACATCCTTGACAGGACTTATTGTTTGTTGCTTTATTTATGACAGCCATTCTGATAGGTGTGAGTCGATATCTCATTGTGGATTTAATTTGCATTTCTCTGATGATTAGTGATGTTGAGCATCTTTTCATATGTCTATTTGCCATCTGTATTTCCTCTTTGGAGAAGTGTCTATTAAGGCCCTTTGTCCATTTTTTAATTGGGTTGTTTGTTTTTTGGTGATGAGCTTTGTAAGTTCTATCTAAATTTTGAATATTAACCCCTTATCAGATGTATCGGTGACTATGTTCTCCCATTCTGTGTGTTGTCTTTTTATTTTGTTGATGATTTCCTTTGCTGTGCAAAAACTTCTTACTGTGATGTAGTCCCACTTGTTTATTTTTTCTTTTGTTTCCCTGCCTGGGGAGATATATGAGATAAAATATTGCTAGAAGCAACGTCTGAGATTTTGCTGCCTATGTTATCTTCTAGGATTTTTATGGTTTCAGGTCTAACATTTAAGCCTTTAATCCATTTTGAATTCATTCTTGTATGTGGTATAAGAACGTGGTCTTGTACCATTTTTCTGCATGTATCTGTCCAATTTTTTCCAGCACCATTTATTGAATAAACTATCTTTAGCCTATTGTATGTGCCTGCTTCTTCTGTCAAATATTAATTGACTATAAAGGTGTGGGTTTATTTCTGAACTTTTTATTCTGTTCCATTGATCTTTGTGTCTGTTTTTATGCCAGTACCATGCTGTTTTGATTACTATGACCTTATGGTATAGTTTGATATTGGGTAACATGATTCCTCCAACTTTGTTCTTCTTTCTCAGGATTGCTGTTGCTATGTGGAGCCTTTTGTGGTTCCATATAAATTTTTGAAATGTTTGTTCTAGTTCTGTGAAATATGTCATTAGGATCTTGATAAAAATTGCATTGAATCTGTTGATTGCTTTAGGTACGATGGACATTTTAGTGATGCTAATTCTTCCTAACCATGAACATGTTATATGCTTACACTTATTTGTATCTTCTTCTATTTCTTTCTTCACTGTCTTATAATTTTCTGAGTACAGGTCTTCTACATCCTTAGTTACATTTATTCCTAGGTATTCTATTCTTTTTGAAGCATTTGTAAATAGAATTGTGTTCTTAATTTCCTTTTCTGTTAGTCCATTATTAGCATATGAAAATGCAACTGATTTCTGGATGTTAATTTTGTATCCTGCTACTTTGCTGAATTCATTTCTCAATTCTAGTACTTTCTTGGTGGAATCTTTGGGGGTTCTCTATGTATAATATCATGTCATCTGCAAATCAAGACAGTTTTACATCTTCCTTTCCAATTTGTATGAATTTTGTTTCTTCTTCTCTGACTGCTATCTCTAGGACTCCAGTACTCTGTTGAATAAGAGAGGTGAGAGCCAGGCATCCCTGTGTTGTTTCTGATCTTAGGGTGAATGCTTGTAGTTTTTACCCATTGAATATGATGCTGGCAGTGGGTTTGTCATATATGACCTTTGTTATGTTTAGGTATGTTCCCTCCATTCCCATTTTGCTGTGAGTTTTTGTCATAAATGGAGCCTGGATTTTATCAAATGCTTTTTCTGCATCTATTGATATGATCATGTGTTTTTTATCTTTCATTTTGTTTATGTGGTAAATCATACTTATTGATTTGTGAATGTTGTACCAATCTTGCATTCCCAAAATAAATTCGACTTGATCATGGTGTATGATTTTTTTGATGTGTTGCTCTATTTAGTTTGCTAATATTTTTTAGAGGATTTTAGCATCTATGTTCATCAGGGATATTGGTCTGTATTTTTCTTTTTTGTAGTTTCTTTATTTGCTTTTGGTATTAAGATAATGCTGGCTTCATAGGATGAGCTTGGGAGCTTTCCCTCCTCTTGAATTATTTGAAATTTTTGAGAAGGGGAGATGTTAGTTCTTCCCAGAATGTTTGGTAAAATTCATCTCTAAAGCTATCTGGTCCAAGGCTTTTGTTTGTAGGGAGTTTTTTGATTGCTGCTTCAATTTCACTAGGTATATTCTGCCTATTCAGATTCTCTGATTCTTCCTGATTTAGTTTTGGAAAATCGTATGTTTCTAGGAATTTATCCATTTTGTCCTGGTTGTCCAATTTCTTTGTATATAGTTGTTCATAATATTTTCTTACAATCCTTTGTTTTTCTTTGGTGTCAGTGTTTTTCTCCTCTTTCATTTTTTATTTCACTAATTCAGGTCCTCTCTTTTTCCCTTGATGAGTTTGGTTAGAGGTTTGTCTATCTTGTTTATCTTTAAAAAAACAAACAAACAAAAAAACAGCTCTTGGATTCCTTGATCTTTTGTATCTTTTTTTCTCTATTTTGTTTTTTTCTGCTGTGATCTTTATTATTTCCTTCCTTCTACTCACTTCAGACTTCATTATTCTTTTTCAATTTCCTTTAAGTGTAAAGTTAGATAATTTATTTGAGCTTTTTCTTGTTATTTTTTTTTAGATAGATTAATGCTATGAATTTCCCTCTTAGAAATGCTTTCCCTTTGTCTCACAGATTTTGTATGGTTGTGTCCTCATTTCCATTTGTTTCAAGGTATTTTCTGATGTTTCTTGATCTCATTGTTGACCCATTCATTGTTTAATAACATGTTATTTACCTTCCATGCCTTTGTGTCTTTTTTCAATCTTCTTCTTGTGATTGACTTCTAGTTTCATAGTATTATGGTCAGAGAATATGCTTGATATGGTCTCAATCTTCTTAAATTTATTGAGACTTGCTTTGTGTCCTAACGTGTGGTCTTATAAGATGTTCCATGTGCACTTGAATAGTATGTATATTCTGCTGTTTGGGGTGAAATACTCTGAAGTATTATCAATTATTATCATATTAATATGTATTAATATTGTATCAATAAGTATTATTAATTAAGTGATATCAATGTATTAATAAGTAATATCAATTAAATCCATTTGCTCTAGTATGTTGTTTAAGAGCACTGTCTCTTTGTTCATTTTCTGTTAAAATCCCCTACTACAACTGCATTTCTGCCATTCTCTCCTTTTATATCCATTAAGATTTGTCTTACATATTTAGGTGCTCCTGTATTGGGTGCAAAAATGTACTAGGGTTGTATCCTCTTGTGGGATT